>CAJNOJ010000039.1:96024-431572 GCA_905250025.1 Adineta ricciae
TGATTAATCTAGGTTGTAAGAGAAATTGATTACACAGCGCTACTCATCAAAGAAGCTTTTCCAGAGGATGCAGGCTCGTACACAGTTTTAATTCGCAATTCGTTGGGTGAAGCACGATCATTCACACAATTGACTGTAGAAGAATTTTTCTGTCGAACACCGTAAGTGATGCGCAGTCATTCACGAATACACACATTTTTCGTTTGTAGCGAATCGGAAATGTCCGATACACCGTGTAAACCTATCTTCGTCCAGCCACTACTCGATGTAACGATCAATGAAGGACAAAAACTGAAACTACATGCAGCTATCAATGCTCATCCTGAACCAGAAGTACAAAATATAATCCAAACTCTTATTTTACTCTTCAATCATAACTACTCTCTCTTTTGTAGATTATTTGGTACTGTAATAATGTTCCTTTGAAAAGCACACGCGATATAACGTTAACATTTGATGGTCAATTATGTACATTAATTAAAGATCGATGTGAAAAAGAAAACGATAGTGGATTCTATCGCATCACAGCTGTCAATTCCATGGGACAAGCTGAATCAACCTGTCAAGTGAATATTCAATCGAAAGATACACCACAGCTTCGCGAACGTTTACAATCAGTTCGCGCCTCGCCTGTTATTCATCAAGCATTTAAGAATCAAACGATAAACGAGGGTGATCGTGTTGTTTTTCAAGTGCGAATAACTGGCCAACCAAAGCCGCAGATCATTTGGTATAAAGATAATCAACCAATACGTAACACACATGATCATAAAGTAAGTTGTACACAAACAATGAGCAAAATTCATGAATGTTTGTTTCGTTGGATAGATTCGCAATCAAGATGATATCTATACACTTGAGATACCGGAATTGTTTCCTGATGATGCTGGACTCTATATGGTGAAAGCAGTGAATATCGAAGGCGAAGCGAAGTGCGAGGGTCTTTTAACAATTTTGTCAGCAACGCATCCGATTTCAGTGAATACGGAACCAGCTTTTGTTCAACCAACTGGTTTTCCACCGGAGTTTCTACAGTTATTTATTGATCGACAAGCGTCAATAAATTCATCAATGAAATTCGAAGCTCGATTAATTGGTACACAACCATTAAATGTAAACACTTGAGAAACAAATAAGATTTTCATATTGTCTCAGTCTTTTTTTCTCGTCAGGTCTACTGGTTATTCGATGGGGAGCCAATAACAAATCTAGCAAATAGTCAACGCTATCAACAACATGTGTTAGGTGACACATATTCGTTGACTATAAATGATATTCAATACGAAGATGCTGGACGATTTACATTAAATGCCGAAAACTCTTGGGGCAAAGCAACATGCACTGCGCAATTATTCATTCCGCCAACTTCAATACCTGGTAAGATCAATTCTCATACAAATCTCGATCGATCAGAGAACAGCCACTTCTGTCCGTGTTTTTCTTTGTCTGACAAATACCACTAAGACAGTATTCACTGATTACAAAAGGAGTACACCGTCAGATAATATAATTGCTTCAAAATATTCTCATATACAACCGCTTGTACTCAACCAATTACTACAATTGCTTGGAAACCACATTGCACTTTATTCGTCAGCATCCAATTGGTATCGAACGCATTTATTTCCTTCACAATTATTTTATTGTTCTCCTCGGAACGTCTCTCATCACTATTTGATTTCCTTGAGAAAAGGAATATAAGAGATAAAGAAATAGTAATATTGCATATCCATCCCTCTTGTGCTTCTTTCCTCTCTTTCTCATTCCGACTTGATCTTGATGTCGTCAACAAATGTCGTTTGTCCTCCTACGAATTTCTCTTCATCTGATAAATATAGGCCAGCGTTTTTCTTACTTTCTTTTCTGTCATTAGTTCCCAACAGAAAGATAGCAACTCATTTCTACATATCGAGCTTGATACCATGGTCGGACGTGTTAAGATCTATTCTTGTTGCTTTTTCAGCAACTGAGCAAAAAAGACTATAAGCGATCGATAGGATGTAATGAAGAGAATACCAGAGAAGAAAAGAAAGGAGAGGAAAGAAGAACTTCGACGATATATATCCATCTGTAAGCTATTTGTTGTTCTCCGTAGCATCAACTCGTACAACACACCGTCTGAGATAATGATTGATTCGGGAAAAAAAAGAAAACATAACATACAGAGACAACGAATAAGAAGATCATAGATAGTGAGAGTACAGTTCTCTTGCAAATGGTAGAAGCCAACGAGAGATTTCCAAGAGATTGTTGTACCGTCAGTTGCTTATATTTTCATATCATTATGAAAAGTGATGATCTGTTTGTCTCATTTTCTGTTTGATGTTTATTGTGTAAATTTTCCATCTAAGGTCATCTTCTCTTCTCTTCTCGCCATCACTTCTATAAGTGAGAACAGTTACACACCAAATCATTAGTTGCGAGGGTGGCATTTGCAGAGGTGCATAAAAAAACCCAAAATAGCTTTGATTACCATCTGCTTTCTTCTGTCGTCGAATCTTTTCTCTAGTTTCTCCTATTGTAGTCGCTCTTTAGATAAGATTAAACCTGTCTGGTTCTGAATGTGTCTGCATACAGCATGTGCTTGTATCTGATTGTGTGTGTGTCAGTGCGTTTGTGGATTGTTGCTTAATGCTCGCTTTCAGCACTATCGATGATGTACTCTCTTGCATATGCGGCCTTTGAGGAGAGAGAGAGAGAGAGCGAAGAAAAAGGAAGAATAATCTGAAGGAAATATATATTCGCCCACGAAATCTATCGTCTACTGTATATCTATAACAAAGAAAAAGTTTGTTTTTTTTACTGAAACGACATTGAATACTGTCTCAGCGTCGCATTCATACACACACATATATACATATATACATATCTATATTCTTATATACATCTCTAGACAACATAATAAATTTTCTAACTGTCTCTGTGTATCTTCGTCTGAAGGTACGGAAAGTAATAGCAACATGTTGTCCGATTTACTTGTCAAAATGTCACCTTCACCACCGTCGAATCGAAAACGACATATGGAAACGAGTCAACAACATCAGCAAGCAACATCAGCCTCGAACACGCGTTCATTCGAGCAAGAATACGAACATCGACGACATTCATCGTTTAGTTCATCGAATGGTAATAAACGTTATCGTCCACTACAATCGTCGCTCGAACGTACACAATCGATTTCGCGCGATCAAGAATGCCGACGACGACAGTATCCAAAATCGATCGATGTCTTTATTCCTTATGACGTTCTCGAAAAAGAACGCAGTCAACAAGGAACTAAATCGACTACGATGACACGAAGTTACGAGTATGAAGTCGAACATAAGCGTCGTGCGTCGTCGATCGGTAGTAAACAACAGCGTAGAAGTGATTTCGATGCTGAAGAAGAGTATTTACGTTGTTTACAAGATATTACTGATGAATATGAGAAGAATAAACGACAAAAAAAGTCACTCGAAGACCGAAAGAAGAAAACGACTGTTGATACACAAGAAGAGATCGAAACTATCGAAGAAGTTTTCCGCCATCGACCATCAAAACCAGAGGCAGTAACAACAACAACGACAACAACTGAGGAAATCATACACCGATCAGGTTATCAAATGCCACCGATACCACCGACAACAACAACCACTACAACATCATCAATTAATCGTGTAAATCAGTTTGAAAAACAATTTACTAATAATTTTTCTCTTCGTCCACATCACGAAGAACAAACGACAATTTCGTACTCAACACGAAATGATGGCGGGCAACGTTTAACCGCCGCGCAGCGTTCATTTTCAGAAGAACTACTTTTTAAACGCTTAATACCGACTGCTAAACAGTTATACACGACTACGCCATCCGCTACTACAAGCGAAGCTGGTTTTGCCACAAGTGAAGACGATTTGACAACAATGGAATATCGTCTCAAGCGTAAAGAACGCCTAAAACCAATACGTATCCATTCATCAACGAGCTCAATTCCTGGTGAAACGAGTATTAAATATGTTCGTACAGAACGTCAACCTGTTGAACTTCTCGTACCAAAACCTCAAGTGATTACTACACAAGGCGAGCATTCGACAACAGTTGTCAAGGATGTTCGACGTTCAGTAGGAAAAGTGTCGACTAATCTGCGTCAACAACATCAACGAGCAACGATCGAAGGTGAACATGAATTGCGTATCATCAAAGAGCCGATTTCAGCAGGACAAACATTACCATTCGAGTTTACAGTTCCGAAACCGGTAGAAACCCTACCAGCTGAACATTCGTCAACATTTGTTGTTGAGTCAAAGAAAGGTGGTCGTTTTCAAACATTAGATGTGAGCACTGCTCTGACACGCGAACATACGCTGGCTGGCGAACATGAACTTCGTGTTATATCAGAACCTATTTCAACTGGTTTGCATAATAAAGCAGTCGAATTGTTATTCCCTAAGCCACCGTTGCCACCAGCGCCCAGTCAACATTCGTCAACGGTGGTTAAGCATACACGAGCACTACCATCGAGTGTGGTCATTGACAATATTCAAACAACATTGAAAGGCGAACATGAACTACGTTTGGTTGACAAACCGATACAATCAGGAGCACTTGATAGTGTTGAATTAATTGTACCAAAAAGTGTCACAGAAACTGCCGAACATACAACAACTATTGTGACAGAAACTCAACCACAACGGCGTGTTCTGGAAATCACTGGTAGCGGAAGAAAAATGGAGAGTGAACATGAAACGAAGTTTTTCCGTGATGCTGTTCGTGTTGAGGAACAACTGGAACTTCGTTTACCTAAACCGCAAATCGAACGCGCTGAACATACGACAACGATAGTTAAGCATAGCCGTGGCAAAGGACCCATTATTGAAGTTGACACAACCACTCGACGAATCGAAGGTGAACACGAAACAAAATTTGTTGAAGAATCTATTGAGGCAAAAGCCGATTCAATGCACCTGTTAATTGCTAAACCTCAAATACCAGCGGAGCACAGTACAACAATTGTCAAAGAGCAACGTGGAAAATCACAAATCTATGCGATTGACAGAACAAAACCTATACCTGGTAAGAATTCGAGTAGAGACAATGAATTTTGCTATTCAGATTCTGACGGTTTTGTTTTCTGTGAACAGGTGAACATGAAACGAAATATTATGAGCAACCAGTTGAAGCATTCGGTGAAATGCATGTTCTATTTCCTAAACATCAACCTGTTATCGGTCCACTCGAAGGCGAACATATGTCAACATTGGTTAAACAAGTTCATGGAAAACCAGTTGTCTATGAAGATCGTTATCGCGAAATACCTGGTGAACATATTTTAACAGTCATTGATAGTTCGACTACGAGAGTGGATCGTGGCGCTGAGAGTGAAGTTGAATTCATCGTTCCGAAAGTAAAATCGAGACGAGGATTTAGCTCGAGCGATTACGATGAAGTATTTGCTTCATCAGCTGGCGAAGAAGAAAGTATTCGCCGTGAACGTTACCGCTATGATGCAGAAGAAGAAAGTGGCTGGACCAGTGCTGGTGAACATACAACAACGTATGTTAAACAAGCACGAGCCAAATTTGAACCTGTGGAACTAGTCGTGGACAAACCACGAGTCATGCCAAGTGTATCAACATTGATTGCTGATATACAAGGACCAGCACAGATTACATCGATAAGACCGACAACCGTTGTTCTTGCAGAAGATAGTTCTGTTAAACTGGATATGGAGCTGAATAGTCAACATCTTCAAGAACAATACGATGAAATGGAGTTAGTTCTAGAGAAACCACTTGTTCGAGACAGCTCAACTAAATTATTAGCCAGTGTACAACCAGGCCTGGAAATCAAATCATTTCGACCGACCACCGGTTTGCACCAACAAACTAAGATAATGGAAGAAAGTAGCTCATCATTGACTATGCAAATGCAACAAGCAGAAGAAGAAGAAACTCTCGAACTTCATATTCGTAAACCACATATTCAAGAAAGTTCAAGTGTTGTCATCGCTAATATCCAACCTGAATTAGGTATTCAAGGACAATTAAAACCTAGTCCGTATATTCCACCACCCGTTGAAGAATCCAGTACAGCTTTGACAATGGAATTGAATGCTGACCAGCCGATAGCGCCATTTGAACTGATTATACCGCGTATTGGTATGGAATCATCAACAAGTACGGTACTCGCTCAAGTCGCACCAGCTATAGCTGGTATTCGCGCTAAGGTTGACATACCGCAAGTAGAAAAATCGACGTCGAAATTTGTTCTCGAACAAAGGAAACGTTTGGATGAAGAAGTAGAATTAATTATGCCCAAGCCAAAACGTATTGAGACAAGTACGAGTACTATGATTGCCGATGTTGCAGCTAAACTCGAAACAAAAGAAATACGTGCGAGTCAATATCAACCAGAAACATCCACATCAACGTTCTATCTCGATCAAACTGCGCCTGAGGTAGAACCCTCACCTGTTGAGATACGCATGAGACAGCCGATCATTGGTGATAGTTCGACAACGTTGATAGCTAATGTCAAAGCCACATTAGATACACAACAAGTTAAAGTTCTCGGCAACCCATATCAACCGATGGAAGAAAGTTCCTCTGCGCTCATCATTGATACTGTTGCAAATCATGTTCAACCATCTGAAGTTGAACTCATTCTTCCGCGTCCACACGTACAAGACAGTACATCTGTTGTTCTAGCCGATGTTCGTCCGACATTAGATACATCGCAAACACATGTTGTAATTCCGCCTCCTATTCAATATCCTGTGAAGTCGAGTAGTGAACTTATTGTTCAACAAGATGATGTTCAAATAGCACCTGTAGAATTACATTTACATCGTCAACCGAGTTCACATACAATTGTGGCTAAATTAGACGATACACGAACCAGAACCAAAGATACGTATATTTTAGGCTCGGTAAACACTCAACAGCAACAGTATGGCTCTCCAGCGATGTACTCGGATTTCAATAGATCAACAGATTCGAGATACAATATGGACAGTCGACGGGAAATGAGTTCAAGAATGACAGCACAAGAGCGAATGACTACGAGCACTAGTGGCGGTGTAGGTGGAGTGTCAGACAATAGTTCGACTTTTATAACCGGTACTTGCTATGAGACCTGATGGAAAAATGTGTTATCTTTAAATGATTCTTTTTTTAGAAATTGAACCACGGCAATTAGAACCTGTAGAATTCATTGTATCAGGTAGTGCTACGGGAATAAATAATCGACTCGAACAGTATTCAAATGGTAACACAGGTAACTTTACAGCAACATCGACAACAACCAAACGAACAATGGCGTCATCAGAAAACACTAACTATGGTGGAACGACAAATTTTAGTTCGAGTGAAAATTATGCACCATACTTCATTTCATCTCTTCGTGATCAAACTGTACGAGAAGGAGAATCTATACTTTTTGAAATTGCTGTATCAGGTATAGACTTACTTTTTCGAACTAGAGATACTATTCTTAGTGCTTCGTTTTGTGTAGCTTTACCGTTGGCTGAAATTATTTGGGATAAAGATGGTGAAATCATCAGTGTCGACTCAGCATTTCGTATTGATTATTACAGTGACGGTCGAGCAACGCTATATATCCCTGAAACATTTGTCGATGACCAGGGTTACTATACGTGTACAGCAAGAAATTCATTAGGAACATGTCGCTCGACAGCACGTCTCAATATTCGATGTAATCATAAACTTGTATAATTAATTTCGTTCTTTAAATATTCTATTTCAGCAACAAACGATCGAGTTTCTCCGACACGTCGTCATGTGAATACTTCTGCAATATCATCGAAAGTTCAATTTCATCGACAAACTAGCAACTCACGATCGCCATCCGCATCCTATCGCGTTTATGCTCACTCGGAACCATCGGCAACAATCCATCAAGAAAGTCCATCGAAAGTCGTAACACAAGTCACTGAAGAAACTCAAGTTATACAAATTCCGCCACAGAGACCTCACACTCAACAACTAAATGAAGTAACATACACAGTACAAGATAAGCAATCAAAACTTGAGCCAGTTGCCTTTCAAGTCTCAACAATCAAAGAGAATATCAAACCGAATGTGACGAATAATGATACAAATGACCCGAATCCATTTAAAATTTTTGGCGCTAAATTACGTAGTCGACCTGTTCAGGGTATCGTTCCATCCTACGATGATCCAATGTCGGCAATTTCTTCTCAACAAGGACCGCAGGCAACTTCTTCGAATTTCTCTCAATATCAACAACCCTTTTCTTCTACACAATCACAATTTCCAAGAGCACGTCAACAATAATATATACATATGATCATAGCATAAGATGAAACGCAAACTAACACGTGAGAACAATAAATAAAAGTACGGAAGACGATCTTATACATACAAATAGCGGAAAATTGATATAAATATTCATTCGCTCTATTTAGTCTCAAGGAATCAATTAGAATACACTCGTCAAGTTGAAGAACAAATGATCTTATTCACATCATTTGTTTTAGTCTTCAACAGTATTCATTTCGAATTCAATGATATAAACCTGCTCACTAAATCAATGATAACTTCGACCAAACCTCTCGCCCGTCATATTTAATCGATAATTAGCTGAATGTAGTTGTTTCTTATTTCCACCTTCCACGAGCAAATCAGCCAAATCATTGATTTCGAGGTCAAATTTAGCATTAATTCACTCAACTGTTTATGTGATAGTTCCAGATAAGTAAAATCGGACAACAAAACAAAGAACGCGACGATTCTCAGGAGCTTTTTACCAATTGTTCTCACAACATTGTTTGTTCATTTCGTCTTCTGTTTCATATTCGATTTACTTTCTTCTCGTTTCACTTCATGGTCATTCGTACACTATCAATCAACTACAAAACCAAATCTCACTTATTTTCTGCATGTTTTTCTTTCCTTGTCTTATCTAACCTCACATCGAATTTTGGCAAACGAAAAAGAAAAAAACTTGAGTTTTTTTATACTGAATGAATCAGTCTAGGACAAGTTATTCTCGTTTATTGAGTAGAAACTGTTTGTTTTTCTTCTTTGTATTGTGTATGGATCATTTCTTTCTTTTTGTTTGCATGACATTTCCTTCTTCTTCTTCTTCTTCTTCTTCGTCTTGTTCATCGTTTTCTTTCTTTTTCAAACCCAATCATTTTTCTCGTGGAAAAATTTGTTTTGTAATTACATACGAATAAAAACACGTATGAAATTCAGTGCATCTCTCTCCACTAGAACTGCAATGTCACACGCCCCATCGTAGAAATTACTCACAAATTTCTTCATTGAGTCGTGAATTCTTCCATTGGCTATTGCATGTGATATTAAACTGGAAGCTAAACTAAATATTTTGTTCTTTTGTCCTTGTTTTTGAAAGTACGCACTTTTACGGGTACATCTTGATGTAATACCTGAGGCAAATTTAGTATTGCAAATATATCTGATGTCATCATGCGAAAGTCCAACAAACGGGATGAAAATGATTCCTGTCATCACTTTTACCAAAACAAATTGATAGTTATACTATTTTTTTACAATTTATAACCCAAAGCGTAGGATTGAATGAAGAGCGAATAGCGTTTCAACGGTCAGAGTAAATATTATCTATGTAATTATATAGTGAACACGAACTCAGCTTTTGTCGTTTATAGATAATCAGTGGATAAACCAAAATAGATGTACTGACGAGGCAAGACCTCTCGGCACACTTTCACGCCGCTTTAATCTATTTTAGAAAGGGAAAAATTCTTAAGCTAGAAAACTTTCTGCTTAAATAATGCATTGGCCTAGATTATAAAGAATCCCTCTGCGCTTTACCATTGCGTCTCTCTCTCTCTCTACGCCCATAATTCACTAATTTCAACACGTGGGTTGCTCTCAGGTACATTGGTTTACAACAGGAACTCGCTCGATTGGAATTTGATCTTTGCCGTTAAAGAGTATTTTGTTACATTTAAAATTAACCTCACTACTAAAGTCGACTTGCATTGATGAATCTACCAGCCGTGTAAATATTGTGTTACTTTTCATAATGTAGATTTAGTTTTATGCTTAAATTATTTTGAGAAATTCTTCGAATTAACTTTGTTTTCGCTTCAGGTACATTTGACTTATGCAAACGTGATACTAAGCATTGGCGCAGATTATCACCGCCTTTATTCGGCTATTATAAGGTATTTTGTTCTTTTTTCACCATGCTTTCGAGTGTTTATATAAAAATGTTGAGAAAAAAGAGAAACAAATAAACAAACAACTTTCAAGTACAAAGACTCGCTTGGACTGGGGGATCAAGGATAGTGTTTACACTTGATTTACTTCTTATCATCTTCTCTAGCCCATAATCGAATTAAGCCGATCTTGAATGAAACGAGAGGTTTACTTTACGAAGATGTCAGTCGACTTTCTACGAATTGATTGCACGCGTTCCATCGAAAGAGTTCGTCATTTTCCTGTTTCGGTAACACCGTCGCCTGCGAATGACATCGGACTGAACAATTAGCAAAATGTGATGTAAATCATACCTTGATTTTGGACTTTTTCAACGGAGCACAAAGTAATGCAATCAAATATTGATCGCTACTTGAATCTATTTTGAAAAAAAGCAGATTAAACATTGACGAAATCTCAAGGATTGCGGCATACATCTCTCAAACGGTTTGCTAAGCTTCTTCGCCATGGTTAATAGCCGATCTGCAAGAAAGTAAATATGATTCAAATGATTTGTATCAAAAGCCAAAGAAGCCTGATTGACTGTAGTGATGAAAAGATACTAAAGTATTTTTCTCTCGTTTTTCTATCATCACTGCATCCTCGTCAGAGAAAAAAACGCGACTATTATTATTCATTCATTCTCCACAAGCATCGAGAAGTGATGTCAAACCATTCTAGACGGCCAAATGTACTCTCTCATAGAAGAACAGAAAAATTCTGTATTAAGGTCGACTTAGGTACTTTTCCCTCATCCATCACTTTAAAAATCTGCTCGGTAACCGAGGATTCACCGAGAAAATCAGTCACACTGGTTTACTTAGACACCCTTGGTCTTTCCTACAGAATACGGATATTAAAAATATCCAGATCAAAGATAATTTTATGCCTAGTCAATGTAATTTTTTTACTTATTCGTTATGGCCGATAAACACAAGGTCGACAACGCAAATCAAAGAAAAGAAAAGAAAAGCTATGTGAATAAGTCTAAAGTAGATTATAAAATTCGTGTAACAGATATCCTCGTAAGAAAACTATATTTACTTCTAATGAAAATGTACTGAAGAATCTATTTCGTAATTCTACTTGGGTGACATCTTTTCTATGTTATTTCATATAATCCATTTAAACCAATACAAGATCTATGTTTGCCATGAAAATATTTGATAGAAAAATATACCGATACTGTAATTTATGTGTTCAACATGTACGGAGATCAAACAAGATTTCATTGCAATACCTATGATCACACGGAATAAACTAGTCGTAAGGGTAAGTCATAATAAGGCTGTTGACGACGGCCTTCACATTTGTTTGATCTACTTATCAAACATCTTTTCTTGCCGAATACTTTATCAATGTTTTATGATGAGACTAAACTTCGATACATGAACATCCAAACCAAGCATCTTGAGCTATGATCGGTTTTAGATAGACCAAGTTTAAAGGTCTTTCTCGCCATCATCACTTTCGTTCTTTGCCCGTAAAGATCAACATAGCGTGTGAATAAACCTAACAATGACTATTCACCAGTCAGTTAGTCATTCGAGTGTTATCTTTTAATCCTGTTGACAGTCGCAGTATATCTTTGTTACTATTTGCTTACATAGAGCAATACATTTGTGTGTCTGTATACTACGAAAAGCAATCCTTCTATTTATACAAAAACATGCTATTGTTTCATGTAGACGATAATATTATCTAAATTATGTTTTACGATCGATCTTTTCGTGTGATGAATGTCAATGGCAGCAGGTGCTGCTTAGAAACTATGAACCATCGGCGTCTTTGTTGACAAACTCGAATAGGTTAGAATAACATTTTGTTTGTACAGAAAAAAATCAGACAATTTCTTCTTCGAAATGAAGACAAAAGAATATGTAGTGTGTTTCATGTCGGTTGTATACCAATCTTTATTTGTTATTCTAGGATTTATATGGATTTAGTTAAGATGAATAGAATTCCTATTCAGATTGATTTCATTGATTATGAACTTTAGTATTGATCGACAATTTTGTAAGTTTATCTACTGTAACATGTCGAATGAGTTAGTCTTTCGACACGAAGTCGTTTGTTGCTTGAAAATTTCGTATTCAGATAGGATACTATTTGACATTTACATGATAGCTCTCTCCTTTTTGAAGGTAACTTACGAATGAGTCAGAATACATGCAATGAATGAGAGATTTTTTTTGTTCGATGACAAATCAGAACAATAAGATTTGACTTTATCCAACTGACAGTTCTATAATGAGTTTTACTTTCATTCAAACCTCCGTCTAGGCCAATGTCAAGTAGTCATTCAATAATATTAGACAGTTGCATTCATAAGAAGTGATCGTGATCCTATTCATGTCAAGATAGTCGATATTGAACGAAAGCTGTTTTTTTTAAATGGAATATTACTATTGATGACTGTCGATTTAGATCATCAATTGAAAATGTTTGTAACCTTTGGTTGATTGAATTCTGCTATTTTGATATTTTATTCCTTTGATTGACATTTTCTCGTAACGTTGAAAAGAAAAACATCGAGGACGAACGATTGATATGCATGTGCATGCTATCAGTGTACTTTATAGTTAATCCTAAATCTCTCCGGAACTATAAATAACCGAAACTAGTTGCTATTAAGCCTGCATTTCTTCATCTCATCTGTTGTTAATAAACATGTTCGTGTTTTTCGACTTTTTTTATCGTTACACGATGTACAGCTACATATCACTGTAATAGCTCGTCCTTTTTTTTTGTTTTTACCCTCAAGATGTCGTGTTTATGATGTTTTATCACTATGAATAGTACCCGAAAGAACAGAACGGAAAGCTTTAATCTTCTCGCTGTGGTGTGCATTTAGCGTTAGAGACACATGAGAGATCAATTTTTGACGATTGACTACCATAGTATACTTTTTTTATACCTTCTCTAAGAACGGTGACCGTCATGTGCGTTGTTATGATGATGGTCGTCGTCGTCGTCATCGTCATTGTTGTATACTAGAGTAGCACTGGTGAAAATTTTCTTTCTTCTCTCTTTCTCTCTCTCATGTCCTTTCTTCTGATTACACATGCACATACGCAACTGGATCTCTTGTATTCGTATTCATTGTCCCTTGTTCATATTCAAGACGATGAAAAAGAGAAAAAAACGCGAGAAGAAAGAAAGCGAGCATTGTAAAAAAGAGAGAGAGAGAAAGAACTCTTTGAAATAGTTTAAGTGAGCAGTGCCCGTTTTGTTCATATTATTGTGCTTTTATACAGTAGACTTTTTTCTCTTTACATGCAATCGACTGTTTCAGGTCATGTGCATTCGATTGACTATCGATCAGGAAAATGATGTATTATCCGTCATTAATAACTGTTTAAGTGTTTCATACATTGATAATTTGCGACAAATACGAGTAACAGCTGCATTATCTTTTACATCTTTACTGTCTCTCGCACTACTTTCTGTCTTTAACAGAGAATAGTTGATTTCTTCTATTGAAAACTCCAGGAGAAATTTGAGCCGTTCAAAAGACCAACGATATTAATCTGGTGTATCAGTGTAAACCATTGCGCCGTGAGTATCAATTACGTGAAAAGTGATGATTAAATTATGTAAACATTCTGTGACGTCATTTTAAAAAGTTTCGATGTATGCGTACATGAGTAAGTGTATATCTCTTCATGGCCTCAAAAATCGACATATAGACACATACACACGCACATACATCATGTTGTACATCCTTTCGAGGACGATGAGGATAAAAAGAAATACAGAAAGTAATGTATATAAACTTCTAATACATAAGGAGGAATAAATGCATGTAGAAAGAGGAAATCAAGTATGTTCAAGGCCATTTGTTTTAGTTCGTATTTAATTAGAGCGAAATAACAACACCTCCATTTAAGCCCTCTAGCAACATTAGTAAATTTGATTAGAGATTCAATTCGATTGTACACACCTTAACCGTTTTTGTTGTTGTAATGATATTGGTCGTAAGTTTAAATGAGAGAGAGAGAGCGGGTGAGAGCGAAAGAGGCGAAGAAAAATAAGAAAAGGCCGACTGTTTTCGATTCTTTACACTATGTCGATGACTATGTGGACAGAGGGGGAAAGTAATAGAAGAAGAAGGAGAAGAATAAAAGAAAAGAGAAACGTGTCGCAACGCCGCCGCCACCGCAAGCTAACTACATTGGACTATGTCAATAGTAATATTAGTCGGTGAAGCAATAATAGTAGAAGCACTAGTAGTGATTGGATATATTCTTTGCATATTACTCTTCGATTGAGTCAAGTATTCTCGTGGAAGATAAAATACCATCAGGTTCTAAAAGTTTTTCGTACGAGAGAGAAGGAAGGAAAGAAAGAGAGAGAGAGAGACAGAAAGAAGTAAAAGAATGTATGATGTTATTTCATAGGCAGAAATCAATTTTTCTTTATTATGTATGCATTTTACTTTCATTTTCCAGATTTGATCTTTTCTCAGTAGAACAAGAAAGAATTATTCGACTCTTTTTGCTTAACAATGATGCCAATACTAGAACAAAGTCCTGCCCATCATCATCATGGTCATGGTCACCAAGCCTATTACCATCAACAACATTCACCAGAACAAAATGGCAAGATACAATTGACACTTATCTTACCAAATGGTGTTCCATCCGTCATCAATGTTGATGCCAAGTAATGATTGATACCTCTATATGTATATATATATGAGCAGTTTTTATTCTTCTAGTACTCCAATGATGGATTTACTAGTACATGCTGCATCATTGAACAAACTTAATCCGAGTAGTTATTCACTCGTTGTACTTGATTCCAACCAGCATGTTATACATTTCAAGGCGAATCAAACTGTGGGCCAAATTGGTAAGTATTTCACGATTAGGAAATCAATTGAGATTGATTGAAGAACTCGAGTGTAATTTCAGTTAGAAACTGTCGTTTACCACAAATAAACGGTAATCTGTCAAGTATACTTTTGCTTCTCATGCTTTGTTTTATTTCATTGCTTTGACATTTGGAATAACAGAATTTCTATTCTATCTGTTCTTATTCATTTTAGGTTCATCAACTATCAGTCTTCTTCCCAAAGAACCAGTGCACGGTAACTCAACAAGCAAACCGAATTCTCAACCATTTGAGGTATGTCGTGTCCAGCGAAACGTGAATCATAGGTATATGTTCTGTTTTGTTCGCGTAGATCACCGTTCGTTTACTAGTTAACCTACCTGACGCACAAAAAATTCTCTTGCGTGTTGATCCGACACTACCATTATACGAAATCAAAGAGCAAATTTGCAAACAAAAGAAGTACACTCAATCCAACCAATATACTCTACGTCTACCAAGTAAACTCGATCAACCGCTTTTACTTGGCCTATCATTAGCTGAATATAAAACGAATGAATTAACATTGGTCTATCAGAAAAACTCACAATTCGATTATCAAAGTCCTTCAAATGAGCATCAATCTTTTGATCGCCTCTATCGTACACGTTCAGAGACTCAAACACCGAAAGAAACAGTTCAAGAAGTAGCAGTCATCGAGCAACAAGAAAGTCCTAGAAAACAGGATCGACTTGTGAATACAATTCGTCCATCGCATACATCTCTACACGCGTATTGGAACGACCCGAATTTTGATACACAATCGCAAATCTCGAATACATCATCGACAACAAAGAAACGTCGTGCACCTAAACCGCCTGGCCACCTTGGCCCGAGTCGAACTGAACCACAGATTGTTTATATTCATCAACAACAACCACCGATGCAAGCTCGTTCGCCGTCGCAGCCTTTGCGTATCGAACATCATCAGAGTCAAGAATCACTTCAAGCAGAAAATACAAAGAAGAAACGAAAAGCTCCCGTTATGACCATAGTCAATACCGTAGAGAAACAAGATGAAAAGGAACAACATCACAATGTGTCAATTGAAACTACTCGACCAAGTAAATTGTTTTGAAATTATAATTTGAAAATGAATCTCTGTTTGTAGCTTTAGAACCTCCACCGCCACCTTCATCGAAAATTGATAATTTTGACGAAGATCTCCATAAAACACCAACTGTAGAACAACAGTTAACTGAACAAACACCTAGAAATGACATATCAAAACAGGATTCAACTCAGATGCAAACACCAACTCTAGAAATTCAAACAAATTCTCAACCGACAACTGTCGAGATACATTCATCGCCAGTATCAAATCGTTCTCCGGAACAAGTAGAAGTCGAGACAGCATATTCTACACCAGCGATTATCGATCCACAAGAAGAAACAAAATCGAAAGAAGTAATTATTTTTCACATGAATAATTTGCGAATAATCAGATAGAAATCCGGTATATTTTAAAGTATACATAATCTCAGCTTTGCCTTCCCTAAGAGATTTCCTAATCGAGCTATTGAGATGAGGAAATACTCTTTCGGGAATCGTCTTGTAGTTCTTCGAATAGATTTCTAGGCACGAAAGGGAGAACGAATATCTGGTGTTTTTCTCGCAATTAACCAAATCGGAAGATAAAGAAGAGAAAGTTTTGTTTTTAGAAAGTAACTCCGTTGAAGATCGAGCCGACTGTGCAACCAGAAGTTGTTAAAACACCAGCTGCAAGTTCTCCAATGCCGAAACCACCTCGTCAAACCCCACAGAAAGAAAAGAAGTCATCAACTATCGATGGTCTTTTACGTATTGTCCATGATCATACTGAGCGAGGAAACAATTATCAACAAAATGAAAAACAAGAAAAAGAAACCAATGAGAATGTTTCATATTTTCGTGTTGCCAAAAGTCGTTATGGTAAATTCGAAACTGACAATCGAGGATTCGTTCATAACTCGGTTGCCATATTCGATTCAACAAATCAACAGAAATTCGGCCAACCTGTAACTAAAGCATCGCATCCTGCTGAAGGTACGAAAACTACCATCGTGCACCATAAATCTGCACCAGCTGCTGTACAAGTTTCGTCGAAAGGTAAACAAGCTTACAATTTATTGAAGAAATACGAAAAAGAAGATGAAACACAATCTATGGTGACAAGAGAAAAGTCTCCAACCCCAATTCAAGTTTGTTTATTTGAATACGAAAACAGCACATATTCATTAATTTCTCTATTTAGCTTGAAGTGACCGAACGAACTACTCACATCACAGTATGTATTCTGCATATATCTATAAGCATCGATTTGATTCTTTGATCAACGTAGGTTACTGTCGAAAGTGATCGTAAACAATTGATAACTCGCGCGTCACCTGTTGCACACCAGCCAGCACCACCGATCGTAGCACCGAAACCAGTCGGTAAAACTATTACCGAATATCGTACCATTCGTCGTATTGGTAATGTGGGTGGTGAAACAAACACTACGATGACTACGACCACATCCGAAGGAACAACGACGATAAAAGACGTCGTCAATCGACGATTACCATCGATCGAAAATGAAGATCGCTTGAGTAATCATTCTGGCGCATCTCATGGAGAATTAATGGAATCAATTCGACGATTTGGTGGTTCACAAAATTTAGGAAGAAAATAATTGTTTGTTTCCTTTCGTTCGTTCTTATTTTTGTACCTAGTCAATCCCTTTCTAGCCCAGCATAATTCTCTCGTTCTCTCCCTGTTACTTTCCGGTGCTTTCCTAAGAAAACGCTTGTTAAAAATATGTCCAGAGAAGATGAACAGTGTTTATCATTACGAAAGATTCTACTTGAGAAAAGACAAAACAAATCGGACAATAATATCACATGTAAAATCTTCACTTTTTCTTTTTAATATTTTCGTTGCTCTTGTATATGTATGTGTGCGTTTCTTTTCCTTTTCGCTTTCTGTCTATGTGTTCTACGTAGTTGTTATAACGAGTAAATTCCTTTGTGTCTAAGTGTGTGTGTGTGTATGTGCAAGTTTATAATAACTTTTTTCGTTCTTTTTTTCCTAACCAAAAGAATAATAATATTAATCTCGTTCAATAAAACTTTTCTTCATCTTCAGCTTGGACAACTATCAAAAGAGATAAACAGTCCACTATAGATTTCAGTGGCATTCATTTATTCATTCGTTTGATTTGGATTATTTTCACAAGCCCTGTCGGTCGAATTGCTAGTAGTATTTATTATTATTATATTTTGCAAAGAGAAGGGAAAAAGATAAATCAATACGATACAAAGAATAGAAGCAGTCTGTCGTTATCTACTGATAACTATTTCAAATTTCGTGTCGGCGAATACTCAGGGAAAGTTAAAGCTATTGGCAGATTGATATACATGACGTATTAGTAGTGAAGACCTTCTGTTGTGTGACATTAGTAATTAAAAATATGATAAAAAAAGTCACTATAGACTTTCTCCTTGTTTTCTTTCGCTCTGTATATGATAACAAAAAGAAAGGATGACGACAGGTAATAAATATAACATCGAATTTTTTTGATTGTTATCGATCATACTTCGTACGAGAGAGACACAGAAAGAAGGAAAGAAAGAATGAAAACAACACAAACGATATGAAATATTTCTAACCTTGTCCTCGTCCATGAAACCAATGGCGGATAGTTGCTCATTACCATATAACGTGTCTTCGCAAGTATTTAATGGTAAATGGAAATCATATGTAAACATATTAATAAGTAAATGTGATTTGTTCATATCTAGGTAGCTTTTGTCTGGAACAGTTCGATCGAATAGCGTGTTGGCCAGCAACAAGAGCCGGTGCTCGTCGTACGATTCCTTGTCCAGCGCACTTTTTTCCTAATGCGAACGCTGATGGTAGAGAAAGTCGAGGTAGATTCAATCAGATAAATATCGAGTTTTCTTTTTAGCTTATGCTTCGCGATTATGTACAAATAAATCTCGATGGGAAGCTCGAAGTAATTATGAGCTTTGTATTGGTTGCTCACCGGAGAATGTCGTATGTACAGAAAGACAAGAATGTTCAACATATTGTGTCTTTGTTTAGAATATTACCGATGAATTTGGTATACCATTGGATTACATCATCGCTCGGAAATATTTTATTATATCTGCTAATATTATTTCAGTCATTCTTCTTGCAGTCGGGATAATTATTTTATTAGGAAATAGGTTTACAATGAAAAGATTGAATGAATCAACAGTTTAATGCTCTTGTATTTTAGTCGTCTTCGTCGATGTTCGAGAAATATCCTTCATGTTAACGTATTCTTCGTTTTTCTTCTCCGATCAGTAGTTCAGCTGATTGCTGAACTTCATATGAGCAAGGGCTACTTTCCTCACAATGTCTTCGAACGAGTCGATGCATGTAATCGAACAACTATTTACTTTAAAGAAGATCAAGTAAGACTTCATGTCTGCTAATTATTCAAAAATCTTCTTTTTTAGCTACTCGATTGCAAACTGTTCACAATTCTTATGAACTACATCAATAGCAGTGTTTCCCACTGGTTTGTTTTCTGCGAAGCCTTATATCTCTATCGATTACTACGCGCGAAAGCATACCGAGATCGTGTACATTGGTATATCTTAACTGGTTGGTGTACGTAATTCAACTGTTCTTTTTTCAAATACAAATATTGAATATAAAGGCAAGTTTTGTTTTCAGTAGCGCCGTTGTATTTAACAATAATCACGTACATAACACGAGCTGTGATGAGACAAGATCTTTATACATGCTGGTTTGAGCCATCGATTTACGATTGGATACTTCATGGACCGAACGTGGTTCTTCAAATCGTACGTGTTCTCAAATGATGTTTAGATTGTTTCCTTCTACTTCTGATTCAGATAAATATCTTTATCTTTACGTATATTTGTGTCCTACTCACACGAAAATTGAATCGAACTTCTCGGACAGGTGGTTCATCGGATCGGAAACGTTTTTCGAAATATATGTAAATATTATCTTGATGTTCTTGGAAATGAACAAAATTTTTACTTCTAGCCGTTTGACTCGTTCAACATTAATCTTATTGCCTCTATTTGGTATTCATTATTTCTTGTTCCTCTGGAATATCAAACCATTTCTAATTCCAAGTTTAATCGTTATTCATCTGACTGTTCATACAATCTCATCATCATTACAAGTAAAATCAAGTATTTCTCTTCGAAATTCATCTCTCCTTTCTTCTTCAGGGCTTAATTGTCGGGTTAATCTACACAATCATCAACGCAGAAGTTCAACGTGAAGTGTTACGAAGTATTGATCGGTGTTTGACGCGGCGATATTCATCATGGCAACAACCGAATTTCATTCATAATTATTTAAGTAAACTGGAAAATGAGCGTTTATATTCATTTGGAAGTTATCACACACGATCATCGTCAACACCAGTACACTATCGTTCGAGACAATCGAGTAATCCTATACAATTGAATCGATATATAATACCTGAACGACATAATTCAAGTCCTTCCAACCGATAACATTCGAAATGTAACTGTGTTAACGTTTGAATCTGTAAATAAGAATATGATTTGTTTTCCGTATGAATCTTCTTATTACTCATGAGACGTTTTTGTGAAGTCGATTGAAATAGGATAGATTGAAGATTTATTCACAGAATTCGAATCGACTATGCTCATAAACGGCTTTTTCTATCCGATCATCCTTTTTCAATTGGTGTATTTTCCCTTTCCATTCAATACCCGTCGGTACACCATCGGATTTGTCGTCATAAATTAAATGAGAACTCAATCGTTCCGCGATAGCATCTTTGATCAAAGCTATACCGGTATGAAACTTGTCTGCTATTGGATAGTAAATTCGACCAGTATCTGCTTTAACATAAAGTTTTTTTGGTTCAAATTGGACGGAAAGTATTGCTGCTGGTATGTGACAAAGTTCAAATCGATCACTTTCATCGAAAAATCGTGTCAACACAAATGGCACATCAGCACAACGTACAAAGTTTCGTTCTCGGCCACATAATGATACATATGGAAATACTGCAAAGTATGGGCGATCATTGTGCGAATTAGCTTGAAGACGAGTGAAGAAAAAATGGAGGAATTTCGGATCTAAATTTCATCCGAGAATAAGTAGCAAATCGAAAGATAGTTAAGTCAAGCGACTGACCTTTGTAACAAGACGTGAAGTTTTTAAATCGTGTGTCATCTAAGAATAGCTAGAGAAGAGAAAATTCGAAATGGAAAAGGCATTTTGAGCACACCTGTCCAAATGAATCGATATAGTAAAAATATTCTCGAACATCCGAACGATCAGGTGGCGCTTGACCCTGCACGTACGATAAGAATCGAGTACAACATTTAACTTTATTCACTGATGATAAAATGGATAAGAACATAGGTTATCTAAAACAGCAATGATGTAATCGCTCTTTCTTCAACAACGTTGGCAAACATCGCGCGATTGTCATGGTGAAAATCTGTTTTCCATTAAAAAAATGATACATGGGTTTGTATAAATATTTTTTATTGTGTCATGAGAAAAAAGAAAATGAAAGAAATATTTGCTAGTTTAAATAATTTGATGCATTATCTATGAGATAATCGATATGTAGTTCAGTCTATGAACGTGTACTAAGTGGTGTTGCTTTGAGAGAGAATTTCGGTGGCAAATTAGCTAAACCAAATGTTCCTTCGGTTGGTTCAGGTAATGCGCCAGTCTTTTCGAAATCATTATGATACAACAAGACGCCGAGGATGCCAGTAAGTAAATTAAATAGATATTTTTCAGCGACACAAGCACGCGGTCCGAAGCCAAAGGGTGAATAAGAATTCGTTGGTATGGCTGATGCATTCTCGCCGAGCCAGCGTGCAACATCAAATGTGTTCGGCTCTTTCCAAGCAGCCGAATGATGTAGAGCAACAATATTAGCACCGAATTGAGTACGTTTTTGAATGTGAAATTTGCGCCATTTGAAATCTTGTAATGTTGAATGAATAACAACTGGTACAACAGGCGAAAGACGTAAAACTTCTTTGACAAATGCTTGTGTATGAGTAAGAGATTCAGCTGATGAAAGATTGAATTGATAATAATTCTTATCCCTAAAACAAAGACAAACAATATAGATGTTTAGTTGGCCAATTGATCAAACGTACCGAGCTTCTCGTCGGCAAGTATCGGCTTCTTCTGGATATTTCACAACGTAAAGTAATAGCCACGAAAGAGCACCTTTAAGCATTTCACTTCCATGCATAATGATGTCAAGAATACAAGCAGCCATGTCATCCTCATCGAAACGTGGCGATGATTCATCGATAACAGCCAAAAGTGAATCGAGAAAGTCATTGCCGATTTTTGTTGTTGATGTTACTGTTTGTTCGTCACCGGCATTCTCAGGTCGATTGATTTCACCTCGTCGATGTTCTGTCCATGTTTTAATATAGTCTAAGACATTCTCATTAATATCTAATGTTTCCGAAAGACCGGTCAGCTGTGTTAGAATCGTCTTCGCGGATTTTTCAAATGTATCTGCATGAATAGCTTTCGAAATTTTATATAAATTCTGTTGAAATAATTCGAAGGTTTTGTCTTCATTCGAAACAGTAATAGATGAGCATGAAAGAGATGTTAAAAGACGAGTAGCAAAGTAAAATGTTGTGCGGCGAACGTCGAAATTTTCCGAAACACGCATGTTTTTCAATTGTTCTTGAACAGCTGAGTCAAGTCGTTTTCCAACAAGATTAGCATCGATATGATGAACAAGAGCCTTGTGAATAATTCTCGAATTATGATCTTGATGACGAAAAACGATGCCTAAACGAACGCAAAGATTTTCTTCGAGCATTGAGAATCTTAGAAGAAAAAAAATGACCTGTTCGAATATGTTTTCCATCTTTGTAACGTAGTTGATTCTCTAAATAACCATCGACTTTATTACTGACTAAATCGGCACGTCCGATGAATATTTCGTTAATAAGCGTCACATCATTCAATAAAACCAAACGACCCGAGTGAGTCATAACTGTACATATATCTGGATAATCATTTGCTAAAACAAGTAAATTTTCGCGTTTTTTTCGATGAAATGAAATCGCATCTTTTATATTTCTCCAATCACGTGGCCCTTTTGGGTAACGGTATCGATTACGATCTAGAAAAAAAAACATAGTACATCAGTTTCGTTCTCAATAGATGATCCTCTATCTGCGAAATCGTACCGTATTGCCATTTGAGAAGAAGAACAATGATGACCATGGCAATGTGTATACCAAATGAAGTGAAATAATTCCATAGTGTGTCTTCTTCGGCACCCGATGAATGATCTGTGTCAGCGATCGTTTTTTCAAAAGCGTTAGCGACGATATTAGCTGCTTTGACGCCAACTTCAGCAGCCAATTCAACTTTTTCTACGACTTTTTCAGTAATGTTCTCAGCAGCCATCGTTTACCTTTTTGAAATCTAAGATGAAAAAGAAACGGCAAAGTGTTTATCTATAAATATATTTCCACTGCATGGTCTTTCTGCTTTCTTTTACAAAGTCCATTTTATACTGAATCATTGTAAGGCAAATACTAACAGAAGAAAAACCTACCATTTGAGTCATTCTTTGTCGTTCGCTTCTTCTTTCGATGCACTAATGCACATCGTCGTCCGCCAGACACGAGCAAACATAACCGCATAGTAGAATGAGAACGATAGGCATAAAGGCAGGCAGCAGAGCCACACACGTGTGCACCCACGTGCACACATTTTGGATGAGATCATGCTCAGCATTGACGTTCTTCACGTCTTTGTATGAACGTTCCCATCTATCAAAGTAATATCTGTAGCAACTATACCAATGAAATCAGTTGCACACTATGGTTTTTACTATTGTATCAATGCTTTGAAATTTCTGTCTACGTGGATTCGACTGATCGAATATTGTCATTCATACGTGTAAAACTCTTTTGAATACATGACCCATTTACAATCTATTTCGAATCGTACATGTCAGATGAATTCCATAAGCAAGAATGAAACTGGTCACGATAGCTTGTTTCACCTATGTCAGTTGAAACTCATTTTAAGATTCTTTTTCTAGATGAGCGTTGATCTTTATTTCGAGATAATCATGAAACGAACAGTGTATCTCGAACATTACAAGAAAGGGATGCGATTTTGATTTAAGCGGAGCGAGTGTCAATGGTAGTGGCAAGCTAGTTCTTTTTTAGCTTCGTTTCCAAACATGTATTGTAGTCCACTTTTTACTCGGTCCTTGTCACTTTTCCAGTAGTCGTTGTTAAAATGCCAACCTATTTCAGGCGTTCGTATGAGAGAAATAACACCAACGAGAACTTCCAATTCTTTAGCCGCATTTTTCTGAGACACTACTTGAAGTAATGTGGCCGATATTTTGCCATTTTGAACACCGTAATCAAAAATGATGTCTTCTTGTTGATAAGTGTGACTATTCGTCCAGTACATACCTTTCAGTTTTTCTCTTTGTGTTTGTTGTAAATCACAAAATGTAGTCTCGACATAATCCGCGAAACCTGCTCTACTTAAATCCGCAGGAAAGGTGGAAAAGACAACAGTGTTCTGGAATTGGTCTTTACCACCTTTACAATTGAGTGGAATTAGCAGCCAATCATGATCAGATTTTTGTTCCAAAAATTTATTGACATGATGCGATATATTGCCTTTTGGTACTAAAGCCATATCTACCGTAGGAAAAGAATAATTAATTTTCATATACTTATCATTTTTGTGTTGAATGTTAAACATCAACTTCTTTGGAAGGTCTTTACTTCTCTTGAAATCTATCTCAAATATACAAGTGACTGAACAATTTAAACAAAACTTGCTTCTATTTTCTATCTATTCTTTCATGAAAATAATCCTTATCTTTATCGATCTTCTATCACAACATATATTTCTTACCGTTCGTATGAATATCGACGTATTAGTTTGATATAACAAAAAGTGAATTCTCGTCCTTTCCTTTATATGGAAGAAATAGGAAAATTCCTATGCATAATATGGTAAATATACCAGTGATACTAATGTAATGACAAATGTCCGACACATCTAGTAGTGTTAGAACATGGAAAATACTAACTGACTGAAAGTCATATGCAGTTTTTGGAATTACGTATAGGAAATTTCCCTCCTCCATCATATAAAGAAAGCGCTGAGAATCCGCTGGCTCATAGCAAACAGTACGTTGATATCAATACGAAGGAGTAAGACATATATGTTGTAATAGAAGTCAGGCTAAAAGAGAGATTACTTTTACAATAGAATAAGTGAACGATATTTTTTATCACACATTATTCCGAACATTCAATAAAGATAGTTAATATCATTTCATCTACAGCATCGTTCTATAGGCTTTGTTGAGAGTGTGGGATGGGTGTTCGCAAAGACAGTGCTATTGTCCGGTTCTCTTCAGATTTTTTAACGAACAGAGACATTAGAGATTTCTAGAAAAGTTGACAAGATTTTCGGCCGCGTGACTCTAATTTTTAGTTAAATCGGTTATGCTAACATTAATTTAATAGGAATACTGGTATTTGACATACTACTTTTTATTACAGATATCGGCCTATACCATGCCACATTTTAACGTTTGTTGCCGTTCCAAATCAAAAAATAATCAAAACAAAGGACAAGACAGCTCTCCGTGGGTGCAAACTTCATATACAAATTCGACGTCAATCAACGCGAGAAATATTACCAATCATGATGGTCAATCCATGGATACGCAAACTCTTCAAGACGGAAGTAATTCAAAACAGTCTGTGATGAAACAGCAAACATCGTCATATGCCCGAAATGACTCAAACGACGGCATGTCGAGTACCAAAAAGATTGATTCAATTGAAGAATATCATGTAAAGCCTGAAAAGAATTTGTCCGGACACATGAAAGCGTTTCTGCAACATCAGCAAGAGTTTTTCTGGTTCACTAAACAATTCGATCACTCCGCTGGTTCAGATCACTTTCGCAACATGGTTGTTCATTCAACTTTTCCCGTTGATTTGAGCAAAAGTGATTTCGGATGTTATATCGATGCAACCTTCAATGATTTTCCACAAGAAATTCAAAGACGGATGAAAGATTTATATCAGCAAGCCAGCAACGATCCTGTGTCAGAAGAGCTTATAATTAATGAATCCTCGAACGGCGCGATATCAGCAACGTTGATACAGATTCTATCTCACAAGAATGATCGTGATGAACTCGAGATGCTTGTTGGTTCTGTTGGTGTAACTCAACGACCACCAGATGGTTGCCGTTTTTCCCAATTCCATTGGAAACAATATGAAGAAAAAGTTACAAAAGCCTTACAATACATGTACGCAAAAGAAGCTCTCAAGGAACTTCCCGAAGAATAATAGCCAAGAATTGCTGCTTATCTTGAAACTATCCTACATAAGGTTCTCAGTTCATAATACCACATCTTATATGTATAAGATGTAGTGGCCTTTACTTATTTGCAGTCCATTTTTGAACGAAATTATGTATGAACATCATTGATTTTGCCTTTGAAACATTTGTAATAACATCACCCTCAAGTATGAATAAAATCCAGAAACTGAAAAATTGCTGTCTTCTCATTTAATATTTATTACAGATGCATGCGAAAGAGAAAATATTTCCGAAATACCACAAGTCGACGAATTTGACATTTCCATCAAAAGTTATCCTTGCTTTTGAATGAGACTTTCGGTGATTCTTCTAATCGAGCAGTTTTCTTGCTCGTCCATCAATTTATGCATAAATGAACGTTTGATTTATATACGATTGTTGAACGAATCATTTTATTAACATTGAGAGCTCAATTAGCAACAAGCAAACAAAAAATGAGAATTGTTAAAATTTTGCTAATTGTTGAAATAGGTTGGATGGTAAGAGCGATTCGATTTTATCCGTTAGATATTGAATAGGTACACTAAACCAAGTAAGGAAAAGACGAGCTAGGGATGCCGCGATTTCTGGATATTGATGTGTAAGTAAAGCAAGCATAGCTGTGCCTGAACATAGACCAGCTGTGAATAAAATAAAAAATGGCAATTCTTTTTTCGGAAACACAGACACATCATGGAATGCTAAAGAAAGAAGAGATAATCATACCGTTATATTGGAATTCATTCTTACCAGGCAATAGTTCCCTGTCAGCTGCTTCCGTGCACTAAAATGTCAGACCAGTAATAGATGTGCTAAAGACGTGATGACTTTAACTTACCGTTGGATAGGGATGAAAGAGATGTCCTTTTTCTAATGGATATGGAATCATTCGAAATGTTCCCTCCCATGTACAATGTAAGAGGTTTAGTGCGCCTTCAACACGTCGCCAATGTGGTAAATGGAAAAATGCATATGCAATAGCTTCTGAGTCGCCACGTTTAAGAATATGTTCAGGTGGTAGAATGATACTCTTCATCTCTAATAAATACTAGTTTTGACAAAAGAAAAACGAAGGTCATACGAAAAGAAAAGTACTTCGATAGGAATTTACCTTAGGAACATGTGGATTGAATTCCACCGCTCGATGAATAGCTTCGACTGCAGACATTTCTGCCGCAGTTAATCCTCGTTTACTAGCCACATCCGGTGAGAACCTAATTAAAAACAAGAAAATGCAAATAGCTCTACATTTATAATAACTAATCCACTCAAAAACCGCGACGGCTCCGTTGTCATTAATAGCATTTCTGTCAGTAAATTTATGTTGACACGAATACTGTACATGTCTATGATTAACTAACAAAACAGAACAGAGTATACTCCAAAGCTTTCAGCATGTTTAATCTCAATCTGTAGTAGACCTACGTGGAAGCGACTGCTCTTGCTTTCAACAATGCAGCCGTGTAACAAATAGTCGCAGATTTCGGTAGACTAATATCTAAAAGAAAAACGTAAATAACGAACTATTGCAACTTCATAGATAGTTTACCATCATATTTGGCAAGAACGCCCTGTACATCTGGATAATTCTGTAGTGCAAGTAAAACTTCGATAAGATTCTCATGAATGTTAAAAACCGACATCATGGGAAATTCTTTGACTAAATCACGAAATATTTTCGTTGCTTCGCGTAGTTTTCCTAGTTTTCTTGCACACATTCCTAAACGTCGTTTGACATAGATTAGTATATTGGTATTGCGTTCTAGAAAGCAACGTTCAATGATAGTCAGCGTCTTTGGATGATGTCGTTATCTTACTATGTACAATGTCTTGATTGTGACCCTGTTCTAATAACTGTTGCGATTTTCTATAAGCATTTTCTGCACATTTCAATGCTTGTTTAAGTAAACGTTCCGCTTCGATGATTGTCGTTGCTTCTTCTTCAGCAAGGAGTACCAATGCCGGTGTGAATCTAATGAAAATCATAGGAAATTTTCAAGCAAACATCCGTTTTACTTAACTTACTCGGCATTTTTTTCTAGTGCATCCCGAGCTAGTTGAATACGTGTCGATGGGGCACGTTCACGCCAGGCTCGTTGCATCACTACGAGAAGTTTTCAATCAATACATTCCATTCCTTAACAATATCGATCGCTTACTTTCATATTCCGGCTTACCCTCATCGAGATCACATGAGAAGAATGTTTGATGTTCTTGAGCTGACAGATTCATATCATGAAATGTCAATGGTTCTTTGCCATTGTATTGAATCAAGCGCTGATATTCTGCTCCACGAAACAACGCACACGGATTCTTCCATACTTTACATTCGTTTGTGCCAGTCAATGGTGTTGCAGAATCAATACCGTTCGATGATCCACAACTAGACATATTGTTCGTTCCATTCCCACTACTCAATCCATTCATAGATGATGAAGTTAATGCAGGAGACTCATTGTTAGACATTAAGGAATTGTTGGATTCATTCCCGTTTAACATTGGTGTGAAATGATTGATTGAAACTTGTTCGATAAACGACGTACCGTATCGTTTAAAGTACCACCATTCAAAGATCTAAACCATCCGACGAATTAGATTTCAGATCAAAATTTCAATTACCAGAATAAGACCGGAAATGAGCGAAGATGTACCAGTCAAGGCAACATAAAACTTCGGAGTAAGAGTATTGAAGAACATGGTGGCTAGAGTAGATGAAAAAGGAGAAGACATAAATATGATTCAATGAATAAAACTGTCAAGCAAAACATCATCTATTCACATGACAACCGCACGGACACGAACGACAATCAAGGCACAATTGATTCAACTTACAGAAGATGACGTTCAACATATTTGCATTCAGTAGTCTTACGGCAGTGGGAAAGCGCAGCAGAGAATCAGTGAAAGAAAAAAAGTATACACGAGACGCCACTAAGCGTTTGTACGAAATAGAATCTTATAGATACATAAGAGAATATGGGATAATAATAATAAGAATGGCGAAGATAGATATATCTAGAAAAACATAGACAGAACGAGAATGAGATAGGGTAGTTGTCTTCTTTTTCTTTTAAGTCGAGAAGCGCAAAGAAATCAAGATCTGTGTCCTGTCATCTTATGGAAATAATTCTGCTGCGAAGAAAAACGATGACTATCTATTATTTGATCAATAGAGAAGACTTTTACCAGTATTGAAACTATTTATAATATTGAATGGACCACGAATAGATGCATAGAGAATAAATATAAGAAGAATAAAAGATACAGCCCATAAATAAGTACAAACATATGTTACAATGGAACGGATTTTATCCAGGATAGTTGAACTACCTAAAGGGAGAAAAGAAAGACGAGGTGGAGTTCGTTCGCTTTTGTTCTTCTTCGAACAAAACAGTTCGTACTTGTTTCATCATCTTCTTCATTGTCATCTTCAACTAAATTCTGATGGTTATTCATAATGTAATGACGGAATGAATTCAGTGTAAAAGCGATAACAGCAAGAAACATGAAACAACAATCTGAAAATAAAAGACGACCAAAAAATATCCAATTGATTCGCGTTGAAACTCTTTAACAAATTGACTGTTCCGAAAAGAAGACTTTTCGTATGAGAAGGAAACGATTAAGAATTCGGAAATGGTACTCGAATAGAACGAACTTGTTTTGCAGCCTAAAGAAAAACATATTTCAAAGGAAAATCAATGTATATCTTTGTTTGCTTACTTCTCTTTCATCCGGTCGAAGTAATCCTCGGACAACTAGGATTTGATAGACTGGTTTTTGAAATGATTGTAAACTTCGTCGGAATATATGCGCTTTGTCGTTTGGATTAACACAAAATTTGTTAATATCTGCCTTGGGTGTACTTGGATCGAATATTAAAAGGCGGATATAACCAGCACGAAACTGTTCGTAACCAATTATTGTTCGACTGTGACCTAAGAGAAAATACTGAGGTATTCAATACGCTGGATTCTTTAACGAACACAAAGATCATTTTCAGGAAAACTTACCTTCGTGTTGCAGATAAAGCGGGTGAATGGCATTGTTTCCATCCCCTTTTTGAAAATGATTTCTTATCCATTCAAACAAGTATCTATAAGCAGTTTGTTTGTCATTGGTTTTCGGTTGGTAAAAATCCAATAGTTCTGTCCTGAAGAAAAAGCCCATTTCGAACAAATACTTCGATACAAAAGACATTAATTACTTGATATTTAGATGCGCCAGACACGCCATTACTTCAGTCGGGCCAATCCATTTGGTTGAGTTCACTAATTGTTTGTTCAGTTGTTCTCGACCGGCACTATCAAATCCAGCTGCCCAGGCTTGTTCAATGAGTCTCTGTAGATGACTAACTGATGGAATCTCTTGATTTGCAACCTGTTGACCGAATAAATGTGTGGAATATTGCGGATCAAGTCGAAGTGATGAAAGTAGCATCTGAAAATTCTTGTATCCGCATGCCCAACCTTGATCAAGCCATGTCGAGCTCATATGATCACAGCCCGGTCGGCAAAGACTACGATTAAGGAGATTACCCAGCGGTAAACGTGAAAGTATGGGAATTAGTCCTTATTCAAAAACGAACATAAGCTACATTCGAAGAATGATGCCATCTGTTTACCTGTTGATCTCGATTCAGCTCTCTCATAAGGATTTGCGATCATTTCATCTAATTTATTTTTATATTCATTGTATTTGTCTTGAGAAATCAGGTTTTTCTTAAAGATCTTATCTAAATTCCATCGAGCGCGTTCACTGAATGTTCGTGTACTGCCACCATAACGATTCTAAAACAAACTGGTGATTATATTTCTTCTACTTCTTCTCAGCAATCTCACCTGAAACTCTTCGAATGATTGTGCATTTTCTTCATCTTGCAACAACCGTGCTATCTGAGCATCATCATCTTCAGGCAAGTCTTCATAGGATATTGCCGATGCTACGTCTTGTTTGTACCGTTCATACTGCGAGCTCATCTGTTCACGTCGCGCTAATTCTTGTGCATACAAACTATCCGATGTGGTATGTACAGACGATTGATCATGCTCTTCATTGACATGAATTTCAAGGACAAGTGGATCATAAAAAATCTTATTACAGATTGGACAAGTGTAATCTATATATTCTACATTCGAAGTAAGACATGATTCGTATTCCTGATGCAATGAAAGAAGAGTAGCATCGTTGAATTTTTGATGACACGATGAACATTCAACGGATTCCATATCTAGAAAAGACGAAGAAAAATTAAGTATTTGTGAAATGACAAGTCGCAATATTCATTATTTTTTCTTCAAATGATTATAACTGAGAAATTTAACAATGTATAAGCAAATAGTTGGCTGTCGGGATCTGGGAAAACAGCATCAAGGCATTGAGCATAGTCGGTAGTGTTCTGTTTTACATCAGAAGACAAGCGAGACGTGGCGCTTATTCAATTAAGCTCTTTTAACAATACAATTATGCATAAATACAGCGATTTGTTGTAAACAGTTTCAATTAGTTTATTAAAGAAATAAAAATAGAAGAACCATATGTTCAAAACTTGTGTAAAAAGTGTTTCATCAATTCCTCCTACAAAAAGATAAAAAACGAAAGGAAGATTACTTACCCTTTATTTACCTCTATTTGAAAAGCAAGATTGACCTCAAAATTAGTATTTAATCTGCTAATAATTGAAAATGTGCACCGTCATTTAACTCATCGAATTACCGTCTAAGAACGATACAAACACTTTCGTTTTCTTGCCATCCGACATAATAGACATCATCTATTCGTCGTTCGAAGTAAACTCGCCGTGCAAGTATAATCTAAATCAATAGAAAAAAAAACTAAAAGAATAACAAAGAAAAATGAAACAAACTAAATTCGATAGTCCCTGCAGTAGATTTTTTTCTCGTGATTTTTTTAAATGTTTTCGTTTTAACAACAACAACAAGAGCCAAACAAAAAACCGGATGGCCACAGTAATACAGTAAAGTTCATTTTCAGTTCTACTCGAACACACACATATGCGTCAGTAAACTGAAATAACAAACAAAAAGAAAACCAAACAAAAAGAAAAACATAGAAAGAAAAAGACAAATGAAAGTAGACAAAAAAGTGAAACTGGATGAGTCTCCTTTTTTCTTGTATTAAAACCGTTTTGCTGTAGCTACTGCTCATTGATACGCCGTGTTGTACGTTATCATCATGAAGAAGAAAAACAAATGTACCTACACACGCACACACATAAACACACACACGCGCACACACACATACATTCACTGTGGAAGTAATCGAGGAAGAAGAAACGTTGTCGTAGTTGTTGTTGTAGAACCTGGTTCTTGTTTAATGTAACAAAATTGTGGTTGACGATGCTGTTGTTGTTGTTGTTGTAAAGCAGCAAAAGTAAGTAGTTCAATTGTTGTTGTTGTTGTTGTCGCATTATTCGATGGCGGAGGATGTAGAGGGGCAGTGGTATTACATCCAAGGATTTTTAGTGTTGTTGAACAACTATTTTCGTACTCATCCATAGCTGCTGTCATTGTGCATGATGATGACAATGATGGACTTGAGTAACAATAGATAGGAAAATCGTCGTCGGTATTGGCTGGTTCACGTTTTATCAATTGTTCTATGAGTGCATCTTGAAAAATAAGAAAATTAGAGTATAAAAGGAGAGCAAAACGAAATGATTATAGGTTTTTCGTACCGTTTAATGTCGCTTGCCGGAGAACATTACAAGCAACGATTTGAGCAGCTGCTTGTAGACCTGTTGCAGTGATCTGTTGTTGATGTAATGGTGGAGGCGGCAATGGACAATTGGGATTCGATGGTGATGTTGTAGTTGTTTCGAAGCACAGCGTTGTTGTTGGTTGTTGTTTAGCTATTGGTTCTTTAGAAATGAACGCACCATTCCGAAATAAAATCACTTCTCGTGGCGTTGATTTAACACGTCGCCGAGTAGATGAACGTGTTGATGTTGTTGTCGATGGCGAAGATTTCAAAAGATCTGTATCGTTTGAACATGCACCCGTTGAGCTTAAACCTAATGTTGTTGTTTTCGAATCGATGCGTGTCGCATCTTCTGCGATGATGACTACACTTGCCTTTGGTTCTAAAACAAAAGGCAAATTTTCACAAAAAATGAAGACCACAAAATGTATTTTTGTTTGCACTAGCAGATATACGCACCGTAGTGCGTATTTCAGAGTAAAAATTAACAAAACACTACGACTTTTAGATTTCTAGAATAATCGCTAAAACTGGATTCGATATGGTTTTCTTCCAGCACATTCCCTTGAGAAATGTTGTAATTACACTGATAAATAAATTCTGTCTGTACAAAGGTCATTTTGAATCATTCTGGAATGTTACGCAATTCTATGAAAATCGTATTCTATATATGAAATAGTCACTCGATATATTTACTAGGAGATTTTTCCTCTTAGATATTCTTTAGTTTAGTCAATATGACCTTGATTGAACTATCTTTTTTTCCAAAAAAAACAATTTTAAGGTATCTACCTGCTGCTGTCGAATTTAATCGTCTTTTTGCAGCTGCAGTACTTCTTGATGTACTAAAGATAAGAAGAGAAAAAAAGCAATGAATGAATCTTACTTTAAAAAGAAAGAAAGAAAGAATATGATTGACTTACGCTCGTGATGAAACACGTCCACCTCTCTTAAATTTTTTGCCTTTCAAGACTCTAGCAGGCACGATAGGCACTGATGGCTGTATCGGGACCGATGAAATAGGTGACGATGTTGTTGCTATAAAGCAAAAAGTGAAAATGATTTTTGTTGATAATAACAATGTTTTCTTTCTCACTTGTGTAAGTATGCCCTATAGTTTTACTGACGGTATTATTCGTTGTTACAATTGGATGAAATTGTAATTCATTGCCACTAACGTACAGCGTTGTTGGTAATTCAGCCGGTTCGATTTTTGGTTGATGTATTAATCGAACAGTTGTTGTCGTGGTAGTTGGTAATGGTGGTAATTGTTGTTCAGTATGCTGTTGAAGAAAGTCTAACAGATCGTTTTCTCGATGCTGCTGTTGAGAAAAATTATTCGAAAGAAACTTTTCATCGACAATAAATGAACAGTTGTTATTCAGCGATATTAATTTTCGTTTGTCATCGTCTTGTGGTTTTTCTTGTTTCACTTCCATATCATCGGGTGAAAGTTGTGGTGATAAAAAGTCATGTTCAAACAATTGATCGAGTAATAACGGTTTCATCCAATCATCAGTATCATCGTCGGTGGACGTCGGATTTAGAACATCCAGAAAGTCATCGTTGAATTGGAGTAATGGCGAGAATGAATCGAACATTGATGCTGGCGGAGAGACAGATAGTGAACCAAATAGAGTCGGGTTGTGTGAATGAGTGAAATCGATTTCCATGTTGAGAGTCACCGGGGGAAAGGTAAAGTAAAAGAATCCAAAATAGAAAACAAAACAGAAGTCAAGAAAATGTTCAGAATTCGATCGTTTAAATCACGAAAAATGCACTCATAAACGAACACAAAGTTTATCAGAGCTCGATTATTTCAGATAGTTGACGATATGACCCTATTATATACAACTACGTATAGACACACACATACACATTTGCGTACGTTAAGAAAGGACAGAAAGAACGAACATTCTTATGAGAAACGAAGGAAAGATAAATTCACACACACACACATATATATATATACATACACATATGCGAAACGATTAAGGGTTGCCATACTCGATGCGTACATGTCCTCTAAGAAGATCATTGGTAGAAAAGACTAGAGGGAGTGCTGCTAGGCAACCGAATTTCACAAGATTTCGTTCATGGAGAGTTTCTGAAAAGAAAAATCAATTAAATTCCGAGTAGAAAATGTTAAATTCGTCGGTGACAGCTTCACAAATTTTACCAAATAACAAAGTCTATCGACAACTATTCGATGCCCAAGTACGTCTGAAATTTTCTCTTACAGATTTATTTAATTAGTCCTTTTCCAAAAACAATTAGAGTCAATTAGCCGATGTATACAACCGAGTACGAACTAATCAACTATCACAATCTGTTAATATTATTCCACCTCCAGATTCTATTCCACTTATACGAAATATTAGACCACACGGTATGTGTATTTTCTTTTCGTAGTAAATAATTACGACAATATTATTTTTGTAAATCGTGTGTACAATATTAATTTGAAACGAAGAATATCTGAGTGGGCGAATCGGTGTGTGTGTGTGTTTGTTTTTCGAAAGAGAGAGGGAGACAGAAAAAATATTTTGTTTCGACAGAACGAAAGAAGAATGTATTCATCGAACGAAGCCATGCGAATTCTCTGTTGTAGACGTACAAAAACGGCAATGGATGGCAAGTTTGCCTTATGCTAACGATCCTAACATCAATCCAATAACTCTACTGTATGTCAATATTAATCATTGCGTGTTGTTCAATATGAATTGCCGCTTTAGATTTCGTGATGAAAGGAAACGACGTCAGAATGAACAACAACAGGAATTAGATGAATTAAAGCGGGAAGTGTTCAATCTACCGGATAATATCGATTATGGTTCGTCTTTTCTGGATGAATCGGTTTGAAATCTCGGAATTTTTCTAGATCACATTGATGAGAGCCACAAAGGAGATCTAACGGAGCGAATCAAAGCGAAACGACAGCATCAATTCGATCAATTATGGATTGAATTTCTCAATAAAATAACTGATATCAATCACGTAAGACCCACTCAATGAGAATTTCTTGCGGAAATATATCTTTTCTACTTAGAACTTATTAGTTGAACTTGAGAGAATAACTCGTGAATGTAATAAATATTACGAAGAAGGTGATCAAGGTACAGAACTTTTCGTTAACATCAATCGATCACATGTTCTTGATATCGTAGAAATTGATGAGTATTTACATAAGCTATTCAGTGGAAATAACATCACTTCTTTAACAATACAATCGTTTGAACAAGCATTTTATCAACTCAATCAGCTTCTTCCGCCGCGTCTACTACACATTCAAGAATATTGTCAATCGATCGAAGAACTTGAACTAGAACGCATTCATAAAGTAATATATTCTTTCTCTCTTCGATTGAGTCTTATCTGTTTATGAATTCATTTAGATTCGTGATCTATTCAAACACTATTCTGGACAATTGTACCAAACGCATCATCTACCCGATAGAGAAATTGCTGTTCGATTAGAAAAACAAGCGAATGTTAGTGAATAAAAATATTCTCCTTGACAGAAGAACAATTAACTGTATTTAAGGAATTGAATACTCAAATCCTCGATAATCGACGTGTGTACGCCGAGCTCGAAGCAAGATTATTGGCAGGTGAAACAGTTCGTGCACATCGATATCAACGTAAGCTAGTTAACTATCAATCGAAATGGGGTGATGCCACGTGGTTGATACATCGAGACGATTGGCTGTAAGATGCGCAACAATGTAATTTCTCAAGATTCGTAGTCTTTTATCTCTTCTAGTTCGAAACTGTCTTCATGTAAAACGAAATTAGAATCGATCATTTTCTCAACATGCGAGTCGATCGGCGCCGATATTGCCAAGCAAACCCATGCATTCATTGCACATGTCAATTCGTTGAAGTATGTTCGGTCGGCATTGATTGATCTGACGAAAAACTGTTTTGTTCATCTCTAGTTCCTTCCTTCCTCCAATATCAACACATGAGAATGCTCAGAGATGGTACAGTCAAGGTTACGATCTAGTTGATATTATTGTTCATAAGCGGCAAATACTTGTGTCTAAAATAAATGATGTGATCACGAAAGAAATTGCGTTTCTAAATGGAGAACTGGAACGTATTCGAGTAATCGCTGACAAATGCATGGAAGCTTTCACTTATTGATTTGTTTCTACAGGAAGAAGTTCTTCAGACACGTGTTTACGATAATGAACAACTTGAAATTGTAACTGAACGTGATATAGTTCCACTCCTTGAAGAACGAAAGCATTTTCTAAAAAATTCCATTCTCGATCGCATACAAGTATGACAAAATTCATGAGTGCAATATCTTCTTGTGTGTGAAAATCAACAAAATACTATTAAACTAATCACCAACAAATTGTGTTGTAAATAACAATGGTTTTCTCTTCAAGTTGCTTCTAACTCGTTCTGACAAATGCTCTATTTGATTATTTACAGTCAACTTATGAACAATCAACACATGCAATGTACGATGTTCTCGAATGTCTGCTTGCATTCATTGAGCCACTAGCTAAGCAATGGGACACTCATCAAATTCGACTTGAGGATGTTACTGGCAAATTGCTTGATATGATGCATGAGTGTCGGCGACCACATGATCTAGAAAACGAAGTAATAAATACTTCGGATTATGATAATAGAAAGTTAATCTTTGTCTGTAGAAAAAGTTAACGAAACTCGATGTGACACTTGATGAGATGCGAAGTGCATCGAGTGAAACCACGTTAGCAACACTGTTACAAGCAGCTCACAAACAACTGGATAGGATTAAAGCAGGGTAAGAATGTGTGAATGTATTCTATCGTTCATGCAAAGTAACGAGTATTTAGTTATGCTGCTTTCTACGATAAAGAACACGAGGTTGTCAATCAGTATTCGTCATTGATTGCGGAAGAAGTGAATCGATATGGAAACGAAATGTTAGAGTATTTGCAAGCTCGACCAATCGACCCGAACACGAGTGACGAACAACCGGTGTTGTCATTTGCACATCAGTGCTATACGACATCGTTAGCCCGGCGGACGTATGAATTGCATAGTCAGTTCACCAAGAAATTGGATTTAACAGAAGAAGATAACGCCGGAGACGATAGAGAATCACATATGTCTGTGTCGGTGAGGAGTAGTTCAGATGAGGATCCTCGTATACAGAATGGACAAGATCAAGCGAAAAAGCCGGCATTTTTAACTGAAGAAGAAGTATCCGCAGATGAAACAGTGTCAATACCGTTCCATCAAGCCTTCCGAATACCATCGAACCTCGGAGATTCGGTTATATTTATGTAAGTTTGATCCTACAAAAAACAACGAAATTGTTTTTTTATGTTCAGTTTATCCCGAGCATTTCTCGATTATTACGATCAATGGGAACAAGAGACTGTCCGACGAGCTGAAGCAGTCATGTATACCAAGCATCATGAACTCGATAAAGAACTGGATTTGCAGTTACATTTACATGAACCAAGACGTACGCGTATTCAAACCGATGTTTACAATGTTCGAATCGGTAAAAAGATTTCGTTAGTAAATACAAAACGTAATTATTTTGTCATTTCTAGCTGAACTTATGATGCACGACGATCGAGTCGAACGTCATATCTGTGGTGTTGAAGATAGACTGCGAGAAATCAATAATGATTACGATCGAATGTTGGATGGATTCAGCAAATCGATTGATTCGTATAAGAACGATGTGTTTAGTCTAGAACATATCTTTGTTAATGCGACGACGACTGGCCGACTTGTTTTATTACAAGATCGTTTGAAGAAGCAACGTGATACATTTATGAATTATATTCGAATATCATTACGGAAGTTTCGGACGCGGTTCGAGGAAATCATGCAACAGTTACGTGAAGCAAATGCGAATTTTCGACAATCCTTTCAGTGAGATCGTTTTGACTGACATGTCTCGTTAGAGGAAGAGGCTCTTTTGTTTACATAGGACATTTTCCGAAGGTGGAAACTTTAGTTTGGATGAAATCAATACCTTCCGAAAGAAACTCGAAAAAACCGCGTTTCAGATCGATAAAACTGAATCGAACATCTTGAAAGAAATGGAGAAAAGCGAAAAGAAACAATTGGAACAAGCAAACAAAATTCTCACTCAATTTCGCGATAAGTGCGTGAAAAAGATGATGAAATCAAAGGATCTCCTGACTGTTTTTAGGTTCAAATATCATATGATCGATCTGCAATTTATTGAATTAACGAATCGCTGGATCAGTGAAGCACAAGTAAAGATCAAGACCGAAGTTGGATATAACAATCAGCAAGCCCATGTCTTCAAAGCTCTTGTTCTGTTATACGAAGCGAAGATTGATTCAATTCTGAATCCAAATTTAGATAAAGAAGTAAAAGACAACTGATTTGAATCAAAATTCGATTTCATGCTTTTCAGCCGGCGACTATAAACGATGTTCGAGATCTTTATCATCAAATTGTTTCGAATTCGTATGAACGAGCCTTGTATTTGAAATGTCTTCAGAGTGAACTAGTCATACCTGCCGCACTTGTGAGCAATTTAAGAGCCAAAGGATTGATTACAGAAGGTATTGCAGCGAATTCATCGAAAGGTTTCACTTCTGTCATTTAGACGAATTAGTTAATGATCTTCATAATACAACTGGCACGGAAGAATCAGGAGGATCACGGCGATCGTCACGACAAAGTGTTAACCCTAACCGTGCTAATGACGATGCAAAAGCAATTAAACTTGCATCAACATCTCCGACATTATCACGACGTCGAACAACAGTGGTTACGTTTGGTCATTCGGCGAGTGAAAAACACGATGATGTAACCACACTGTCCACGATACGTTCTCTTCTCCAGTAAATGCTTTTTGGAAACAGACTTAACGGTTTTATAGAAACTTTGTCTTCTGGAACATTTCAGTAGCAAAAACATGGAATCAGAATCCGATGAAGTTGTCGAACAGAACGAGTCGAAAGGTTTGGGTTTGTTATTGAGTTTAGCTGATTGTACGGATAAACATCGTAAATTTTCTAGAGTTCACTTCACACTCCACTCAATCGTCATCGATCTTGAAAAAATCAAAGCAATCGGGCAAAAAGGCGACATTTTCTAAGAAAGTAACGAATCGATCATCCATTGATGAATCTGCAACAACTGTGCGACGCGAAGGCTTTGCTCGTGCGAAATCACGAGACGAAATCTACGCACTTTATTGCACCTTTGGTGAACGAAAACATACCGGTCAAGATTTTCTCTCTAGAATTTTAAACATTCTTCGTCAATCAACAGAAGGTTTACTTTCTCACTCAGAAGTAAAAAGACTCAAATCTTTCCTCTCCTTGATGCAATCTTCGTTGTCCCCATAGGTATATTACAAAGAAAAAGGTTCGCGGCATGTCACTCGTCCTCAAGGACTGTGTGAAAAATTCGACGAATTCGCTGGACTGATGGTAGAGAAACTAAAACATTACGAAGAACAATGCCTTGCACATCATGCATATTCCATCAACGGTGTGTAGATTACTTTCAAGCTTTCCAAAAGAAAATGTTCTGTCGTATGTTAGAATTTCGTAATATTCTTGAATTATTCGAACGTACATCATCTCTAATGGCTAAGATCGAACTTGATGAACAGATTCGTGAAGGAGAGAAGTCTCTTCTCGAATTCAAGCAGCAGTTTGACACGACATTCAATCAGAAATTGAATGAGTCCAATGCGGAAAAGCAGAAGCTCTTTGAATCGCTTCGTCCAGCACTTGGACTGCCTGGAAAGAAGTCGGATTTAGAAGTTCTCAACGACCATGAGAAAGTTCGCGAAGAGCAGCTCGAAAAAGTGATCACGCAACTCCACAAAGATACTCTGGTAAGAATAAAAGAATGAAATTGTCATCGAAATGTGTTATACGATTTAGAAATATATTCAAACGAATGCGCATAACACAATCCAGTCATTAGCAACAAGTGGCGAGCGATTAGTCATCCTTTTCGATGAAATTCTCACAGCCGATGAAGCCACGCAAACAAGTACATAACGATAACGAGAATGAATGCATCCGTTTCTTTTCCTAGGATTGCCCAAAGTGAAACATACTCTTCTGGAATTAGTCAAACGGCAGCAAATGGGTAAACCATTGGAAGAAGTAGAATCCGTGCCATTAATTGAACGTAAACAAGGTCATTGGCTAGGTAAATTCGTTTTCTTCTGTTTTGGGAATATCTTTCCTCTTTAGGTCTACCATTTCTTGATGATCAATTCAATCGTCAACTTAAATCGAATACAACGAAGAAACGTCCATCAGCGACAAATCAACGACAGAAGAGCACGGCATCGATTGTGACGCAGAAAACGACGTTACCACAAATTCAAACGATATCACAACGAGATGAAGCTTATCAAGTAGGTTTAATATATCCGATTTGCGTTTATTCATTACTGTGTATCATTTAGAAATACAAAGACAAATTATTTCAAATCTTAGCAGATGTCGAAGAAAAATGTTCTACAAATTTAACCGAACTGAAGCGCTATCAAACCTACTGGAGTTCTTCGATTGAGAGATTACAGCATTCGCGAACAAATTCATAACTCACTTTTCTATTTTTATAAAGAACAAATTTTTCGCAGACGATGATTTATTTTTCTATTGAAGTAAACGAATATTTCTAACAATATTCACTTTAAAACCAGTGAGTTAGGTTCTTCTAATGTCAGTCAGATTATTTTATTGGTTTTAGATTAATAGCGTATGTACAGTACAGATATTTTTTTAAAAAATGAGTCGAATGTGGTTAATTGAGTACAAATATGTACGAAAGGAATGAATGAGACATTGACACAACACAAATGTGGAATTTGAGATTTCTTTCTCGCTTTATGCTTCCGTTTCGAATAAATCACGCATGTCTTTCATTGCTTGACAGATATGTTCACCAAATCGCTTGGAATCCTAAGAAAGAATCAATCATCATTGAAAAAAGCAAACCAAATTCGAACGTACTGTTTCAGGTGACGATCTATTAGACGAGACATGGAAAAAGATCAAAGTTTCCGATGCGATGACATAGCTTACGCCATAGCCATCCGATGCGACCTATAGAAAACCATATATAGTATGGAAAGTATTCTTCCAAGGTGAATGAACCAGCAGTTAATAGCAAGCAGTGGTTACCCATTGGTTCAGGACACTCATTCTTTAACTGAAAAAGCTTTTTCTATCGAAAAGCAAGTGTCTGTCAGAAATGCAAGTGGTAAATAAGTATGCAATAACTGCAAAATATGACGACTCTATTTCGTTCTTACCGGTCCGAAACCGCCGCCACATGGAGCTAAATTTCGCTTTTCACTAATACCATATTTCTTGACGAGATCTGGATTTTCTGCCATTAAACGCTTGAGATGCTTTTCATCATAACTTGCCGCTGTCTAAAAATATGATCGATTGGGTTTTGCCAATATAAGCAAGTCAAATGACTTTACTTGACTAGTAGATAATTTCCAAGGTTCATGAAGTACTCGCTGGAGGAATGGTGACTCCATATTGAAATACTTTGATAAAACGTACAAACAGAAGAGATGCCGGTCGATGCCTTTACCGGTCATCGCATCGCGATATTGTTCTTGGTGATAATCACAAGCGCGACGGAGTAACCGAATGCGTTCAGCTTTCTACAAAGAAGAATACTTCGATCGTTGATAACGATTTGTAATTGCATACTGAAACAGATGGATCTTCCATTGCTTTGACCCATTCGCTTGACTCAATAGAACATGAACGAACGGTTTCCGTTCGACCGTCACGAAACAATCGTGTCATTGATGCTTCGTAAGTTAAATTAAATCGACCAGAATCCTAAAGCGACATCAATCGAATAAATCGAACAAAGTCTAATTTTGATATCTACTCGATAATGAGCCAATTGGAGCGCCATTTGAATGTAGGCATCGGGGGATAGCTTACATTTTTTCATAAAACCTTTGCCATATATATCTTGAATGTACACATGAAGATCAACGTCGCTGAATATTTTTTTTGCTTGTGCAAGACTTCGTTCGATTAATTCATTACACTGAAAAATCTCCGGTTTTGACAGAGAGAAATTAGAGGGCGGATGTTACTCACATCTTCTGAGATTGCCCATTTGAGTTTGACTGGCTTGGGTGGCGTGAAACGAGGCACACCTCGTGTATTACCAATGTCATCATAGCTGTAATTAGAGAAAAATGCATTGAATCTCAATAATTTTGTTGGAGTTTGCAGCATCAGTTTACCCTAAATGCGCAATATCTTCTTTTAATACGTATTCGACCATATGACCAGAAACTGGAGCATCAGCCTAGAAAAGTGCACGTAATACATTTGAATTCTTATTTCATCAGAATTGAGTGTTTTTTATTCGTACCCAGCTATGTTCAACATTAATTCCAGCCTATGAAGAAAGAAACTATGCATCGGCGTATTCTCTATTCGTTATTAACATACCACAGCATCTTTGCTTATGATAAAATTGAATGATTTATCGAACCATCGATCGTAGCCTTTGCCATGGAGACTTGCATGTGCATACTTATCGAAATTTTCCGATTGTTGCTAAAATAGAATGCGTTAGAGAGGCAATTTTCATATGGGTTTGTATGCACCTTGTTACTCATAAATGATGAATCAGCGCTTAACTAAAAGAACATTTCAAATAACACGATAGAAAAAACTTCAAAGGATATCGATTTACAGTGCCTATGGCGAATTCTTCTTCATCCAAGATAAGTACGAACGCTGCCTTTTCAATACCTTCCAACGAAGCACGATTTATCCCTGTCGAAAAGTATTTCTCACGAGCTTCAGCCCATAATGGTCGTTCGCCTGCAGTTAAGGCTGCTAGGTGTTCTTCACCATAAGCCGGTTCGACAGGATCACGAAGAATTTCATCAAATTGCCTAGAAAATAGTTCGATGCAAGTTGAGAATTCAACAAAGACAAACTTACATCTGAAGTTCGCTTGGTTCTAACAGTTGTCCTTGGTAGAAGACATAAATTTTAAACCAACGGCCTTTATGGTAAACAGCAACATGCTGACTGTCCGAATGATGAACAATTATATCTAATCGAACAGAGATCATCATTAACGATGGCATAATCATAGAAATACACTTACCTGCTTCTTTGCCAGGTACTCGTACCGTATTATATTGGCGCTCGTATTGACTTGAACAAAGTGGAATCATATTTTGTACCATTAACTAGACGAAAGGATAAAAAAAACTGAGAAAAGAACAGAAATTGTGTTCTGATAACATACTGGTGCGATGTCTTCGTGATCGAGACGAACACGATATTGCATTGTTGCTCGAACAATATTCGCTGCCCGTGCACTTTGAACAGTAGTCGGACGAATATAAGCCGCATCCTTTTCGTTCGGAGAAAACACAGCATTGTATATTTTCAATTATCAACATATCGTTTATACATACAAGACCATAAAAATTGCTGTTAACCATAATTGCCGATCGGCCACGTAAATAAACGAATTTTTCCCACCAATCAGATACCTATATTTGCAAACTGTAGACTCGTTTCTGTTTTTAAAACACATGATTTATTTACGTAATTCGATGAGATCAGCCATTTTAACCAAAGAAATCTTTGTAGTTTTCTTCCAATAGTTCGCCGAAATTCGTCTGCTAATATTTCCATTTGATGATATTCAGCGTCAGAGTACAATGGTCGAACCGTTCTTAAATACCGACGTAATGTATCGTCTAAACTTGGTAATGGTAATTGCGGTAAAACGCTTTGATACGAATACAAAGATGGATTTCGACCGATGAAAAGTTTAACTAATCCACCCCAGACTTTCTGTCCTAGTCCCATAGGTTTGCCATGTTCTTGATACATCCAACCATGATAGGAGAATAAGAGTTTCAATATCGATTGCCGAATCTGTATTAAGATAAAGTATGTACCCGTACCAAAGACTACACACGCCAGCATTTGTGAGTTCTGTTTGGAAAAATATCGTCGAAAGATGTGTTTGTCGATCCAGTCGATAATATGGTATGAAGGGTCATGGTCTTTGATATATAGTGTATAGATAAGTCCACACCAGGCGATTCCACGTAACGGATGACCTGGATAGATTGTGTTGTGTAATGATTTTAATGTACGACGACAGCGACGTTTCCACGAACGACAACCGGAGTAAATCAGCGCTTTGAATACATCATAGCTTAAATTGACACTAACACCTGAAATAAAACAAATTCTGCATTGATGTTTTATCGAACAGAGTACCTACCTTCGGCACCGACAGTGAATTGAAAAGCGACGGCTTCATGTGCTTCAGCCATGCAGAATCAGCTTTTATCCAATAGTTAACGATATTTATATATCGAACGATTGCATAAAACAAATCTAAAATTAAATCAGAGATTCAAAATAATGCCCTTTGAACTGGGGTGTGTCATATGTGATATACCGTTTGGCTGGACGTTCGTCTAAGCTTTTAAAAAGAAACGAAGGACGAAGAGAAAAAGAGGAGGAGGCGAAGAAAAGAATCGTGTCGAGGAAAGCATGGAATTCAGTGAGCGTAGTGTTAGTGATGTGTCAAAGCATACTATTGGACATAAATCAACAAACTGAAGAGAAGAGTCAGTCAGAGAAGAGAAGAGTTCATGCGTTTCTTTCTCTTCTTTTTCTCCTACTATTGGGTACTGATAAAGGAGGAAGACTTGCGAAAGATCGTGCTATTTTCAATTAGATCTGTTTACAAGCTCATTATCCTTGAAGAAAACGAAAATTATCAAGCGCACATGTCATGTCTTTTTCTTTTGTCTTATATTTCTTAGATTTGTTGTTCACTTCAAAAATTAAAAAGCATAATCTAACGAAAGACCTTCTCTGAAATAAATAAACTTCTTAACAAATAAATTATTACATGAGAGAAGGCTAAAAGCGAATAAAATAATTAAATATACGAAGAAACAAACGGTAATAGGGTATATATGTATATATTAATAGAAACAACAAAAGATTGAGTCAATGCTTATTTAGTTTCTGGTCTTCATTTCCGTTCATTATGATTGTCTGGGATATTGTTGAGTAGGATTGTAAAAATTATTTTGACCTGGAAAACCACCGTACGGCTGTTTCGATGCTAGAGGTGGAGGAGTAGGCATTTGGGTTGGTTGTATGAACGACGGATTGATTGTTGCTGGCGATGAACTGGTCGGTGGTGGACCGGGTGGGCCTTGGCCAAGTGTATTGTTTGGATTAGCAGCATTATTTGGAATGAAAGTTGATGGTCCAGCTCTTTGTTGAAATAATGCTTGCTGTTGACCGTAGAAACCGCCTACTTGGGGAGGTGGTGCTAAAGGTGTTTGCTGTTGACCAATGAATGCCGACGGTTGACCAAGATTCGATGATGATGACGATGTTGTTGGTGGAGGTCCAAGTGGATTAGGATTGAAAACCGATTGTGGTGCAACTGGTGGTGGTGCTGATGCTGTATTAAAGGCTGATGATGTATTGGCATTTTGTAATGTTGTTGGTGGATACGGTATAGGAAATTGTTGATTACCAGTATTGGGTGGTATTGGTGGCATCACTGGAAAGGTCGAAGGTGGTGCACCGAATGGTGAAGCTTTGAGTTGTTGGTCGTCGTACGGTGTTTGTATGAATTGTTGTGGTGTTGGCATTTGTTGAAAAGCCGTTGCCTGTGTTTTATTTTTATCGGCCGATTCTGATGCTTGGAATTGATTTTGGGCGTCAACTATCGTCAAGTAAAAAGTAGAGATGGAAAAAAGTCATTCAACTTACTTGTTGGTGCGGATGATATTGCTTGAAAAGATTTCTGTTCGTTATTATTTAACTTATTCGATGTCGACGACTTTGATCGAATACTATCGGGCGTATTTGAACGTTGAGGTTGTTGAAAATGTTTATATGGATCAAAATCACGTGCTGTATTCGAAGCTACAGCCGGCGGTGGAACAGCAGTAGTTTCCTTTTCTTGATTGTTTGTTACTACTGTTTGACTTGCCGATAGTTGAAGTCGATCGAGAATTGTTTGTACTGAGTTGCGAATTTGTTGCAATTCCGTTCGAAACGTTTTCGCATCAATCAAACTGCCATCTTGTGAAGAATTCTCTGTTGAATTCGTACTTATTTGTTCGTTTCCATTGACTAAGACGAACAGACGAAGAATCTTATGAAAATGTAATGCCACTGTCAGATCACTATCATTTAATAAGGTTATTTTGTCACCATCATCATCTAAATACTTTATAGTTAATTCATCAGAATTGGAGATCTTTCCGGCAAAGATACGTTCCATCATTAAAACGAGTTCTAAAATTTACATATAGGATAGAATCTTTTAAATGCGTCTCTGTTTAACTTTACCATTTAATGTTAAATCTTCATTGTGAATCATCATCTTTCGAATGTCATCACCTAATTGCGCTTTGATAATTAATTGACCAGAAAGTTTATCACTGCTCGAAGCAATGGCTGATATTGGTGGCGGAGTCATACTTGAGCCGTTCATTATCGAATTGATATGCCTCAAAGATGAAAACAAAGAATGTGTATGTTACTTATTTTTCTTCACGAACTAAATGAATGAATAACTGATTTATTTACTTCATACCGACACAGAGCGTGGCCACGTTGATATTGGACTGATTATACATAGGTGTTTAGAAAGCCAATCATATTCTTGTCAATCATTACCTATCAAATATCGATTGAAATACATTGTCTTCGTAATTAGGTCACAGATCGGTTAAGATAAAAAATGAAATGTACTTCTTCTTTCCTGTAGATGTCTCACTCTCTCGATCAAACTTCGATAACGTGTTTTATGTGCAAACCATCCATCCATCCGTGTATTATTTTCATCTGTTTCTTGTTACATAAGGTACTATCACCTTGAAAGATTTATCTTGGCATTCATGACTGAATCAAAAAAAAATCATCGATACGTAAAAAAAGAATTACAAAATAAAAAATAAATCTATCGCAAAAAAATAAAAATCCATTATGCTACGCGAATTGTGTCCAAAAGGTAAGGTGAATCAATGGCGGTGAATAAATTCGAATAGTTACTATCATTTGTCGTTAACACTTGTTGAATATTCAATAGACTACTTGCGTCGGTTACACAAGAGAGAACTTCTTGCAAATGTTTCACAACTATGGTGTTGAAATTCTTCTTCGGTAAATTATTTCCAACAGTTAACAGAAATTGATCATCGATAGATATCAATTGTCGAAATTCTTGCCAGTATTTCATTGCATTCGGTGACTTATTACAGATAAATTGCTCGATTAGACATACAGCCCATAAAGTATGTTCACGATAAGCATCAGCGATGATAAATGCATGCCAACAACGTTCTAAACGCGGCAGTAAATCGCGTATTTGTCTGGAGCTCAAATTTAAAACAATCAAAGGGGGTTGACTTTGCATATAATCGAGTTGTAAAGATATTAGTCGTGCTTGTTTCAAGCATTTGTCACTTTGCCGACAACAACCAGCTAGATAAAACGTATCTGCAGCATCGGAATAATATTGAAGTAAACTTTGTAATGTGACAGACATGTCAGCAGACGAAGATTGTGGATTCACTTGAAATGTTTTCAATAGCTTCTCACCTGCATCACGATACATGATTGCCAGTTCGTGATGCATATTCAAATTCATTGATATCGACGTAAATGTATGTTCGTCATTCGGATGATGTCGTTTTATGTAATCGAACAAAGCAGTATTTAATCGTTCGTCATTTTGACCACTGATTGTTGATAGTAACAGATCGAATTGATCGGATTGAAATAACATGTCGAAGATGTAGACCATTTCGGAGTACTGTTCTAAGCCCATTAGTAAGCGAATTAATAATGTGTAACAGTTCAATTCATCGAGTAGGGCTGCAAGATGACGGGCATGGTCGAGAACTAAACAAATACCTTCCATATGACAAGCGTTGATGAAACACGTATGAGCATAGATAAGTAGTTCGACGCGAAGACAAAGCAATGGCGATGAAGTTTCTAAAAAATACAGAAGAGTACTTTTCGATTAATGGATGAGAATTCGAAAGAATGAACCTTGAGTATCCAATTCGAGATATTTATCTTCGTAGAGTTTAGACTGTTGAAGAAGTTGTTTACCAATCGCTTCATAGTTTCTATCATATAGAAGTGAAATGAATTGTTTGTAGGATTCGATGTTATTCGGGTCGAATGACCAACTATGGTAATCATCAGTCGGGTCATTCTTTTGACAACGATTCAGAGTTCGATCGGTTTCTTCAACGATTAATTCAACTAACTGCTGATTTGCCAAACGTAATTGTTTGGAAAAGCTTTCTGCCAGCTTAATTTTCGTCGGAAACGACGATGATGGATAGGCGAGAAGTCGTTTCAAGAGTGCCCATTCGTCATTATGGGTATTCGAATGTAACAAATGACATGAATCGATACGAAACAATTGACTAATTTTAAACAGTGTATTCAAAGTTGAGATTAGCCGATCATCATTCGGCGTTCGAGACAGAAGACGATCGATTAATTTCTGTTTTTGATCATCGATTGTATTCGATTGTTCGTCATTTCTCGGCATTGTCGTCATCGTTCGGAGAACATTCGTTAAGCGTTTTTTATTGAACGGACTACCGCGAGTGCCTTGTGGAAGCTGATCGAAACGTGTGCGAATTTCCGAAGGTGGTAAAGTGTTCCAGTATAAACGATGTGCATAGGAAAATATAATTAAATTGTAGGACACAAGACGACGTTTACTAGCCAGTTGCAGGGCAAGTTCAGGCGATCCGCGTTGAAGCAATGCGTCTTCAATTGTCGATACGCACGATCGAATATCCTTTTCGGTTAAATGATGTAAACCTGAAAAATCACCGCTGGTCCAAGATGCTGACGATCGTCGGCTGAATGCAGAACTGAATTGTACTTGGGATGATGAAGATCCTCGACTTGAAGGACGACGAAGCAGTTGCGAATTTGTATTTTTCTCTTGAGAAAATCAAACATTATTATTCTCTACGAATATTTAAGTGTTTTCAATTGACTTTACCTGATGCGGTGTCCGTTAGAGGTTTTGAAACAGGATAAACACCTTTTAGCATAGCTTCTTCAAATTTACTTTCCGGAGTGATTGGTGCTGGTTTAAACTCTTCGACTGGTTCATCTGCACTTTCATTTTCATCAAAGGCATGCACGAAATCGTCAAAATCGTTCGGAAGAAGCTTTTCTTTTGCGATTTGATCCAATATTGAACTTGAAAACAAACTCACCATATAATCAAGAACTTTATTAACAATCGGCCGATTTTGAAATTCGTGAACGAAGCTGATTAACATAGACCATAGTTTATTGATGATTGGCTGCGATTGAAATGTTGGGATAGAAAGGTAATCGTAAGGTTCAGGTAAATTCTGCGCTTGATTAGCAAAGATTAAAATTAATAATCGAACTAGTTTCGATGACGTCGAACGAACTCCTAACAGACAATCGCTATAAAGTAGTGGCTTTTTAAGCCGTTTTAAAACATCTTGATGACCTTGACAAATCGTATCGAATGCATCGTTTAAATCTTTGTCATCGGTATCAAAATCGTGGGTATATTCATCGAATGAACATTTAAACCGTTCAAATAAAGTCATATCGATTTCAATGTCGACACAGATGACGATTTCATCGACTAGATCAAATCGATCGTGTTTTATCAACTGTTCAATCAGTGGTTTTACCGAAAGATAACATCGATCAGTATACATCAACAATGACCAATCAAATGGAATGGGTGATGGTTGTTCATCAAGTAGAGAAAATAACGGTTCGAACCGATGATAAAATTCATTCTGTTCGCCAAGTAGATGAAAAATTGAACGAATATCAGTATGGGATGAAACCTGACGAAAAACGCATAGTAGTAATTCAGTTGTTAATTGCGTAAACCAAGCTGATGATTGTCCGAGACCAATGTTCGTTTCTGTCGAAGTGAGAAACTTTGGTATAGGTTGTTCATTCATATCGATGCATGCATGACAGAAACGAACTAGCGATTCCAATTGACTTTCAGGTGCAAAGATATGTGTCGCAAGACCAAGAACTGTCCAATGACCGAGACTAGCTATATGACATAGAAGACGGCTGGCTAAATTCGCTGAATTGGATGTGACTGGAAAAAGATGTGCATATTTGGGATTCAAAGATTGAAGAAATAAAACAAAGGCATCGATTGATGACACTTGTGGAAGTGTACTATATAGAACAGCCAGTAGCGGGCGAGAACATTGTTGAGCGCCTGTCAGAGGATAGGAAAATATGCGAAAATTCTTCTTCAAATGTGTCATTATCTTACCTTGTTGAAATCGTAGTTTTAATTGATCTGATGACAATGTTTGATCGGTTAATAACGCGAAAATATCCTGCTTGAGCAATGGTGTATGATCCTGTTTGACCAATCGTTTGAAGCAACATTTCAAATGTTCGAATAGCATATTATGTTGTTGTGCTAACGACAAACATGAAATAATATCATCAACGCTGTAATGAAATAATTGTGCGATGAATAACATTTCAAACCAACATGATCGATTGGCATAATATGACAATAACGTTGGTATATATGCTAGGGATTTAGTTTGCGAAAAGAGATTGAATAAAACTAACTGTTTGAATGCATTTGGTGAATTTAAATTTGTAACTGAGAATAATAATTTCAATGGGATTGATGTTAGATCTTCTTGATTGGTTGTTTTAAGAATTTTCATGATTGAAACGTATAAACGTATGGGAAAGGCGTCTTCATTGCATATGTCAAAGAGAATGATTGAGGAAAGATAATTTTTCAGATTTGTTTGACATGAAACAATGAGAAAATGTTTTAAACGATTCAATCGACGGTCGATTAATGTCAAAGAGTTCTGTTGCGACGATTGAGGATTTTGTTCTTGATCGTCAATGGACGAGGCGAGAAAGTGCGCGAGTGAAGTTAATGGACGATGTTGACTGAATAAATACCGGTAATCAATTGATTGTTGTTGATCATTGGTATTATTGTTATTGTTATCATTTGGCGACGAGAAACAATCGTGTAAATTGGTTAAATCTTCATTAGCACGACAGTTATTTCCAGTTTGCCAAGTAAAACATCGAGAAACATCTAATTGACTGAACCGATCGAGTAAATGGTAGATACTGATATCAAACGAGTTGATTTTTGACGACTTGGATAACAATCTCAACGCAGGGTATTTTAAAACAAGACTCGCGTCGATTTCACTAGTGTGAGTTGTGCCATTTTCACGAACGGTGCGAACCAATGGATCGACTGGAAGATTCGTGTCAAAAGAGTTCTCTAGAGCATAATCACAAGGTTTGGAACGTAACCATCGACACCATTGATCATCGTGATCGTTTGAAATTTCATTTTTGTCGTTATCCGAAAAGTAAAGGTAAGCTGGATAGATCCGATACAACCTGCTTTGATCTAATATCAATGAATTGTCAAGATTATCTTGTAAAACACTACGCCAAAAGAATGAATCGCTGGTGTTTGAAGGTATCCGATGAACAAAACGGACGAACGACCATTGGAGAGATGGACTTAAGTGTGACCAAATCAATTCAAAATTTCTTACTGGTTCAATGGCATTTAACTGTTCCAGTAAAGCTAATGATTGACGAGAAGACGCGTAAGTGTAAGCAAGATCAAGTTTCGTTGACAATTCCTCATCTAAATCATTAAAAAAACTCGTGTTAACATATGTGACAAGAATCCGATTGAACATCGGTCGGCGCAATCCGTAGATTCAAGTAATAGAAGCAAGCGATGAGGTTAAGATTCCATACCTTTTGCTGAAAATAGGGGCTGTTCGTTGAGTAAATGTCTTCCTTCAGTTTTCAATAACCATTGTTGATCATCTCCATCGCTATTCTTGATAATCGCAAGTATCCAGTCAAATGTCACTTGCATATATGCAATACTTTTGATCGACGCGGCCGTTTGTGATGGTTGTCTCTTTGTTGCTACGATATCTTTACATGAAAATTTTGTTATTGTCGCTGTCAGAGGAAAAAGTCGAGTCCAGTATTCGATCGATTGTTTTTTATTTTCCATTAGTTCTGAAACAGTTTCACTTGTATAGATTTGTTTCAATTGATTGACCACATTTAATGCGTTCACTTCTTGACTAACTAGAAAACATTCTTCGCCGAAATCATTCAAATATTGAGCACAAAACGTGCGTAAATGATGGTGGAGGGTGGTCGACATGATTCGATGAATGATATCTAAGGGCGCTAAACCAAGACTGAACAGGATGGTGATCGATGTTTTGTTATCTCGATCAGCTAAATTGGTTACACAAGTATTCAGGGCAACACGAAATAGCTCATCAAATGTTATTTTATGTTCACTAAGAAGAGCTAATTGAGGTACATTGTTGAATAAACAATGGAGTACGAAATCGTCACGTGTTAGTTCTTTCTGTGAGCGTTTCCATTGATTTAATTCACTTTGAGTGAATGTTGGTTGTTGTTGAAAGCTTTTCAAAATTTGTTGCAACTGCTTTATTGAATTCAATTTCAACGAACTAAACTTATCGATGAAATGTTCGTGCAAATGGAACGACAATTGTCGAGCGGATAGAAACATTTCAACCGATGCTTGAGTTCGAGTGAAAGACAAGAGGTGATCATTTAAACGATGGAATAACCAACGGTATAGAATTGATAATTGTGTTGAATCAATGGAATCCAGTAAGGAAGATAGATTTTGCTTCGTTATCGGACGTTTCGAAGCTAGAGCAGCTTCAAATTGAGACTTAACAAAATCCATATTAAACGAGTAAATACTATGAAAGATAACTTCGACCGACTGCTGTACGTACGGCTGAGTCACTTTTGGCTCGTAAGATAGACCAATTAGAATCGAGTTCGAGATAGAAGTCGCACAAACTCATAAACAGCGGCGTTTTTCATTCGGACTCTAATTCAAATCATGATTAGTTTTGTTGACAATGAACCGAAAAATCTGGTCAGTTAGTAAAATTTGTTTTTTTCATTGGAAAACCCTATGCTTGAGTTAGTTTCCGTATATGTTATATTCTCGTTTCGTATGAAGCGAGATATTAGCAACAAGAAATGAAGAACATGACAGTTGAGAAAACGTTTTAAAAAGAAAACAATTGATGCACATAGAAATATATATATGTATGTTTGTTATTTGAAGTGAAAAAGAAAACGAGTTAACGTTAACAAAAGAGAAAGCGTGGTGTCGGCGCGTGAATGTTTGTCTTTCATATTGATAAGAAAAATAAACATATCTGACTGAATTCCATCAATAATGATCTTCAACAAGTTGATACTGTTCATGAGCAAACAAAGATTTGAAGTTAAACTTGTGTTATATCAATCACACTTGTTGGCCGAGATTCATCGATGAATGGAATATCGTCAAGATTATCATAGAATGACTTTACTGCTGAATTCGTCGCGTTTGAACTCGACGAGAGAACTATTGAACTTTGTTTCCCGTTTGCAGTTGTCTGTAAAAAAGTAAAAGTATGAACAGACAATGGAATTGTTCTACATGTCGATTCTTACGGAATTATTAGACGCTTTCTGGGTTGACCTTTTGCTGGATGATTTCACTGGTTGTTCCGGCAGAAGTTTGGCTCGATTTTCATGACGTGTCAATTCCCGTCGACTAGAAAGAAAATCAAACGAATCTTGTAACTATGACAATCTAATTTAGTTAATGTGTTTTTTTTTCTTTCGCTAAATGCTTCAGCAATTCTATCAAGAACCGATCTACTCCGTTCAACAACAGGCATGTTTTCAAGTGAAGCAATTAAAATATTTGCTATGTAGATCCAGTCATTCCGATGATTGCTATCGAGATTATTTAGAAAAGAACTTAACTGTTGGATTCGGACAATTAAAGGAATCTGAATACGAGAAAGTCGAGTATGCGAAACCATCTCTTGTCATCCTCTCGCCGACAATTGAAATAGATGAAGTCGAAATTATGAAACTGACTGATAAATTAGTTCTAGCCTTAGAAAATCGACATGAACATCGAAAACGATATGGTATTGTTCATGCAGACAAATCGTCTTATATTATTGGAGGTTACATATTAAATCCTGGAAATCTAGAACGTCAGATGTCTACCCATGATTACAAATATGATCATAAAGCTGAGCTACTTCAACCGATAACATCATTACCAGCTACATTAATTAGTTTCGGATTAGCTACAGGTAGAAATCTTTCATTAGAAATGTAATTCACTGTTTGGAAAAAAACAACGCTTCTTTACAGATGGTAAATATATTGCGGTTGTTGGTGGTCATAGTCCTTCGTAATTATTGACAAGAAAAACTCGACGGTGTCCTCTGATTGCTCATGAATACTTTGTTTTTCCTAGAAATCGACCATCTGCAGAATGTTTCCTCATGGATATCGATAATTTGCCTGAAAAATGGGTGTCTCTTCCGAATCTTCCTCTACCAACAGTAGAAACGTTCGAAATTCAAATGATTCTACATTTAAAGTTTATTTAGTCAGGTCCAGGAGTGGGAATGTTTGACGGCGAAATTCATGTTATCGGTGGATTTGATATTCTATCGTCGGAAAGTATCACTCATGGCGAATATTATCGTTTGACGTGGCCAACTGACACGCAGTGGAGAAAACAAACTTCAATTGAATCAATACGCGCTCGCTCTTTAGTGCTTTTAATACCTAATCGTAGTGCTCCCCTGGGAAGACTTATCTATGTCGCAGGTGGCTATAATGTAAACACGAAACGTCGTCCTATGGTTGTGCCAACAATACTCATGTGTATGTCTGCAAACTTCGATGCTTTCATATTTAGATTTCGAGTTTGTATCTAGTCGAGGAAAACGATAAACAGTGGAAGCTAGTTACGACGATACCTAATTTTAAATTACTCCACGGTCTATCATTTTTCGAGGATAAACTACATGTTTCCGAATCAACACTTAAATCTGAACACGATTACGATACGCGAATCATCCGTTCGTATGACTTCACAACAAATCAATGGATCGAATCGTCGAAAGCGCGATGATCAAGAAAATGAGCCTTTTACATACCGTTTTAAACAGATACATATACACACGGTCGTACAGATTGTAAGACAAATCAGCACAGTTATAATAGCAATAGCGAAAAAAAAAATTCGCATAGTTTCATAACTCATAAACGATTCTTGATTATAATAACTAATGGTTGAATTTTCCGTTAAATTTGAATCCATATTCGACTGAACAGAAACTAGATCGGCTGTTGATGCTGAACCACTCAAATTCAATAGTCAACTATCGATGGTACATGTTGAATAACTAAGTACAAATTTCAATTGAATAGGCACAGAACAATATCTAGAAAGAAAGTAAGTTCAACATACATCTACAATCAAATAACAGTTGAATGATTTGCGTACAAAGAGAAGACCTTCGTGCGACAAATAAACTTATGTTAATATGAATATGATCGACGGAACAATTTTCATGCTCATGTCTTTGTCGGAGATTAATTGTTATAATTCATCGACACCTAGCCATGCTAATGATTATATGTTTCCTCTTTTTTCTTCCCCTAAAAAGAAATAAGACTGTTAGGATGTGCAGTATTATCTTCAATTCCGCTGGAAGACAACGCTGCCATAGAAGAAAAACACACACTTTGAATGTCGGTGGTATGTATATTGAAAAAAAGAATTTCTATTTACAAAATGAACACAGAGAAGAAAAGAATGCGAAAATAACATGCGCATACACACTCGAGAAATATTGATCAAATGACGAGCTCCTTTCTTCTTCGCATATAGTTTATTCGGACAAAGTCTTATTTCAAGACGCTTGACAATGCTGGTCTAGTCATGACAATCATGTTTTATCTGATCTGCGAAGCCTTTCTCTCTCTCTTTCTCTCTTTTAATATAATTTCACTACTTATCAGTCAGCAACTTATCAAATAGTCTATGAATGCTGCACTTGTTTCTTCATATTCTAGAGGCAATAAAAGGACAATGGCAATATTCTGCCTGTCGTTGTTAAAAAACAAATTCCATCATTATATAAGTGTACTTATACGATTAAAAACACACGAGAGGAAAAATATTCTGCTTATGTCTTGTTGATGAATTTGCTTCAATGTAGACACAAGTAGAAACAAGATGCGTTGGATGTCAGTGAGCATAAAAAAGGGAGATGTGGCACCATTAAGAAAAAACAGACTACAGACGTTTCTTTTTTCTTCTCCTTCTCTTCTTCTTCTTCTTCGCTCTTAACTCGACATTTTTTTTTGCTTTTCTCAGTTTTTTCCTCTTCTGTACGAGTGACTTATGAATAAAATGAAGGTAACATATTGTTAAGCACCAAAAGACATTCATAGAGAATGTTCGATAGAGTAAAAGTCAATGCCAAGCATCTCTCACTTGTTTGAGTTTGTTAGAACGAATGAATACAAAACGCCAACGAGAAAAAGAAAAGAAATTATACACGAAATCTTTCATCAATACTGTCACGTTGATCTATTTTGAATTGAGTCTATACACGCCTTCGATTTAATCAATATGATGGTCATGCATGAACATCAACTTTATCGTAATAATATATTGAAGTGACTAGCAACAAACGATTTACTAACTGTTGACCTTATCGAAACGGACACAATCGATCTATATAGACATATTTTGATTCGATAGAAAGATAAATTCTACGTGTGCGCATCGAGTTCTTCCATTGGCGATGCATGTTTCTATAAAGGATAATTATAGAGAAAGAAGAAAGAAACAAGACGAGTAAGGGGCATCAACAACACAATAAAAACGAAACAAAATCGGAAGAAATATTCATCCGGTTTGCTCTTTGCATTAAAGTTCCGATTTTTAGTATATATATATACATAGACAACAAGCGAATGCGTTTCTTTTCTTCTATTATTTAGCTCCTGCTGTTGCTTAGCCTTTGATGGTATACATGTATGCTTGCACATCACGTCCGCCAGTGATTGATTTGCAAATAGAGGCAAAGAGAATAGCAAATGTTCACACATCGAACAAATTGTTCTCGTTTTTCGTTTCCCGTTTACTACGATTTTATGTATCGGACTTTGGTATCATGCTAGTACACAATTCTTCTGTTTGCCTCAAACTAAAGTCATTCGTAGTGCTTGGAAATATTCTGATGTTGACCTATTTTCTTATTCATTACACCTTGAGCGTGTTAAACACTCGTTCGATTCTTTGTTTTACTTAGCATTTCTCCCAAATAAGCAAATAAAATGGAAGGAAGTTGACTCATGCTCAATGAGTTTTCTATGTATTTCGCACTGGCACACATAGTCTTCTCCATTTTGCGTTTCTTGTGCTCTATTTCAGAACTAATTATACTCATTAGAAGAAACAAGAGACTAAACGTTTGACACAACTGACAAGAACCACGCATTCGAATACACGGCACAAACTACTACTAACAATTCTGATTACTAATTAGATCTAACATAGTACTCCGTCATGGAGTCCACATTGATAGTGAACTGAAAAAAAACAGAAATAGAAAAGAAAACGAGGATGTTAATGAGTGTTCACCCATTTGTGTCTAAAATATAATAAAAAAAGGGAAAACTTGTTTGCTATTGTGAGCCTGTTACTTAGTTGCGGTCGATCAAAAAAGAATAAACGACTGAGTAGAGCGAAGTAGATGTAGACAAATGGAGAGAGAGAATCTCAAACAAGCAATGCATGCTACTATTACTAACGATGAAAGAGTGACAAGCTTGCGCTCGCATACATTCACGCGCATGCTCACTTGTCCGCAGATAATGGACGTGCGTGCACGCAGGGCAATTCTCATGAGAAAAGAGAGAAGGAGAGAATTTCTTCCGGCTTGTTTCAGATATATATATATATATACATAGAAAAGAGTACTAATAATCTTGAAAACATTTTCAAACGGAACAAAACATCTACTGTCAAATCGATTTATGTTTTTCTTTGATTCAGAAAGAGAAACATATGAGCTACTCTTATTCGCTCAATTGTTCTTTTGTATATATATATTTTATCGACATGCAATTCTCAAGGATTAAATAATAGTTAATTGCTCGAGAAGAGAGAGAAAGAAAAAAAGATTCAGCATTCGATTTCTCTCTTCGACAAAGACGCACAGGATATGAGTTGATACAATTGAAGTCATAGTCAATATTATTGGGAAGTCAATCTTGCCATTTAAAACAATGTCGAGAAGACAAATCGCTTACAGATGTAATTTTCTTCTATGTTGATCGCATATGCACATATATTCGAATATCTCTGAGATAAAACGCAGCTGGTTTGCCTCGGAATAGTAAACGTTAAACTCTGAGGAACCTTGTGGATTCATATTGTATGGGGCACAAAAAAAAACAGCGAATTGCTTTCCGCCTCTCTCGAATATTTGCCTTTCACGTCAGGGAGTTTGAGTTTGCTCTTGTTAATCAGCTTTGTGAGATGGAAAACAACATTTCCTTCTTTTTCGAAATCAATTCACGGGATTCCTTGAAATTACAATCAACATATTGTGTGTTTATTGTATTTTTGTTAAATGCAAAGAAATATAGCAAATAAAAAAAAGAGAAATATTCAACAAAATTCGCACACCGGCCCAGTAGTTTTTCTCTCACGCTGCTTTGCTTTCTCTCTCTCTCACAACTCTGTATAGCTATAGTCACGATTGATTCCTAGCGCTCGGAATATTAACGGACATGTGAAAGAGATGTTGAATCCAATAGCGAAATATGTCAGATAATAATAAGGCATTTCAACTTTGGCATAACGTTTTGATTCCGGATTTTTCCAATCGAGTCCGTAGATCGCGCATGTCACGCGTAAGACAACAGTTTTCACAATCTGTCGCGTTGCATAAATAAATAACATGCCGAGTATGGTGCGTATGATACACAAGCCTAGATTGGGTGCGATAATTGAGTAGAGAGGTGGAGTTAACGGTCGTTGTAGAAGGCCTATTTGATGCATTGCAGTCGTTGCTGAACACAAACCAAACGCACTACCCAGGATAACTGTCGTATCTGAACGAGCTGTTGACCATTGTTTCAAACTTGGATAGCATTTAATCAGAAGAATTCCCAGACAGAAATTCAGGATAGGAGAAAATGAATGTGTCAATTGAAAATCATCAATCGAATCCACGTATGGAAACATGATGTAAACTAATAGTAAAGCGTACAATGTACCAGCAACAATGTCCTAAAGCAAAAGATTAGAGATTCTATTTGACGTGCATTCAACTTAATCTTTAATTGCATAGAACTGCCTACTGTAGATAATGACTGTCAAGTTAATGAACGAGCAGGAGTTCGATTTTGAACATAGATCGTCATATGAGAATTATGCCATTGTATTCGATGTCTCACGACATTTGCTTGTAAAAAATGTCATAGTCACGACTAATTATCATATTTTCTTCGAGTGAGTTTGTTTTCGCGACAGAAAAACACTTCTGAATTGTCAAAATGTCACTCGAGGGCTCCGATTAGCCCACATAAAAATATTGTTTTTTTTTATTTTGTATAGAATTGTGAACTACTCTAACAAACCGGATTCTCCTAATTATCGATGAGAAATTTGACAGGGTCAATCCGATATATAGTACATCGAAAATCCGGTGGAATCTTTCACATATAGTCCCTCATCGTTCATCTGAAATCAATCGACTCTTTTCATACATAACTATAAATCAAGTAAATTATCTGTCTAATGGATTAGGTCATTTGAGAGAATGACTTACGAGAAATGTATGCATGCCAAGATAGATACGACTGAGACAAACCCATACACAGACAATCCCTGCTAGAACTAATCCAGCCCACAGATGAAACTAAATAATCAAATACAATTTCTGTCATTATTTATTAATTTAAACTTACATCGTAACGTTGATATGAAAGCAGAACGAGTGATAATGGGATACCAGCTGCAAACATTGCATGCGTAGAAGGAAAGCCGTATTCCTCGACATAACTGAATAACGAAAAGTGATTTGATTTCGTTGCGGAACGATAAATTCTTACCGTTTTTCCAGTTTCAGTACTGGTGGCGAAGCAGGTCGTGGTATTGCCAAAATATCTTTCGTTGCCTGTCCAATGTACATAAAGAATGCCCAGAGTACGGATATCTTTCTCGCTACGGCACCATCAACGTTCCATACCCTAAATTAAAATATTTTTGATCAAATCGGAAGCTAATAGATATTTACCATGTGGGATAGAATAAGATGTAGAAAATTTCGTTACCAAGTGCTGCTCCGAATTGAAAGAAGTAATACCAAAACCATGATGTAATCTTATAATCAATTTCCGGTAGTTTGTCTTCTTGATGTTGACTATGATGAATTTCTTCAATACATTCGTCCAAAACATTCGAATCGTAACTACTAGTCTCCTTCGAACGTCGATGATGAATCTCATTGTCAGAGAAATTCTTGTCCATATTATCGTCAATCACAACATTATTGTTATTATTATTGCGATTTAGGTTATTTTCGTCATGTTTTGGAATAATGTCAGGTGGTTGAGTGATGTTGGACACAACACCGAAGTATTGTTGAAATCTGGCCACATGTTCGGGTGCATGGAGCCAAATAATGTATGAGCGAAGATAATTCCACATTGACTTCAATGTAACGAACGAACTGATATATGGAAGAAAAAAGAAAAGAAATAAAGCAAGTGTTTAATATGATAATGTTTCTTATCAAATTACAGACGTAATTCAACTCTTTCTTTTGTGTATAGATAAAAAAAGTGAAACAAATCACGTAGAAGAATGAGTACTAACAAATTGTTGTCTTTATCTTCTTTGTCGATGATGTAGACATATGGGTCAGCTTCTTTCTCCTCGAGTACAATGAATTGAAAAGGGGAGAATGCTTTTATTTGATCCGCAAAGAGAAAGATACATAAGAGATTAATTAATCGAACATGTTGTAAATACGAGCTAGTGAGTTGAATCGTTCGTGGCGATTCGTGAGTGTCTCAGGAGTGGACTCTTCGTGTTCTTTTTCGTTGGAAAGAAATGAAAAGGACCCCTAGAAATGATGACGAGATATTTTTACCCGTGCGGAAGTATGTGAAGAAATGTAACCGATGTTATATTTGAATAAAAAATACTCTCACGTTTTCTTACTTCTCTGTGCTGACGTCGTTTTGGAATGATTAATCATTCTGATTTCTTATTTTTGCGGCTTTAATATACGGCAGAAAATCTGATTGGCTACCAGAGAATTCATTTGACTACTAGCGACAAGTTCTACTGATTTCAAGTTTTTAAAAAATACACAGAACTTTTATATCTATTGAAAGCTCATATCCATTCATTACACGTTTGACGTTTTATCCTGTTGTTGAATATTTTATTTCATTCGTTAGTAGTGTTACTATAGCGAAAGACAGTGTCGATGGTGCCCATTGAGCGCTTCATCCAACTTTGCCGACTGTAAGATGTCAAAAGAAATATGAGTGGTGGTGAGTTAAAAGGAGCATTTCGAGGCGAAACACGTCGAAGTTTACGATCAGGTAGACAGAGATTTGATGAAATTTTCTGAAGTACGAATGTAAATTAAGGATTTGGCGTTTATCAATATCCGAATCCTTTCTTTCAATACGAAGGAACTTGGCGTGAAGGAAAGAAACACGGTATTCATCCGTAATCAACTCTTCATTCAACAATTTTAGTTTATTATTAAGGATTCGGTAAACTACTCTTCAGTGATGGCTCGTATTATCAAGGAGAATTCGTTAATAATGAAATTATCGGACAAGGCACACGATACTTTGCCTCATCTGGTAATACGTATACCGGTCATTTTCACTATGGTAAGATTTCACCGTTGTGTTACATTTGAAAAACTAATCTTGTTACTTTTAGGTGAAATGGATGGACAAGGACGGCTGAGGTAGAGTTCGATGAATAATTCAGTCGAAATTTCATTGTTCGTCTGTGATTAGATTGGGTAACGGTGATAGTTACGAAGGAAATTTTAAATCCAACCATTTCGAAGGCGAAGGTAGTTACCTTTCACATGATAAAGAATTATATAGTGGTACGTGGCATAATCATCGTCGACATGGACTGGGTGAACAAACATATGCAAATGGAACTCAGTACATCGGCGATTGGATTGCTGATAAACGACATGGATTTGGGAAATTGCTTAACGGTGTCGATGATACACTAATATATGAAGTATTCTCCGTCATATTCGATCATACAGTTGATTTTATTTGTCTTCTCTAATTAGGGAAGTTGGAGAAACGATTTAATGCACGGCGAAGGAACGTATAGCATTGGTGAGTCTTATACGTATCAAAAAGCGATGCTGGTCAATGGTGTTCCTGTTGGCTGGCCATTTCGATTATGTATTAACAAGAATAAAGCAACCACACTTCAACTAAGTGAACAACCATTAACAATCAACGTTGATATCGTTGATTCTTCCGACAATATGAATCGAGTTAACGCTGATTGCGGACGTTTAATTCGGTTACGTTGTGGTCAACGAACAAATCAACCGACAAGTGATAGTTTACCTACACCATTGTAAGAATTTCTATTTTATATAACAAGACAACTAAGGATAAAGATTTATGTTTCGTTTAGCGGCTTCCATGTCGATTTGGTTCCGAGAAAAAGCAAGTCTTCTTTGCCGAACGATCCATCGGCATTAGAATCCATCGAACAGCCAAGTAAATGACAATTACTTAATTGTTCTCCACTATTTTCATTGATATTTTTGAATAGTCACAACTGAAGAACCTGAAACGAATAAAGATTCAATGTTTACTGCGTGTGATAGTGGTCGAGCACAGTTTGTGGGCATTACCATCGATACATTTGCCGTGCGCGAGGCTAATTCATCCGAACCATCATCCACAACGAATAGCAATCGTCAAAAAGGTACTAAACTCTTCTAATTTCTATCAACTTGTCTTTCTTTCTAAAATTTCTAGACAAATCAACCTCCTCGTTCGTATTTATCATCGATGACGTAACACAACCAGTACCATTTGATAAAACTCTCGATTCCGTCTACATACCTGTACAATTTTCTCTACCTAAATTTTCTCAATAACAACCGATTCATTTTCTTTTTTGACGAGATGTTTTCTTTGTAGATAGAATTATCATGTCATTTCTTCGTAGTTCATTTTCCATTCGAAAAACAAAACCGCGAAAAGCTGTTTCGCGTTCACCACTGAAACTACCTTCGGAAGAACTTGCACGTGAATTCGGACCGCAATATCAAACAATCGACGCACGTATTGGCGATCAAAAAGTGACTTTTGACACAGCGCAAGGCGATTGGATTGCCGGTAAAATTTCTTTCAAATCTCATCATTCAGTGTCAAACATTTCTTTTGGACTTTTGCTTTTAGATGGAACAGTCGGTCCAACAGTCAGTGCTCGTGAAATAGCTAAATTAGACAAGAAAAGGCGTGAATTGGAAGAAGACAACAATCTTCTTCGAACGAAACTGGATATTCTACTTGAAATGCTTGCTGAAGTGACAGCCGAACAAGAACTTCGGCGTATGCGTTGAATCTTCACAATCGAACATGATCTGCTTCTTTTATATTGTATTTTCCTTATGACACAATAGATCTGCTAGAGACCAAATCTGTTTACTTACAAATAAAAGTAAACATGTTGCTTGCAATTTTGTTATCTAAATCTGTCGATGAAATTCAATTGTTTATCAAATAATATCATATCGTACTTCACTTCATTCCTATTGACATAAGTGGATCGAATAAATATTATCATGACACTCGACATTGTCCAATTAAACATAAGACCGCAGAGACATCGATCGAATGTAATCGTATTTTAGGAGGAAACAATGTCCACTATGTTGTTTGAAAAAAAAAGAACGATCTTGCCACGGTTTTCACACAAGTATGTTACGAACAACAATAATTCATTTGAATGCGGTGAGAATTTTATCGAATGAGAAAGATACTTGCTGGTACAAACGTCGGCGTAAGGCATATTTTCTCTTATCTCTTAAAATTTATCTTTTCTGTTTGTCAAATCTTCACCTCTTTCATTCGATTATATCATATTCAACAGTGCGGATACTTATTAGTAAGAATCATTGAGTGCACATTTGATCTGCGTTGAAAAGTTAACAGAGTTTTCTTTGTTGCAGAGACAATTATGCCACAAGTAAAAACAGTCATTCGTCACAAGAACGCATTTGTCGTTAAAAAAAGTAAACCACGAAAAGTGCAATCACGTTCACCATTGAAATTTGATTCTGAACAAATGAAACGCGAATTGGGTCCTGAACTTGGTGCGATTGATATTCGTATCGGTAATCTACAATTGAAATTCGATTCGACGCAAGGCATTTGGATATCTGATGAGAAAATTCACGGAGACGATTTGGAAAGAAGAAAGAACGAATTAGATCAGGAAAATAGTCTGCTGAGTATTAAACTAGACATATTACTTGATATGCTCGCTCAAGCCACAGCTGAAGAAGAACTAGCAGATCAAACGAAACAGGAATGATTGAGTTTCTTATAAAAAAAACAAAAACAGAATCTGTTTAGATCTTGCAGAATTGTAACATATGCTATGCATTTTCGCTCTTGTAAAGCTAGATAAATAAATATAACCATCGACTCTATTAGTTCTTCTGATAGATATACAATTAAGAGCAGACTTGTTTTCTTGCTACTTTGATGTATTATGGATTGTTATGATTAAATTAGACTACTGCGTCATTTATGTCTATATTTATTAATTGAATCTTTTTATTTTTGCAAATAATATACCGCGTGATTATTAATAGTAATCATTTAAAGCTTCATGCAAAATTAGAAAATGTCGAGAAGCGAGAAGGATTCATTACACGTATTCAAAGACCAGACTAGTTACCAACCCATTGTTCCTGGCTCGCCTTTAAAAGGACCGACAATATCTTTTGTGATCCATCCACCATAAAATTGTCCCGGTTGTGGCGTGACACGTTCTCCATCGACTCGACATTCATCCATTTTATTTGCATAAATTGCAATATGATCTTTAATTGATGAGAAATTTGGTTCGGTAGGTTTGGAATAAAACCAAGCGGCGTTTTCCACTCGTTTACCATTTACTTCTATTGTGTAGTAATTTGCTGCACCTTTCCACTCGCAAAACGATGATTTCTCATTCGGAGCTAATTTGAAATATTCCTTTATACGAACATCTTCTGGTGGAATGTAATAAGTTGGCGGATGACTGGTTTCCAAGACACGTTTAGCGCGACGAGTGTCGGCGATTTTTACGCCATTGAAGATCACTTCAATATGCTTGGATGTTTCTTCGACACGAGGTGGTCGAGGATAGTCCCAAACGGATTCCTGTCCAGGCCCTGGAGGAATACGACGAGATGAGAAACTAGCCATTCTTTGGAATTTAAATGCACAACGGTATAAAAACCGCAATTAAATAGAAGTACATCTAGAACATATGATGTTTATGCTGATCATCTCTTAGCATGATGCTTTGCATCGTATTCAGTCGATCACTGTAACATGTGAGACACATTCACTCTTGTTTCGTTGTTTATTTCCTACTATAATAGTAAAACAATAACGAAAAGAACTGTTAAGGAGGTGGAGCTTTAGCGATACATAGCGGTTTTAATTTAGTAAATATGTCTAGTGTCGTTAATTTGGACGCCTTGAAAATCGCTTTGGATGAATCAATGAATTCAACAGTAATAACTGGTTCTGACATATCCGATTTGATTGTTGGTTTAACAAACATCTTCGGATAATGTTTAGCAACAGAATCATCTGTTATAATGTGTAGAAAATCTCTTGTCGGTCGCGAATCGAGTCTCCATGGATCAAATGACACCAGCACCGTGCGAACAGCATGTAAATCAAACGTTGGTAGAAGATGTCGAATTTCTCTCGACAACCAATTCGTCATCCCTGATATGAATGAAGTTTGTGTGTAAAGTAGATTACATTACTCGCTCGATGGATGGATGGAATACCAACGATGGAATAAACAAGACAAACAACCAATGGTATTATGCGTGTCAGCAGTGACGTCAGGGATGACGCTACTAGACGGAAAAATATATTTATCTCAGTCGTTCTAATTAAATATTATTCTTTTTAATAATTGCTGAATATTTGTGCTAGTGCAAAGATTGAAGAGAATATATATGAAAATTTTATTCTTAATCTTCATATCAAAGCCACTTGTTCTAGTGCACAGAAACTATTTCATTCTTTCTGCTTCATTGTGATATTGAAGGGTTTATTAACCTTGCAAACGTCTTATATTATAAGCTCTGGCAAACAATTAAGAATTGATCAAATCTGAACGTTGATTGATCTTGAATATATTTCATTTCTTTGCTATTTAAGAACGATATTTCTCATTGTATAAGGTATCTGAGTGCACTTCATTAACCTATTTGTATCCATTTACAATAGACAGGTTTGTAAGGCTCAACATTTATAAGTACATCCATCTCTTTCGACATCTATACTACAATCATACGCATTACATTGTAGTTTGTCCTTCCATCGTATATGCACGAGAAACAAACGAGCTGAAAGGCAACATGGCCCATTATCTTTGCAGCACTACTGCCTTCATCACATCACATCTGTTTCCCTTCGCGCACTCGACTGCGGCGCCGGCAAAAATTCTCTCGTTTCGCATACACATCTTTTTTTTCTTCTTCGTCCTCGTTTTTCTTGTCATGTTGATGAAGCACATAAGAAAATAGGCCGTAGTTCTGCGTTTTTTCTCCTTTCTTCTCTTGTATGACTAGTAAGTAAATTCTCCTCAGCGACGTCAATTCTCTATGCACATCTTCTACTCAAAAAACTCTCCGCCATCGATTGCATGCCTAAAACGAGACCTACACGGCAAACCATTACAGATAAAACTGTCAGCTTAACTAGAATATACGAGTACCAATAAAGCACATTCCTAGATAAATATAACTTCTGCTCGTAAATTTTCACATGATCTTGCGAGATTAAATTGAGTTTTATAAAATCGCCAAAGAAGGTTTCTCGCTATGATATACATATACACACTTTTGTGTATACTGTAGACTGAAGGTGCACACACAGTCTTCTCTTATTCTTTTCTTTTTCTCTCGGCCGCTTTTTTTTCTCTTGTCTATAATTTTCTCTCGGCAGCTTAATGAACGCATACATATAGAAAGGAAAGAGAGAAATAAATAGCGTCGTTATTCAGATTCTAGCTTGCCCGATTACTTGACATTCTCCGTTTTTTTCTTCTCCTCTACTCGCTTTCGCGTTTACGAGTGAATAATAGATAGAAGTGAAGCAACGTCGACGATGACGACGATAGCTGCAGGCTTGAAATACTATATCTTCTACGTCTTCGTCGTCGCTGTCGAGGAAAAAGAAAAAGAGAATAAGAGAGAAAGAGAAAGAGAGTGCGTGCGCCCGCGAGCGAGCGGAGAGCGCGAGAGAAAATGGAGAAAAAAAAGCGAAGAGAATACGAGTGCGTGCGTGTGTGCATACAACTTACACGCACAGGATAGACAAGAAGAAAAGAGAAAAGGGGGTCGTTGCTCGCTCGCTCGTCTATCCTGCGCGATTCATTTTTGTGAGCAAGCGCGCAAGCACAAATGGCCATGTATGTATCACGATGGGATGCGGGACGTAACATGGAAGAGAAAGGTGGGGAGGGAAGGGGGGGAAAAGAGGAGAGCGAGAGAAGTAAAAAACATAGAGAGCGAGCGCGTAAGCGAACAAACGATCGTGTCATTTGGAGTCTCCTATCTACTGTTGCTGTTGATCACTGACAGTAAACAGTCTTGGTCTAGTAAAGAAAAAAAAACATACCACCAAAAAAAACATACTTAACTCTTTTCAAATTAACTTAAATAAATATGATATATTTACAAAAACTTTCTTTTTGAGAATCATCTTGATTTTTCTCCTCGCATTTGGTTAGTGTTATATACATGTGTATTTATTGAGAATAAAATCACATAGTAAATATAGTCAGCCATATAGACGACATTAGAGAACAATATACCGTCGTCACTACCTCAATCTTTTGTGTATTATGCATACACACACAGCATCTATTAATGACTCGATGTGTGTGCGCCTCAAGACTCGTTCTCGCTTTCTTTCGTATGCTCTTCACATCTAATAACATACCAGCTATCGACAGGAGGTACGCAGCAACACACAAAAAAAAGAAGAAGAAAAGGAAAAAAAACCGAAGAAGAAAAGAGCTGTTGTTATTGTTATTGACTGGTTTTTCGATTTTATTATTGTTTTTGTTCATAAGAATCAGTGAGAAACCAGCCGAGAATAGTTTAAGCACTAGAAGGAAGAAAAACCCGACAAATTGATTCTTCTTTGTTTCATTATTTGATCTCTATGTTTGTCCATATTCTAGTTTTTAGATAATTGTGTCGACATAGTTGTTCTAATGAAATTAGTCTTACACAATGATTGTACCTATTTGAGGCAATTATGTGTATTTCTTTTCTTTTAACTTCGACATCATCTTGACATGCAATGTCTTTTAATTAGATCGTTCTTCGACTGATTTTGCTTGCTTGATCAGTTGAGTACGTTCTTTTTTGCTCGTTTATTATTATTATTATTTCATTCTATTTATTTATTGCATAATCGTATGAAAGTAGTCGTCGGGTGTCGTCGAAGCGACCTTGCAAGATGTCATAGATAGATGGTAAATGAAAAAAAAAGAAGAAAGAAAGACTCGACTAGTAATAATTATTGTTGTTTTCGTAAGTTTCCTTTCCCTTCTTCTTCCTACGTTTTTACATTGTTAACAAATGATTATCATTCTTTGCCGTTTATTTGTCGTCGTAGTAGTAAAAAAAAACGAAGAAAGAAGAAACAAACTCGAGTGACGACGTGGCATATAGTAGTACAATAGGACGAAAAAGAAAAATGACGACGCGTTCTTTTTTCACTGGTTGCCCAATATAAAAACCGAGCGCAAGATTTTTCCCCCCTTTTCTCGCCACTCATCGTACTCATTTGACCTTTTTTTTCGTTTTCTTTTGCTCGTTTTAGATGGAAATCACAAATTAACCGTATTCTTCGACTTCTCTTCGTAACTGATATCCTTGAAAGATACGAATATCAACTAGATCTATTATTTTTGTACTTATTTGCTTTTTCCCTGATTCGATTATGAATGTGTGTTCTCCGGCAAAAACAAAACAAAAGAAATAGAAAAAAAGAGAGAAAGAAAATTCATTTTAGCACGTGATCTTATCATCGTTTAAGCGCGTGTGTATGTTTTTCTGCGTGGGTATATGTGTATATGCAGATAGAGGAAAGGAACGAACTGCTGACTGACAGGATTATGTACAAACGAATTCGTTCCAAGAAAACATTCGTGTGCATGTGTGCCTTTCGAAAGAAAAACAAGCGCATTTTTGTTATCATTTTAAACAAGAGAAAAAAAAACTTCATCAAGCAATCAAGACATTTTACTTCATATTTATGTTCTAGATTCGATGAATCGTCCTCTTTTTCGAGCACGAAATCTTGATCCCAGTAAACGTATCCGACTACTTGTCGATCAACATGACGATAACAACAATACACTCACTAATCCATCATCAACTTCCTCATCTTCTAGTAATAATCTTCTCGTTTCTTTTTCGTCCACATCTAATCTTCAAACATCTCAACAACCAACAGTATCCAATTCACATTTACCACAACGATGTGTACCACAAATGCCCTTCGTGTCTGGAATGGAACGAGAAGAAGAAGCGGTAGAATACCACATACGAAAAGCGCTTGACACGTGTACCCAAATCTTCCTCTCTTTAGGAGTACCATCTTCAAAACGCATTGGACGCTCAAAGACGACTCGGCTCAGCAAAAATGCGTGCTGTCCCAATTCCTGATCTTTATGAAGATCCTAATAGTCAGTCGATATATCCAGCAACTATACAATTACCTAAACAACTTATTCGCCTACAACGTATATATTAAACCGAAATAATCCTCTAGAACGTTTGCCTATGAAAAACTAACATTTGTTTTAGCTTTGCAACTCGAATCCGATGACCCGGAATATGATATGGATAAAGTCGATCATGATTGGTTCAATGATCATGGTCGCAAATCTTGTCCAAATCTTACACATCTCGAATACGAGAAGATTGTTGATAAACTTGAGAATGCAAGCACACGAACGCTCATTTCATTCGATGAAGCACAAACATTACTTCCAACTGTTGATCTAGCACATTTAAAGATTGTCTATACATTTTGGAATGAACGACGAACATCAGTGGTACATGGATTTTTCATTACGTTTTACTTCCCTCTCGACCCAAAGGAGAAAAACATACTGGTGGACATTCTTACAAGATAATTTTCTCCTTTTACTCCCATTTCATGTCATTGCGTTCCTCTACCTTATTTTCTTGATTTCATAGGACAAACGGTTGAAAGCCCGCTTACTAACAGAACGTGATATCAAAGAAGAAAAAGGAAAACAACATCCTTATGTCGCATTTCGACGACGTGTCGAAAAAATGACCACAAGAAAAGTAGGATTATCGGTTGTCGATCACACCAACCATATCAACCCTGTTCTTGTTCTAGAATCGAAAGAATGATGAGCAAGCCTATTTATCTATGCTCAAATTGCGTGCAAATTTCGAAGCTCTCGTGTACGTTCTCTTGTTTGAAAAGCAAACTCGCATATGTCATTGTTTCATTCATTAATAGCAAGTTGACCAGTTCAATTAAACACCGGGAAGCGATCAAAGCATCTTTGCTAGAATGTGCATTGTCCATTTTCAAAGCACGGTACGCGATCGATAGATATTATTCAGAGAATTCTTTTCTATATTATCGTTATTTCACTCTAAATTTATCCAGATGTGAAGCAAAACCGGATGATGAAATATCAGCTATGACGTCCTCGACCTACTCATCTATCACATTACCAACCAACCATGATCGACATTCTCATTATCAACAAGCTCGTTCGAATTTGAAAGCAACTCTATTGATGAACAGTAACAGTAGCTTAACGGCTACTCAGCATCAACAATTGTTGTCACAATTGATTCGACTTGATAATCAAAAGAAGAACCAATTGTCATCATCCACATTAGCTAGTCTTCTTCAAACACCCATTCAGCCACAACAATCACGATCGTTGTCAAATGATCCTAATGATCCATTGCAACCAAAACTAAAACGATTCAAAGGATCGCTGGATTCTTCGATGAATAACAACAACAATCTGTCGTCATCGAAGAAACTATATCGTAAACTCAACCATGTAAGTTTTCTGCTCGATCGATTCCGTTTTTTTCTCAAGAAATCCATTTCTTTCTATGTAGCCGGACAAACTAACACAGTTATTATCATCACCGACAACACCCTCAACTCCCACTGTACATAATCTAGCCTTACAACCATCCACTAACATACCACAATCGATACTGGAGCGATTGTCGCCAGGAAACGTATTTACAGCACAACAACAACAACAACAGTGTGGTCGACGTCGTCCGAAGAATTCACTATCAGGGACAATTAAACAGGGAAAAAATCATCGAAACCTACCGTTGGCTGATTTGTGGTCCCTTACAGGAAATACATCAGATGGAGCAATCTTGCTCAAAGCTCAGTTTCTTGAAGCAGCGAAGAAACTGCAACAAAAAGAGGTAACATCCGAATGAATTCTTCTCGAAATCGAATTTCTATATGCAATCTTCATTGACCAGGAGCTTGAGAATAGCACAAATCGTCGTGTTATTATGCAAGATGGCTCGTCTATACTATCAACGTCAAACGAGAACATCAATGGTTCATTTGATGGAACGGGAACGAGTATTGATGATGAAGAAACCAGCGACCCTTGGCAATTTCGACCGAAGGCTGGTTGTAGATATCTAAGGGTGGGTAGATTTATTTATTTGAGTGTTGAATAAATCATTTCATCAAATGCATTTTTCTAGCCAATCGACCAAGATAAACAGCAGAGAGCACAAACTCAACGCTCAGCTTTTTCATCATTCTACTATGTGGCTTGTTCTGAACGAGGCCATCTCGGCAAACGACGTGTACGATTAGGACGGGGTGGAAGGTATAGAAACTCATTTTCAATTCACATTCACCTTCTACGTAACAATCGTTTCTTAGATTGCTCTTCGATCGTCACATCGAACAGGAGAATAAAGATTTAACTGATGATTCATTTCTCTCATCGCACATCGCCAAGAAGTATGTGTTCTTTTTCTTTCCATACCTTCGCAAACGAAATTGTTCTAGACCTGTGTTATGGCGTCTCTCATCTCGGCCACTATTGAAAGACTCGTATCCTTCTCAATCATACTTAACAGTTAAAGATCATACGATGTCATTAGCACATCATTACCATTCGAAACCATCCGTAGATTCATCCATTCGTTTCAATAATTCAACCTACGATGTAAATAATTGCTTATCGTTGAATACTGGTGGTAAACACCCTCCGTCATCGTCACTATCATCGTCTGTTGAACTCGATCATCCGTATTCATGTTCATCGCGACGCGTCAGTCAAGCTTTGCGTACGTTGGTTGAACCGCAACCTCCATCACCGTCGTCACCGCCGCCATTATCTTCGTCAAATTCTATTTCAACAACACAACAGATGATGCTTATGTCAACACCACCAACACCACCACCTTCTTCAACTATAAATAATAACGACATCGACATTTCACAACAGGACCACGCTGAACAGCAAGAGTTTCCCACGAAATCGACATTTGCATCGTATGTCCAGTCGCCAGCGACGCAATTTTTCTCTGCACATCAGTCATACGTTATTCCATCAACACAGCCCTCTCAAACAACGTCATCGTCAACTACGACTGTTATTCAACCGTCATCGCCAATGTCGGCAAAACAACCACCATCGTCATGTGGTCTCGTTCAATTAGTTCAGCTTCATCGTATTCATCCTCCAACTAATACGCATAAATTTGCATCATCAACACCGGTGACTACATCCGATTCTTGATATATATATATATAAATCTGTGTTTCTCTGGTTTTTATCATCATTATGGGCTTCTCTCCCTTTAATGTGTATGCGCGCGTGTGCATATGTATATTTGTTCTTGTGTTTTCCTTCCCACACTTTGGTTTGTTTGTTGTTTCATTCATTCATCCTCCTTCATTTTTTCTTCTTCTCTTTTTTTATGTCTGTTTGTTTGTGTGTATGTGTGATCACTATTTCTTGTTGTTCGAACAGATAAATCTCGAGAAAACCAGAGCTCGACGTTTTGTTTTTCTCGATTGACAATAGATACATGATCACACACAAAAAAGTAACTATATAAGAAAAAAAAACGCCTAGGAAAAACCTCATTTCTCTGTATTTCTTTTTCTCTCTCTGTTCTTTCGTGCACGTGCGTCTATACACATTTCTTGGGTAAAACATTTCTTTCATCGATGAAAGAAATTGAATGATGATAGTGAATAAAAACGAGTCACACATCATACACTTATATTTCATGGTTGAGATGGAGAAAACCGACCGCGCATCAATTTATTTTTCAAATGATCAAACAGCGAACAATTATAAGTTCATATTTGAAACAAAAAGTATGACTAATAAATAGTCGAACGAGACATAGTTTTGTAATTCATCATCAAATTGCCATAGTTCATCATTATTTGGTCATAACGTTGGCTGATCTTTCCGCTCGAAATGATTGACGAAAGACAAAAATCTCCGAGCACTATCATGTCAAAACGAAATGCCTACGATAGAAGTTCGTTTTCGTGATCGTCATTTTCTTCTGTATATAACAATGTTCACATGTTATTGTTACCTTCGATAAAGTACAGCTCGTGACAATGTCGATCAGTTGTACTATAATCTATTGATAAATTGTCCTGTCTGTTGAGACAACAGTTCATTCGCGATATGAAAGTTGCAAATGCTTAAATTGCCTTGCCTAAACGAAGTTAATCAATCATAATAGTTCTCGAGCAAAAAAATTGCGGTTGCATGTTGTCATCGTAAGACAAGCTGTTCTGTCAGAATAATTCATAAAATCTTTTTGTCATATTGTCAGGCAAGACATATTCAGCTCATATATATTCCATGAATGTAGTCTAATCTCTATAGAACAGATTCTTTGTTGCATTTTTAACGAGAAGCAACGTGATAAACGAATTGTAGTTCGATTGACAGTACTGCGCCAAAGACCGGTTGTGCATGTACGTACTTCATCGGCATAAAGTTGCTTTAGTCACTTTGTACTGCAAGTACGGAATTAGTTCTGTTTAAAAAAGGAAAATTATTAATAAAGTATGTCAGTGCGTAGAAGCAAGTGTCTTTAGCAAATAACTGAATTAGCAGTTGACGTGTGAGAAAAGTTTATTCAAGAAATTCAAACGTATTACAGCACATTCATATTTCATTGATGTGATTTCAAAACAGAACAGAATCGTTTTTTCATTTTTTTTTGAATAAAACATTTCCTCAATCGGTCGGCCATGAGAGAAAAATACAACTGATGTTCTTGTATTTGGATGTTATTTTCGAAAAGAAAAACGAACAATCTTACACACATTCACGCGCAGAAAGTAGTAGAAGAAGAAAACTTCGATTAGATGCTTTTCCTTAACTATAACATATGGCAAAACCGTTCAAAGAAGTTTGAAATAAGAGAATCGAAAACAGAGAACAGCCAGCAAAAGACGAAAAAAAATGTCGTATGTATAACGGATATACTAGGAAAAAAAATGTTAAAGTTCGTAAATGTCTATGAAACATATGAAAAGGAAACGGTTGTTGTATTATTATTCGTGTCTTGCGGTTGACCAAAATGAAAGAGTCGATGCTGTTTTGATTGATCTTTATGAACGTTATCGTGGGTGTATCTTACGAACGTATCATATTGCTCAGTAAGTTTCGTCGAGAGAAGTTGTTCATACTGTTCGCGTAAGGACCGATCTTGTTCACGGAGTAGATGAGCACACATTTGAGCAGTTTGTGCGTACGTGAACATGGGAATATCGTCGGTTGTTGTTGATGACGATGTGGAAGTTAGAGCGGTAAGCGAACAGGGCTTTTTCAAAACTAATGAGGCATTTTTTGAAGGCGATGAGGTGAAGATCGATTGTTGTTTGGATGGAGAAGATGGATTAGTAAATGTTGTCGATGAAGATGAGACGGGCGAGGATGGTGGCGATAGTTTTAACTCAGCTCGTTTTCTTTTCACACCTTGCTCGACGGGATCGAATTCTAGTGAGCGTTTGAGTGAAGCAACTGCCAGCATTGCTTGGTATTAATGAAGAGAAACTTGAGAATACGAAAAGAAAAACAAGATTCTAAAATGTAAAAACCCAAGTGCGATAATCTATGTAGGTAATAGCCGAGTGCGAAATATTAGTGTATTAGATTATTTTTTTTGTTTTCAATGGGCAATGGAGATGTTACAAACACTCATGCCTTTGTCTCATGTTTACAAGCCAATCATATGATCAGAATAATTTGAATGAGAAAGAGAAAACATGTGTTGACATTCTTGTTTTTCAAGTCGCTGCTAAGATCGATTAAAAATCATATTTAAAATAATTTTTTACTTTTAGGATTTTACTGCTCGAGGAAAATATTATATAGATGGCAGTACTGTTTCCAGAATTTTCATTGGTTGGAATTCATATGAGCAAAAAAAGGGAGAAATATGTCAAGTAAAATCTCGCACGTGATGATTGATAACAGGAATCACACCGCGGCTTGTTAATTGATCGACTGTGCTATGTATATTCCGTAATAAAAGTTATCATAGATAAAGGAAGACTTGCTCTTTGCGGAATACTACATAATTGATTATACCATGCAGGTATTCTCAAGAATTCCTTAAATATCAATCTTTGATGCTTGCTTTGTTCAATGAAGAAGAAGATGACATTATTAAGTACTGATTATAAGTGAAAGTGTGGATATGCCCTCTCGATATTATATCGTAATACCGTGTCATTTCTATTTTGCTTGATGAAATCTTAACGACATAACAGTCAATGTCATTTTGATAAATCTGTGCCTGGAGACATAAGGAGACAGGTTTTATCAGTTAACACTTCAGAATGATCTTTAAAATTGAATTATGTCTGACATATATCTCCTTCGAAGTCATAAATTCCTGGCGATACAATTTCTATTGATTTCGAATAAATCTAATAGATACATTCGATGTAATCCCGCAGGAAAGCAACTAAATAACGCCATCTATATTCCAAGTGATTGTCATTCGATCGTGTCTCGTGTCCATTGAAAAAAGAATGTTTTCCTTTTCTCCTCTTTATCTTTCCTTTTGATGCGTACGTACATATGCCGTCACTCGCCAATAATAATCATCTGATCCTCAACTAGCAAAGAAGAACAAGTGATGTTAAAACCTGTCCCACATGAAGTTTTTTGTTTATTTCACAAGCACGAGAAATCCTTCCACTAAAGATAAATAAATACTTTCCTCCCTCCTGATCTTTCTCCGTTCTCACACAAATAGGAAGTCATCTGACTCTTTTTACCGAACTGACACCTGTTACTATGTTTTTCTCGTCTCGATTGTTTACTTCATATATAGCGATGCTCGGCGAGTATCGATCAATGTTAAATACTAAATAATATTCTCCATTGTATATATGCATATATAAAAACGAATAAATAGAAGGAGGAGAGAGAGAGAGCAAAAGCTTTCTATTTGCATAAAATGCATTTGTGCAGTTCTTGAACTTCTCTTTTTCCTCGATAAACGATGACATTCAGGTTTTTTTCTCTCTCGTAGATTCTTTCTTTTTTTATTCAACTGATGACATCATCAGAGTTTGTGTTCTCAAATAATCACCATCCTCGCCTGTCCAATGCACCTCGTTTTAATTTACCTGTACCGTCGAATGTAAATGGCACTGATGATTTGAGAAGATCGGCATCATGCGCAACAACTCCAACATCGACATCACCGGCGAACTTCTATACACCTCTTCCTGTCCCTCAGATCCGTTTTCCTCAACCGAATATGTTTGCTTTTCCGCGATATGCAGCACCACCAGCTCCAGCACTAACGAGAAAGCCAATTCATTTCAAGCCTCCTGAACAAGATATACTTGACAAGAATTTTTTTCGAACATTCAACATGGAACAGAAAGAAGACAATTCGGAAAAGATTAACACAGCTAGTAAGGCTTTGAAGAGAAAGAAATTGAAAATTCTATATTGACTGTGTTTTGTATTGAAAAGATCCAGCAGCTTCTACCTATTCGCCAAGTGACAGTTCAAATTTGATCGATATGACTATTGATCCACCATCAGCTACGTTACTAACTGGTAATGTCTTCGAGTTATTTGATCCATTACAACAGCCAAATCGGCCACGCTCTTGGCCAGCAAAACTCAACGAAGCTGGAACGACAACGAGTACACCTCCATTTGTGACACCGACAAGTGAGGCATCACCAACATCCCTAGCAGGAGGATTACCAAAGTCACCTGAAGCATCATCAACATCCTCCTACCCGCATCCAATTAAATTACGATTGAAATTAACAACATTTCCTGAGATCCAGTCTTTTAGCCGAGTCGTCCAACAAATTCGAAATGAGGCCCAAACAGAACAGGTACGAATAAAGTTCTGCCGATAAGAAGAAATGGCATTGATACCTGGAAGCATTCGAATAGAAAAATTAACCTCGACAATGAAATAGAAATATGCAAGTTGTCTAGGTCGAATGACAATATCCAGATAAGAGAATAATGTTTTTTTGAATATCTCGCTAGTTGAGTGTTTATCGAGTGCCAAGTTCTGTAGATAACAAGAGAAAAAAAGATTTATTATATGACTGTTTCTATTCTTCGTTCGTAGGTATCAGCCAATGAAATATTCTATTGTAAACGTGTTCAACGTTTAACAGCTCAACATCTCGAACAAAAACAGTTACCGGTTACATTGCATATATTTGTCGACGGTGCCAAAGAACCTATACGTCTAACGAAAATCAGTTTACAATCTACAGTTGCACATATTCTGTTTCAATTATTAGAAATCACTCGATTTGATTACGATCGATCCATACTTAAATTACGTGCACGGGAAGAATACTTACGGAACGAAGATGTTCTTTGTGATATCGAATATGTTTATGATTGTATTAATTCATTGAAACAGTTACAATTTGTTCTTGTACAGAAACCAACATATTCATCACAAAATCAAGAGGAACAAACGAATTACGCTAGCTTTGAACAATTCTATCTAGACCAACAGGAGAAAACTCATCATACTTTAACCTCATCACTTGATATACCAACTGGATCGCCAACAACTAAAAAATCTAGGTAGATATCATCTGTTTTCTCTCTTTCGCCAATTTATTCTTTCCAATAGATCTTCACATGGACTATCAAGTCTACATCGAACAAAATCTTTGAATACAACCAAACAGGCAGCATATTCTCATCAAGCACACATAGCGCATTCATCCAATGCACCATTTCTCGCGTCCGATCCTCGTTGGTTAAATGAATTTCGTAAGGATATCAATCATATTCTTTCCCAAATTGAACAACGCTTCAATCGTCTCGTCATATCTCAACAATCAAAACTATCCATTAGTGAACAAATCAAAACGATCAATGAATTGATTGGTTTCATCCGAAACATTCAAGTCACATGTTCATACATTGAGTCTTCGTTGATTGTCGAGAAACAGCGTGAATTGAAAATTTATGCCGATCAATTGATAAGAAAATCTCAAACTAATCGTGAACAACAACTGTCGCCAAATACACATCAAAATTTAACGAGATTATTATACGATCTTCTGATTACACTTGTAAATTACATTCAAACGTATTGTTATGCATATTTGATTCCTTACGAAGTAGAATTGTACGATAATGAGAACCAAACAATCAATATCGAACAATTAAAATATCCGGTATGCTGATTTCATTTCATCGAGTATCAACATTTCTTTACTTGCTCGTTTTTTTTCTTTTAGCCCACGACGGAACCTGTGATACCACGTCCAATAACCGAATCTTCCGATCCATTCAGCGTTTATATCGATAGTCTATTTTCCATTCCACCAGATTCGAGTATAAAAACACTTCGTGTTGTCGTTCGTCTTTGTTATGGAAACGAAACCAAAGCACGAGGTATGAGCGAAGCGAAGTCAACTGTCCGGGATAGTTATCATAGTGAGAATGTTTCACTAAAACCACAAGTTCGTTTCGATCAATGGATTTCATTCGACGACGCTTGTCATTGTGCATTACAACGCGAAGCACTTCTACTGTTTGAAGTCTTTGCCAGTTTTGCCGATGAACTCGAATTATCTTCATCACATTTCTATGAAGTATTTGATGGTGTGCCTATGCGTCTGATTGGTTGGTGTTCTCAAGCCTTATTTGACGATGATCATCATCTGATCACTGGTGAACGATACTTAGGTGTTTTCGATGCAGTAACTACGAGTCGAACTGGTTTTTATTCGCTAAGAAATGTGTTTGAACGGAATTGTCCAATATTGAGTGTGTCATTTCTCGATCAAGCTTTCGTTCTACCTGAAGTACAGGCTCGAAATGATATGCATACAGTGAATTTCAATGAAATAAGTCGAGATAAACAAGAAATATTATCTCGATTGCTTAAACGACCAAGTCTATTATTAGTTGATCATAGTGTTATGATTGTAAATGATCATCGAAAACAAACATTTCCAATGAACACGTCGGATGAAGGTAACACGTTTTACTCAAAATTGTTTTCATTATTTTCTTCTGACTTTTTTAGAACGTGAGTTTTCCATTGACGAATGTCATTTTCTCTGGTCACATCGTCATGTCGTCATTCGCAAATCATACGCTCTACCAAAATTACTCAAATCTCGTACTGTATGGGATTATCCAAGTTTAATCGACATTTATGCACTTCTCAACGAAGTTACACACGACCGTACCGTTGATGAAATCGAATCTTTAGAACTTCTCCTTCCAGCATTTCCTGACATGCATATCCGCGAATTTGCCTACCGATCCTTAATATCATGTTTAACACCAGCAGATCTTTTGATCTATCTACCGCAATTATTACAAATAATCAAATTTGATTATACTTACTCTTCGATCCTTATCGAATACTTACTCAAGCAATCTCTTAATGACCATTGTCTAGCACACAAATTATACTGGCATTTACGACAGTTACTCATAACCGAGCACTTGCATTATATACGGTATTATTATCTATTTCTTTCGCTACTCTACGTTTTAGACGACAACTTTCGTGCCGAATTACAACATGAATATGATTTATGTTTGAATTTAAAACGGATTGGAGTGAAACTCAAAGGCTATAAATCGAGTAATAAAGGAAATTTTCTAGTCGAACAATTCAAAGAGATCAACAATGAATTCTTCCAATCGAGGAAGTTAACGTGTCGTTTACCGTGTCAATTTAATTTTATGACGAATAATTTGGATATTCCTTCGTGTTCATTTTATAATTCCTTAACTGTACCAATAAAACTGGTTTTTAATCCGACGGATTCATCATGCGAGAAATATTACTCAATTTACAAAATCGGTGACGATTTGCGGGTATGTCTGAACTTCGACGTTCTCTCTGTAAATCATGTTTTGTTTTCTAGCAAGATCAAATCGTTCTTCAGTTGTTTTCATGTATGGATCGGATCTGGAAAGGCAACGATTTCGACTTTCGTTTGAGCTTATTCAATGTTGTGCAAACACAAGAACGTTGTGGATTCATCGAAATGGTCACCGAGAGTGAAACATTGAGAGAAATTGAATCGCGTTCAGGTACAATTAAAGGATCATTTGGCGAATCTGCTCTCTATGATTGGCTACGTTTACACAACACCACAGAGCGAGAATTTCGTACGGCAATTGAAAATCTCACATACTCATGTGCGGCATATTGTGTCGCAACATATATACTAGGTATTGGTGATCGGCATAATGATAACATTATGGTTAAACAATCGGGACATTTGTTTCACATTGATTTTGGAAAGTATCTCGGCGATACGCAGAAATTCGGTTGGTTCAATCGGTAAGTTGATTGACAATGCAAAACTTCAACGAAATAACGTGCATTTTTAGTGATCGTGCTCCATTTGTGTTTACGAAACAAATGTTATATGCCATGTCCGACGGTGGTACATCGAATGATGCATTACATCGTTTTGTTGATCTATGCTGCAATGCGTTCTGCACGATTCGACAAAATTCGTCTTTACTTCTCTTGCTTCTTTCACATTTGTGTTCGTCAAATGTCGCCAATCTCAATTACGATGCCGTTCGATTTGTCTACGATCGTCTGTCGCCCTCGGCAACCTACGCTGACAGTATCACGAATTTTACGGAATTAATCGTCGATAGTTTGAATTCAACTTGGACAACATTGAACTTTCTCATTCATGCATTCGCACAAACAACAAGCTCAGCGAGTTCATCAAACGCGATTCCGATGGGATCAACATTATCATTTGTACCGAAAACATATACTATAGCAACAGATGGAAAGATCAAATGCGGTCAAGTCGTCAGTTACGAAAAACGAACTCATCCAAATAAACATTACGTATACAAAGTCAGAGTTGAACGTGAAAATCTAAACGATTCCACAATGATTCATTATCAAAATAGTAAAAGTTTATATAGTACATATCATTATCGTACTTACAATGAATTCTATGAATTTTTCGAACGCTTAAATAAGCAATTTCCGCTGGTTAATCTCGATTTGAAATTTACTCGTCAAGCAGAAGATAAAATGGTCGCGCAACGACGCGTTAGTGATATCAATGACTTTCTCGGAAAATTATTCCATCTAACAACTGAAGTTATCGAAGTAAGTCATGTCATATCGATTGAATTCAATTCATTTTTCATTCATCTAGTCTGATCTTGTCATAACATTCTTCCATCAAATCCAACAAGATCAACAGATAAATGATACCAAAGAAAAATCTCATGATGGTTGGTATTCTCCCTAAAACGACTTGCTTTCTCATTTTTTGAAAATCTGCCGTAGATTTTGCATCGCGTTCGATGTATGACAATCCTTCGAATAGCCAAACTAAAATTCGCATACAGTTGAGATACGATGCTGGTAAATTATTTGTCATGGTTCGTTATGCGAACAATTTGGTAAGCTGAATAATTCGATGAATTGAAACGAAAGAATGCATGTGTACCTTCTTTAGCCATTGATTAGTGGTAACGATCCGAATCCGTATTGTAAATGCTATCTGTTTCCGGATGAATGTAAATCAACAAAACAAAAAGGAAAAACGATTATGAATACGAGAAATCCGATTTTTAATGATACGGTGAGTAAACCAATTGATCCATCTCTTTTCCTCGAAAGAGAAGTTTTTCATATTTTAGTTTACGTACCAAATGGAATTATCCGAAATTCAGAAGTAAGACTTGCCTGAGCGAATGAAACGACAAAACGAATGAAATTTCTCTATTTAGACGTCTTCTTCGCGTCAGTGTTTGGAACAATGTGCTAACGAGCGGTAATCGTGCATTAGGTGAAGTCGATATAGTTCTTTCTCAAATCGATTGGTCGAAAGAAAACGCTCGTGACTATACATTTTCATCCAGCATTGATACGTAAATCAAAAACTTTTGTCTCTTTCTCTCTGGTGCTTTGTCTACTAGAAATATAAACCGGTAAATTGAATGAAAACAATTTGACGGCTTTCTCCTCTCCACTGTCAAGTCCTCTATTTAGTTCTTTACTCTTCCCTGTTTACTTCCAGTGTATTTGTATATACATATATATTTAAGTTGTTAAATTTTCATTTTAGTCAAAATCTTTCTTCTTCTCTACGTTCTTTTTTTTGCGTTTCGTGTGATTCAATATGGCAAAAGAAAACAAGAAGGATAAAAAGAAACCAATTGTCGAGAAAATCAACCAATAAAATCATTAGGAATAAAATCAATAGTTTATTTTCGATTTTTCTTTCAGATATTTCATGTCGATGTATCGTTATCCACGGACAACAACTGACGTTCTTAGTTTACGTTTCAATCAAGATTCAAGTAAGAGATATAAAAAAGAAATAACGCCAATAGATTTTCATTCACTTTTAGGTTGTTTCATCTGTGCCACAAGTGATGGTATCCGAATATTCAATGTCGAACCGTTTGCTCAAAAGAGTTTCCTTGGTAAATGAGAATCTTGTGTTTTCGAACAGTTCGAATAGACACTTCTTCTACGTTAGATGTGGATCGTGTCACTTATGCAGAAATGCTCTATCGCACAAATTTAATCGCATATGTACCTGCTGATCGTGTTACTGGTTTACCATCAAATGTTGGTAAGAATGTCGATAATTATATTGAGTACTTGTGAATAGAATCAACTGGTTTCGTTTCATTTAGTTAATGTGTACGATGATGAACGAAAGACACATGTGCTTGAACTGTGTTTTAGTCTACCTGTTGTTTCTATCCGAATGTCACGAACAAGGTTTGACTTTGAAATCCTCGAGTTTCTTATCAGCTTAAAAAAGATTTGCATTCTTGTAGACTGATTGTTGTACTTGTCAGTAAGGTGCATATTTTCTCGTTTCCAAATCAATGTCGACTTTTACATACAATTGAGACAAGAGACAATCCGAGAGGTAAATACTTAAGTGAAGAGCATTCAACATGAAAAGAGCTATGTTTAGGACTTTGTGAACTTTCCAATAATGATGGATCATTATTAGTTTTTCCTTTCAATGCAAAGGTAAAAGGTGGCTTTGTACAGTTTCTAGTAAGTCAAGCTGAAGATATGTACAACAAAATACATGTTATATTGGCGTTTAGAATATGAACGGAATCGAAAATGATATGTCGTATAATCCACGAATAATACAAGCTCATACGAGTGAACTAGCAGCGATCGCTCTAAATCCAGTCGGAACGTTGTTAGCTACTGCTTCCAAACGAGTATGTTTGTGGAGGAAGGATTTGTAGAGTATTTTGTATTTTATTTAGGGAACGTTGATACGTGTGTTTTCAACGACAGGCTTATGTGAAAAGTTATATGAATTTCGTCGTGGATCGGACACCGCTGATATCCATAGCATAGCCTTTAGTTTTGATTCCAGTTTTCTCTGCGTGTCAAGTGACAAAGGCACCGTTCATTTATACGGAATACGTGATCCGAAATTGAATCGAATGGTTTCAATTCAACATGCGCTAAATGAAGCTTTTGGTGATTTATGCAGTTTTAAAGTCGCTATTGAATGGCCATGCATATGTGCATTCTCCGGTCCTAGTCATGTTGTTGCCGCAAGTTTTGATGGCACATTTCATAAGCATATCTTTACTACCGATGGAAAATGTAATCGCGAAGAATTCGAACTCTATTTAGATGGAATGGATGGATGTGATTTTTAATATCGATACTTCTGTTTTTGTTTTTCGTGTGTATAGTTTGTATATATGTATGATACGCTTTTCCTTTCACGAAAATCAAACATACAGTGCTATATGAAGAAAGCAATACGTGAAGCATTTCTTGTATTAGATCGTCTCGTTGTTGCAGAATACGTTTTACATGATATATGATCTAACACTCTGTTCTGTTTGTTTTTATCTGGTAAAATATCTCCATGAGATGTTAGCCTTGATTTATCAGGCAATTCTTTTCAATAAATTATTTTTCAAATTCTCATACAAATAGATTATCTTTATAAACGATTTGTATGTGTCTGTCCAGTAACTGTGATCTGATACGAAGCGACCTCTATCGACGATTCACTCTTTGTAATATATTTGTCACCATGGCAAACGAGAGAAGATGAATTAAAAGCATGGATTGAAGAAGGCGAATAGTGAAAGTAAAGAAAAGGTATTAAGAAAGAAGCAAACAAAGCATTAGTAAAAAGACAGCTATGTCACTATCAACAAAATTATAAATCGGGGCTTCAAACATTTAATAGTCAGATAAGAAAAGAACGACATCGAAATACTCGTCGATCAATTATTTCTACGAGTTCTTCAGTAAAATCATTTTTAACAAAAATTTCAAACACATCGTTGACAATGAAACATATACCAGCGAACGTCAAGAATAAGTATGAAATACTTGGAAAGATTGGTGAAGGTAGGATCGATTCTTGTTTTCGATTTATTCATTTTGAAAATTATTCAGGTTCTTACGGCGTAGTTCTCAAAGCTCGTAAAAAAGTATGTGAATAGTAGTTATTTGAAAAAGCGAAACAGAAGATGTGGTCTATTTAGGATACGAACACTATCGTTGCCATCAAACATTTTAAACAAGCACCTGCCGGTTTGAAATACGAATTGTTTTCGTGAGAAAATGTTATTATTTCTAATTTAGGCAACTGTCCCGATATGGATATCATTGAACGGGAGTTGAAAGTACTTCAGTCGCTTCGATTTGAACATGTCGTAGAACTACTTGAATGGTTTCGACATAAGAAACAATGTTTTTTGGTGTTCGAATATGTTGAATGGAATATGTTGCAAGTTCTTCAGGAACATCCTGATGGTTTAGCATTAGACCGAGTACGGCAGTTGTCGTATCAACTGTTTAGTGCTATTCATTGGTGTCACACGCATGAAATCATTCATCGAGATATTAAACCGGAAAATCTACTGATTTCAAAATCTTTTTCGTTGAAATTATGTGATTTTGGCTTTGCGAGGTTCTGTAACACCCAAACAACGGCTGATTTCTACACTGATTATGTAAGAACTTACTTTCCATAGAAAATCACTCGATATATTTATGTCAATAAGGTTGCAACAAGATGGTATCGATCACCAGAATTACTCATCGGGTATGAAAAAGTAGTACTACTCTTTCGCGCACAGAACATCAGTTGTCTACGTCTGCATAAAATGTCATCATCATTCAATTTCGAGACTGAAGTGATTGCCGTTCATAATCCAATTTTGCTTTTGTTCTTATACAAATAATGAATACGTGTGAGAGTAGTGTGAACTTGTGAGGATTGCTTTCAACAAAAGTAAACCAATGCGCGTCTTAACCGCATTACTAGAGTGTTTATCTTCATACTTAGAATACAAAATTGTATTTAGATCACCATACGGAAAACCAGTCGATATTTGGGCATGTGGATGTATGCTAAAAACGTTTGTGTGTTTTTCCAAAAGGATGATTTGGCATTTTTAGGTATTATGGCAGAACTAGCTACTGGTCAAGCATTGTTTGGTATTGCATTTACTATTTCTTCTCATACCGTGATTATGAATATTCTTTTTTTTCCATTAGCGGGTGAAAGTGACATCGATCAGTTGTATCGCATACAAAAATGCTTAGGACCGCTGCCAGCTAAGTATGTAGAAGCGATGAAAACCAATCCAAAATTTGATGGTTTAAAAGTATTCTACTATTCTATCTCTTCTTTTCCATACAACAATTAACTATTATTTTCTATTAGTTTCCAACTATTCAGCAGTTGAATACCTTAGAACGACAGTTTGGACATATATTTCCCGTTGATCTTATGTCGGTGTTCGAAGTAAGTCGAATGCTTACCTTGAGACTTGTTCTCTTGTAGTTGGGTGATTTATAGGGAACTTTACGTTTGTATGCACCTGAGCGTCTTGCATCGGGAGCATGCGTTCAGCATATAGCGTTTACACATTTAAACCAAAAACAACCAGTGAGACGATCGCGTCAGCAACGTCCGTAAGTGAATTCTAATAAGTATTATTCTTAACCGCACAGTGAATTTCTTTAGAAAAACCGTTGTTGGTATTGTTGATATGCATCGAACTCAATATGATAACAATAACAATAATCCTGATTTAGTTAGTTTTAATGTACCTTATGGTGATAGCCGTATAAGTAGATGGTATGTTTAAGGAAAGAGTCGATAACTGAATAAAATAATGTTCACTCGATTTCTTCAAGGCGTGATGATACAAGCGATATTCAACCTCGTCATCGATCTCCTGCATCATCTATAAACAATGGCATTGATAACACCACAGAAATATCTGTTACGGTTCCTTCTTCACTCATTTTACAACCGAACAAGTATCGGAGTAATACACAGTTGAGTGATCAAGCACCTGCTTCACAACAGCAACAATCTAAAACGGATTTAACATCTACAAGTCCTCGATCATCATTGAGTGAAGACCATGTGCAACCATTTCCTGTCAACTTGACGAGTTCCAATGACTCAAGTGATGACGACGATGTCAGTAATGTTCTTTCAAATAACAATCGCTTACGACGCAAGTATGTCAAAGCTCCGCAAGAAGCTCCTCTATCACTACTGTTAAATCAATCGCAAACAGTACCTGAACAATCACAGCCTACGCTATTATCATCTTCAACATTGAAAGGAGTCTTATTAAGACCTAAACAGCACCAACAACAGAAACAATCAGCGCGTGTTTCTCAAACATCATCAAAAGATGCAGGTAAAAGATTGAAACGATTCACTACTGATACAACAGAAAATCGTTGGCATCAACAAATGCCCGAATCAAATATACATCGTTTATCTATGGCTATTGTACCAACTCTTAATACAAATGCTTACGGTATTCCAGTAAATAATAACAGTAGTCATAATCTATCGACAATGAAGCTATCACAACAGAAGGATGATTTTCATAGTAATATCCAACCGAGATCGAAAGTAAATCTTTCGGTTGTTTCTATCGAATGAATATTATGTTTTTCAGTCAAGAGATTTAATTCGCAGTCGAACTGTTGAATGCCATCCACCGCTGGAAACAATGTCAAATCTTCAACGAGCACCTTCGAGACAAACTGCAGTTTCCGTAAGATAAACTCACATGTCATTTGAATAATCTAAAGTAAATTATTTTAAAGACTTACCAAATGGGATCGGACATCATGGATCAAACTGACATAGAAACTACTAGTTAGTATTATTTTCAGTTGATTTTCATCGAAATACATCGTTCTCTATGTTCAGTATCAGCCACACACCCTTACACTCGTCCTATGGATCAACCACAACAGCTAAATATCAATAAATATTCGTGGTAAGATTGTTCATCGTTCATCGAAATAATAGACGTGTTCATTTCCTTTCTTTTTGTTTATGAATAGTACTCCAGAATCACGAAAATCTTTGTATGCTAGTGATAGTCATTTGATCAATACAAACACGTACGGTTCATCTTTTTCTCGGCCATATGTACGTTTTTATGATATTCAATCAGTGCACTATGTTTTGTTTCATTTAGTATCACCCTACTAAAGGTGATTTTGCTCACATAAGCAAAATTCTACTTGGACCTCAACGAGTAAGTGATAAGTGAACATCTTTGCCGAAATTCATTTCTGTTCTTAACAAAAAAAGGATCCCAGTCATGATTTGATCAAAACAAGCAAAGCGTTAATCAAACAAACGAAAACTACATTTCCAAAACCATCCTTAGAAACTAATCGAGTGCGTCGAATTCGTCTGTTTATCTTTCTGTTGAATACTTTCGTTCTTATAGAGACAACAGTCAAGTAGTAATCTTTTCGGTGTCTATCCATATACTCGAACAGGTGTTCGTCATGCTCAAGATACTGCCATAACCACATCTTTTCAACGTCAACAATCAATCCGTTTACCAAGCACGAAATCGCGTCTTCACGATCGTTAATCCTCAATTCTCTATCGAATAACTACTCTTCTGTTTCTTTTCTCTCTTCTTTCTTCTATTCGACTGTTCATTTAATTGATGACATCTTTGTGCAGATCTATTGTATTATAAATGAAAGTATGGATACGTCTAAAAGATAGTTGCATGAAAGAAGACGAAATAATAGATGACAATTTTTTTGCTATTATGAACTACGTGTTCGTTTGTTTATTCAGCTATGATTTATTTCTCTCTTGAATTTTCTATCGGATAAGAATAAGTTATTCTTTCTTTTCTAATCACGTGATTGACTAATGACAAATGTTTTCTTCTTCTTCTTTTTGTTTGTTTTTGTAAATGCTCACATTTTTATTATGGTTATTTATAGATGAGTGCCAAGTCATCACATCGCGCGACGACTCAGCCATCAGCAACATCACGACCAAGTACACGAACGCCGAAACCACCAACAGATTACGCGGATCAGGAAGAAGAATACAAGTAGATTGAAATACGAAACGATGAATGTGAGAGTTATCTTTTTTTTTAAATAGACGATTGAATGCGCAATTGGAAGCGAAAACCCAAGCACTTGTTGAAGAAGCAGAACAAGTGTTGGTCAGTATGATTTTCACGACGTTTCACGATTTAAATTCATAGTTTGTCTTATTTGTAGAGAAATCAAGATCGATTACTTTCTGCTGGTGCAGACAATGATCGAACATATAGTTTACTCGATCAAGTCGATACTGATGATCAATTGTATCGGTGAGCTGAGTTGTATTTGTCGATTTTACTTGTCATTTCTCGTTTATCTAGAGATATGCAAAGTGTAACATCGAGACCAATTGATCACAGGGTAAGATCTTTTTTCAATCATGCTAATCATCATAGCAATTCTTGTTTGTTCATGTAGAAAAGTTTACCATCGGGGCAACAACCAAACCTATCGGCCAGAACAAGAAAACCATCGGCTACGTACGTTTAGAGTTCACAAGTGAATGCATAGGTAATCGAAGGTCGATTTCATTTCAGAAGACCTCAGTCAAAGATAGGCAACGATGTGGCACTTGTTAATGACGACAATGATCGCTATGATCAGTCAATCGATCCGACTGCAATTCAAGATCGAGCGCGGAACACATTCGATAAAGCAATAGCGGATATCGAGACAAAAATGAATCGAACTAAAATGAGTACAAATGCCAACGCTCTGGACGCAGACGAAGATGATATCTTTCCTGCCGCAGCAAAAGACATGGGTTCCGGTAGGATAAACCTCCGATGAAGATCGTTCAAGAAAATCCGCGACTCATTTTTAGAGGCTAAAATTCGTTTTTTGAAAGCACGTCTTCGCGTTATGCAAGAAGAACTGGATCGTATGCACACTGAGTGTGCCAAGCGAGTACGTACAGACAAAATTCGACAAAACTATGCACACTTGCTTTTAGGACGAAGAAAACGAACGTATTAACTTGAAAGTCAAAGAATCGGATGACGATCGAACACGCCTCAATCGCGTCATTACAACATTACAAGATCAACTAGAAAAGTACAAGAAGCTGAGCAACGATACGAAATCGAAACTCGACACTACTGAAGTTGAACTGACTTCCTTGCGGAAAGAATACGAACAAAGTAAACGTCAAACTAAAAAACAACAACAGGATCAAACACAAACCGATACAAAACTGAATCGTGCGTTAGAAGAAGCTGAGAGATACAAACAGCAATTAGCGAAGACGCAGCAAACAACAAAAGATCTCAGCGAACAAGATAAGAAGAAAATCGAACAATTAACGAGCGAAAATCGCCGATTAGAAAAGCAACGTCTCGAATTGATGAACGCTTTCAAAAGACAATTGAAATTAATCGATATATTAAAAAAACAAAAAGTAATTTCGAATTCTCTTCATCTCATTTTTGCTAAAATCCTTTTCTCTTTAGCTTCATCTCGAAGCATCGAAAATGCTTCAATTTGCCGAAGAAGAATTTTGTAAAGCAATCGAATGGAACACCACATCATAATCTCAAACTGTATCCTCTCCTTCATCTGTTTTCTTTGTAAACAATAAATTACCAAATACATATTTCTATGTAAATCAATTTTTCCAATCAAATAATAACATTAACACGACGTGCTGTGCAGACAGACATGGAGAACTTCAATCTCGACTCTACTATATCGTGCATATTTGATTTAACAAAGTATTTTTATCTTTCATGGATACATCCTGTTGAAATGATGTTGATAAAAAAAGAACTTCAGGAAATCCTTCATATCCGATTCGATATGGTTTATTTTCATTAGCAGAAAACAAGAGTATCAAACGAACAGTCGAGTATTTGATACAGCTTGGGTCGAAACTTGAGAAGTTTTTATTTCTCGTCGTCCTTTTTCTTTGTTGTCAAGTCAGAGAAAATTTTATTTCCTTCTATTTCAATTTGCTGCTGTTATTCGTTCCTAAGCAATGATCGTCCACAGTTACTTTCCATCTAGATAGTTTCTTTTGTCTGAATAAAAAAAAACAAATTGTCCTTACATTTACTCGACTACGTGCGTTCTGAACAAAATAATGGTGGCAGATGAAATTAAGAGAAAAAAGAGCGAGCAAAAGAAAGAAAATGAAAAGCAACTTGAGAATTACATTGGCATACTTCATTCTCGTTTGTGCAGCTTCCTTTTTCTTCACTGACGTGTTTCTTAGTAAGTCGAGAAAAAAAGTGAGACATTAAAAGAAATTTTGCGTGTATGTACGTTTCAATGAAGGTTTTTGTCAATTGACAAAAGAAAGAAAAAAAGAAAAAACAGAACATTATCAGCTGCTGAAAACATCGTTTTTTTTTAGAAGTTTCACGATGAATGATTTGCATAAAGTCATCGAATGTGTGCCAAACTTTTCTGAAGGTCAACGAAAAGAAGTAAGCAGTCTGATTTCAATGAAATTAAAGCACGGAATTGTCTGCTTTTCCTAGGTCATTGATACAATTGCTCATGCGATTGCTGGTGTAGAAGGTGTTGCTCTCCTGGATATCGATCCGGGATTGTCAACAAATCGAACGATTTATAGTAAAATTCGATTGAATTTCTAGTTGTATCAAAATAGCGTCATTTCTGTCTTCTTTAAGCGTTTGTTGGACATCCACAAGCAGTTATCGAAGCTGCTTTAGCAGCCGGTCGTGCAGCATACAATCTGATCGATATGACAAGACATTCCGGTGAACATCCGCGTATAGGCGCAATGGTACGTTCATTTCTTTCGAGACAAGAGTGTGAGTCAAAAGGAAAATGGTGCTTAGGATGTTGTGCCATTTGTGCCGGTTCAAAATGCAACAATGGCTGATTGTATTGAAATCGCACGCGAATTCGCAGATCGATTAGCCATGGAATTGAGTGTGCCTGTTTACTTGTACGGCGAAGCACAAGAACGAGAGTACCGTCGAGATCTGTCACAAATTCGCGAAGGAGAATATGAAACACTCTATAGCAAAGTTTGTATTACTGCTAATTACTACTCATATTTGATCATAGACGTGTATTTATTCAGATCAGGAAACAAGAATGGAAACCTGATTTCGGTAAGAGATAGCATTATTTTTGACTTCTCATTTACCGATGAAGATATATTCTATAGGTCCTGCGGAATTCATTCCATCGTGGGGTGCGACGTGTGTTGGTGCGCGAAAATTCCTGATTGCGTACAATATCAACTTACTTGGTACGAAGGAACAAGCGCATCGAATTGCACTCAATGTTCGCGAACAAGGAAGAGGCAAAGATGAAGTAAAGCGTTTCTCATTTTCTGAATGATCATGTAACGTAGAAAAACACTTCTTCTAGCCTGGTAAATTAAAATGCGTCCGTGGTCTGGGTTGGTGGCTTGAAGAATCGAATTTAGCACAGATCTCACTGAATTTAACTGATTTCGAAATAACCAACATTCATACTGCTTACAATCAATGTGTCACTGAAGCTGAAGCGCTCAATGTAGGTATATGTGGTTCGCAAATCGTCGGTCTAGTACCGTTAAAACCATTGCTAATGGCTGCAGAATCGATCATTCAAAAGGAAAATCTCTTCATTCTCGACGAAGACCAAAAGATCCGTTTGGTTATCCAACGTCTAGGTTTAAATTCCATAGCACCCTTCATTCCGAAAGAGCGAATTATCGAATATATCATTCGCGAACGCGAAGGGCATGATGACAGCATTAACTCAATGGAAATTAAAGATTTAGTCAAACATATTAGTTCGCGATCATTGGTACCTGGTGGAAGCTGCGTTACGTCCCTTGTTGCAACACTTGGCACAGCGCTTAGCACCATGTGTGCACTATTAACGTATGGAATGAAAAAGGTAATGTGATTGATGAAGAGGAAAACCGTTGTATTTTGAATTTCGTTTTGTTTAGTGGGAATCATTAGAGCAGGAAATGCGAGTTATCATTGCCCCATTGCATGCGACAACGAAAACATTAATGAATACGCTGGATAGTGATACTGAAACGTTGAATGCTTTCTTGACAGTTCAGAAGATGGCTGAAACTAATGAAGAAGAAAAACGTTTGTAAGTCGAAGAGAACACTCGTGATATTCAATTGAAGATTCGCTCGATTTCAGTAAACAGATTACCGAGAATCGTTGTTTACAACGATATCTCGATGTCTCATTAGATATCATGCGGCAAATCAATGATCTGTGGGAACCTCTCCAACGTTTAGCTCCATTGTTTAATTTCAGTACAAAAACGGATTTTCTCGTAAGTTACACAGCCCATAACAAACTTGTTTTTCAATTCAACCTTTCAGGTTAGTGTTAAGTGCTTGGAAACAGCAGCCTATGGTGCGTGTAAACGCATTGAAATCTTTTCCACATCATTAATCGTAACAGCTGACACAAATCCAAGCGAAGAAAGTGATTCTCAAGCAAAAGTAACAACACAATTCTTCATTTCAACTGATTCTACGCTAATCGTTTAGGTTCCACCAAAAAACTATCGAGAAGAAGCAAATACATATCTTCAAACAGCACAGAAATCTGTTCAATCGATCTTATCCATAGCTGAAGGTCGAAGCGAATAGATCGATATTTTTCGTATATGTGATACAGTCCGTGCACTCACTAGTCTTATTTTCATCTTTCTAATAAACACACGTCATTCTATTTGCTTGTTGTCGATGGAGATTTCAACACGCTAATCATTTGCTGTAGATCCATTTGAATTAGTTTGAACACACTCGTTGTCATTTGTTGTGCTAATTGATCTGGCCGATAGTCAAGAGAATTCGATTGAATAACGGCAATATCCTCGCGATTGAAATCAATAAATAACGGTTTCCACTGTTGGTCCCAAAAGTTCGTGATATTCTCTCGATCATCGTCTTCTAGAAATGACAAATGACAAAGTATGCTGCACATTTCTTCGATCGAACAATTTGCATTCGGAAACTGAGGTTTGATGTAAACATTATAGATCATCTTCATCTTGAATGATAGAACAGGTTGATATTGAAAATATTTCAATAAGCATTTCATTCGATCGGTGTATTGATGAACATATGGGAAGATGAGATTTTCCTGAAGTTTTTCAACGAATAAATCGATATTTGTATAATCAATGCGATTGATGGTGTCTGCTAAACCACGATGTTCTTCGTAAATATCGACATTTTCCAGAAAATAATGTGCTAAGTGCTTTTTTCGACATACATCACGCATAAATGATACCCAAACTTCGAAAATATGATGATAATTTTCCAATTCATGTATTTCGCATATCCATAACACACTTGTCCGAAGAAAATAATTATCCAATGTACAACGTAAGTGTTTCATCGCGAACCGTTTCACCAGCGTATTCAATTGCCATTCGCTTGCGTTAAATTGACTGATAATATGATATTCCATCAATGAAAAATCGTACTGGAACGAAGTTGCCTTTGAACCTGATGCTGCCAAACATATACAATTATTTTCGCGGAATTTCTTCAACCGTTTATGAGTACGAATACGTTCGTCAAACCATTCGACAATTTTTGGTCGTATGGATAATTGGATCAATGGAAGGACATGACTAACTGTGGATAATAAACTCGATGATGATGCCGATTGGCGGATGATAGGAAATAAACTTCCTTTGAACATTTCGTAGAATTTGATCAAACAAGCTGCTTGTTGTGATAATTGCTTCGGTAATGGAATGTTAAATGCCGGTGAACACAACAGTCGAATCAACTTTTCGTTATCACCATCGTCATCGGTGTTCTTATCAATTGATTTTGGCAGTAATGTCTTGAAAATTGACCACCAGTCATTAATGGACATGGTTTTGTGCGTTATGCGCGACGATATAATGCATAAATCGAACGAATCGATGGGATAATGTTTGTAAACATCAATATACGGTTGATCACGAGTAGGCTCAGTGATTTCAATCAAACGGTCCTGTCCTTTAGTGAACGTCTCCATATGTTTCGATTTGACAAAACGACGTTTCATTTGCAAACCATCGACATATTCCGGTGTACAATTATCATCCGGCGAATTGAATTCCTCAACGGTTTTGAATTGATCAATAAAACGAATCTTATATTCATTTGGTTTCGTTTTCGACGATTCAATCGAATTTTCATCTTTGAGTTGAGTTACAATGACAAAGCGTATATCACGTTCAAGTTCCATTTCAAATATACCCAATCGTTGTTTTGCGAAGAAATGATACTCAAATGACTCAAGGTTGTTTTTTATGCTTATTTGATATGCACATTAGATATATTAAGCATAATATGCAGCGCAAAAGGAAAACCTTGAAAACAAACACAGAAGAATTTGTTTTAAAAAAAATTTAATGATCAGGAGAACATCGCTCTCGCAATTGTACAGTCAAGTGATCGTTAGTATTACCTAGTCGATTCTCGACATAATTGCCCTGATGCGAAAACTTTCTTCGAGCTAAGTGTACTTGGCATAAGTAACATATTGAATTAATTCAAGATGAAAGTTGTTGACAGCAGTTCTCATCGATTACATGACAAAGCTTGGAATGAATATAATTATGGCGTATATCGATGAATCTGCTTCATCTTACATTTAGAAAGACTAGCTTCATGTTGTAAGTCAGTTTTCATATACGTTTTGAATAGATTACATTGACAAGCAGCAGTTCCATCTCACGTTTATTACATTTAAATGACGTCGACTGTAAGCAGACGATGTCGTGTCAACAGATGCCCAAATGAAAAGGAAGTCATATCGGTTAGATATTGAAGGAAATTTCTCACCGATGCATTTCCTACTAAAAATGTTTTATTCCTAGAATGCATGTTGCTAATTAGCGGCAACGAGAAGGATGGCTAATAACAAGAAAATTTCACAATTAATCCCTGCTTATGTATTTGTCATGAAATTCTGTGTTATTTCTGAGCATCGACTCTATTATAATGATTTTGTCGTATGAGAAAATTGTTTGAGATACATAAAGGAAGTAGATCGATAGTCATTGTTTGTCTTCTCATCTTTTTTCTCGATTGATTCACATAGAAAGAAATGTCTTTTTGTAAGGAAAAACAAACAAGACGAGACAACAATAAAAAAAACAAACCACACATAATAACACAGTTGATCAAAACTTAGGATGTATGAACATGAAAATAAAAATAAATTGAGCAACAATGAGAGAAAATTAATTTCCACTTGTATTTTTCCAGTTTTCACTCGGATCAAGATGAATAATTGTATTCGTTGTTGTACTAGGCTGTCGAGATGGTGTCGTTAGTCGAGGTGGATTCAACAGAGTTCGTGACTGTGTATCAACCGACGAGTTTTCATAGATACTCAAGGACTGTGCACGACGCATTCCTGCTTGTAAATCATTCTAATAAATCGGAAAAAGTTTGGCGATTGCAGTCGAACATAGCTTTTCTCTTACGTTTTGATGAACAGCAAGACCTGTTCTAGATGGCGACAAACTCGCAGGAACGATCGCAGCAGTGAATTCACTGCTACCTTCTTCTTTGTCCAATTGATACATTCTACAAGAAAGAAAATACAAAATGTTGTTGATAAAATTGCGTTTTTACTTGGCTGATAGTAGTCTTTGATCGTTGGATCTCAAAGATATCTTGGATGCGACACTTGCCGAACGTAGACGAACACGTACATGTGGATCCATTTCGTCTTCTTCGTCACTTGGTATCATACCTGACAGTTCACATTGACGTTCTTGAAGTTTAATTAGCAGTTCCCGAAATTCTCGTCTTAATTCTTCTAATTTCGTGGTTATGATTAAACGTTGAGTTTGACTGGATGGATCGGACATATCAACATTTTCAAATTGACTTTTGAGCGAAAGTAATTCTTGTTGTAATGTCGTCATCTTCGCCTGAATCTACAAAGAAACATGAATTAGTTTTACGAAAACAAAAAACTCTATTTCTTATTTTACTTCTTCGATGGTCAAGTCATCTGATATATCAGATATGCTACTGATACTCTTTTTCGCCGGCTGTAATCTCGGTGGCCGAACGATTCGACGGATCTCACCCGGTATTCGTCGATGAGCAAGAAGATCTTGAACAATCAGGAGCTAGAAGTCAACAATGTCATACGTATATAAATACAAACTGGAAATAAACAAGACTTACCTGTTGAATGAAAGAATCAGTGAAAAATTGCAGATTAGGCACAAGATTTGGATCCGCAATAACAACAAGCCGAATTTCATCCGCATACGTTGTCACACAAAAATTCAAACTAGCAGCTCCAACACTTGGACTAAGACATATCAAACTCCGAACATCTCGACTGCATACAGACATTGTTGCTAGTGCCGTACTACTTCCGGCGGCCAATGTTGTTAACCAGAAACTAGCGCTATCATAAATCCGAGCGATTAACTTATTAGCTAGAAAAACGAAAACAGTTCGAGTCCAAAATGAGACAAATTCGTTTTACCTAGGCAGAAAGGAAAGATTAGATACACGATATGTACAAACAGATACATGGTAGCGTAGTCGCCGTTTTCTTTGAAATTTCTTGTATTTTCAAAGAACGACCAGAGGAGTGGAATGTTTCCCTCGATATTCATGGGTACTCGTAAACATAAATGTGCGATCTGATTGCCCATAATTATATTCGGAGAATTTGACCGAAGATCACAAGGCATAATGCAATTCATGTCCACTGAATTGGATACCCTAGATAGAAAAGAGAAAGGGATTAATGAAGAAGAAAGAAATTATCCATGACATGACATCCGAGTTCTTTAACTCGAGAAATTTCTCTACCCTTTTCATCGAAACATTCGATCTAATCATGTGACATTTATCAAAATAATTTCATTTGTCTTACCCATATTTTTCCATGTAGAGACGAATTGTTGAGATGACTAAAGTTGACAAAAGATCGTTCATACGTGTGCGGGTGACAAGTTTCATTCGATTGAGTTGAGTTAAACTAAATGGAGCTGACCAAACGACTTTCCGTTGATCTTGAAGCGAAGGAAAATGTGAGTCGACTGTTGAAATGTTGTTATTTGTCGTATGATGATTTCGATATAGTTGTCTTTTGAAGAAACTCTCTTTTGCCAAGTTAAACAGCAGTTTACTGAAGATAAGTGTATGTCCGAAAAGAAAAGCCTTGACATAATCGAATAGATATTCGTCATGTCGACCGACGAAACGTGGCTTCAGATCCAATTGCGTTGTCCGATTGTCAACGATGTGCTTTAATAGGATTCTCAATAATGATATTCCATCGGATAGAACAGGATGATAGATGAACACAAGAACACTGTCATTTGGACGTGACGACGAACGATTTTTATAATGTAATTGCCATAAAGGACGTGTACGTGTCAATTCAGTTGATAATAACGTGGAAACATACAGTTGAAGATCTTCGTCGGATTGAATATTATGTGGAATTTCTTGGACGTGTTCATCGATAGTAAAAAGGGAATAATCCACCCACATGGCACCAGAAAAGCGTGGAATAATGATTTGGGAAAAACGTGGAAATAATTTATGACCAGTATTTGAACCACGTCGAGCATTATTTGTAACAAGACGGTTAAGTAACAGTTTTTTCAATGAATTTTCAGTAATTGTGCCTGGAAAATGTAGAAACACTTATTGAGATTTCTATCCGATTGAGAACGAATGAAACTTTACCTTCGAGAAAGAAGATTGCCGCTGCCGTTGGAGAGCTTGTTAGTGAATTCAATTTTGTTGTTTCATCTGGTTTATCTCGACTTGATGATATATTACTATTATAGAACCAAAACAGATCACTAGCGGTTAGATAGCTACAATTGCATGGCATAACAGTACAATGATGTCGGCAGGTTAATCGAATGAATGCGCGAACCAACCAACAAATAGGTATTGAGATTGTGAGGAATAGAATGCATGGCAATGAGACGATTAGAGTTAAGCATGCAGATGAGAGACGTTGTAGAAAGTTGAGAATAGATGAACGATCAGCTGGATGTTTGACACGTTTTATAGGACGATTTCTGACGAAGGATGTTGTCGTTTGGCGTTGTTCATCAGTCGTAGCTGATTGTGTGTAGCCAGCTTTATTGCGATTCTCTGTGGTTTGTCGATGCGAACGTGCCATATCAAGTGGTTCGACACGTTTTGATGGAAAGAGAATTGTCGCTGTTAATGATGCTTTTAATGTTGACAGAGGCGGAGATTTCACAGATAAAGATTGTTCAAGTTTATGTCTATACTGATGACTTTCAAGTGGAATAGACGCTAAGTCAGACACAGCCGGTTGAACCCATGTTGTGTCCACTTGCATTGTCTCCTAGATTGAAAAAAGATCATTTTTCTTCTATTTAGAAAATAAACAAGTAATTATATATATATAAATGCATGTCATGCGATAGTTAGTATCGATATTTCTTCTCTTCTCATGAAAAAAGCTGACTTCGTAATACTTTATTGTTTTTTCCCTCATAAAAAACATGTCTTCCACTATTTAAATATATCTGAATAGGATTTTCTTCTTCGTCGTCATTTTTTTGTTTTTGTAAACTCGTCGTCGGTGTGTGTTCTTCAACTAATTTTTAGTCACAAATAATGATAATCAGAAAAGACGAGGAAAAAAATTTCTTCATAGATAAGAAAGAAAAACCTGTCTGCTGAAGATGGAAGCTACGGAAAAAACGGCAGTAAGAGAAAGTATATTCTTTAATCCACTTCTCTGACAGTTACACTTACGCGTTTTAATACTGCCTGAAAAATTAAGTTCAAAGCGGCAGAGAGAAAAAAGGTAAAGAATATTTCCTAGACGAATAAAAACCGATTCAGGCATCAAGAAGCTTTCATCCTCTCTCATTTTCAATTTCAAACATGTCAAAGTTTTCTCTTCATCTTTTTGATTTTCTCACCTTCAAGACGATAAAGAATTTCCCCCATCAATAGACAAGTACAACCGTAATGCATTGCATTGATGGAAGACGAATTGGCACTCCGATTTCCTATGACTAAAAGATTAACATCGTCGTTGTCGTGTCACCATTCTTATCGATGCAATAATCCTGGGAAAAAAGCAGTGAGCACACAAATCAGATCCCCACCATTCGTTGTCCTCTGTGTATATACAGATATCTGATAATCGTACTAGACGCACACAGAATAAGAATATTTGAAATAAATTGTTCTTTATTTCTTTTTCTAGAAGAACAAAATAATATACATATCAGTCGTTTCACAGACGATTCTCCCGTTATGTGGTTTTTTCATGACACGAGTTAGATGAAAAAAAAGCAAACAACATAGTACATGTGTAACTGCCAAAAATAAGTGATAAACAGAAAGAGAATAAAAAGAAAAGGAAAATAATTATAACTGGAATAACACAAGTCTATATCGATCAAGGTTATTTCAGCACATCAACCGACATGATAATATTCACGGATGATGTGATGTTTCGTGAGAGTGAAGACGCACACATTATCGTCTTGATTGTAAAATGCATCGTGCTGTCGTCATCAAATAGAACAGAATGAGAAAATATAGATGATAGTTAGACAAGAAAAATGTAATATAGATTGACTTATGAATGAGCAAAATACGGCTTGACTACATATGTTTGTCAGTCATCAGACATTTGCTTATTTCAGCACACAATATCTCGATTCTATCAATCATAGCACAATCTTTTGTCGGCTTTCTATATACACACATACAAAATATGAACTCTTCAATTTCTTTTTCATTTCTACTCATTGTCTGCGAATATATTTATATATTGAATAACAACCGGATGTATATACATAACGCATTGTATTATATCTGACTACAACGTGAAATATTATTAAGATACACGGAACTTGTCAAAACCTATCTAGTTATGTCTTTTTGAAATATCTCGCTTCTTTTTCTTACCTAAAATCATGTCGCTGATGTAAAATACATGTCAAACGCTGAGACACCATTGCTAACAGCAACAAACAATATCTATGTGCTTTTCTGTATGTGTGCGTGTGTCTGTTCGTGTTTCATTCTTTTTTTTCCATTTTTTCTTCTCTCTCTCTCTCTCTCTCTCTCTCTCTTTCTCTATGTATCTCTGCTGAAGTAGAGAGCAAAGAAATCGGAGACGTGGACGCCTTCTCGATGTCTGGTCTAACTGATGGTGGTTGTTCTACACAATTAAGCTGCTAACACCCGAACATCACCGTCAACAGCACCGCTTGCGCGCTTGACATCGCTACATATTCTTTTCTTGCATTTTTTTTCTTCTCTCTTCTGTTACATCTTTTGCGAGGCACTTGCGTGTTGCTTGCTCATCATTGCAATTTCTAACAGCCGGTTGACGTTGCTGCCGGTGTGTTTGTAGCATCTCGTTTTTCACCATCATCTTCAGTTAGACACAAATGTATATGAAAAAAGAAGAAGAAGAAAGAAGAATCCGAGCCTCTTCTTTCTTTCTTTTTCTCTCCTCCATTTTTTTTTGTTCTTTTCCAAAACGCATTCAATGAACAGCGCATTAGAGAACGATAACAAAACTCACTCTATCGAGAACACATCACCAAGAATAACAACAAGAAAAAATAATAACAATAAACGAGAGACGGAAAGAGAAAGCACAACGAAGACGAAGCAGAAGAAGAAAAAGAAGACGAAGAAAATCAACGTCCCTTCTTCTCGTATCGTTCTTAGCTATTCCATAAGGCAATTTATCGTTTCTGAATGATATCAATGACTAAAGAGAAAAACTTCCTCAACAAATCGTCAAACTTGAGTCTATTTTTCCCGTTTGTTTTTTCGAATCATGTCCCTCAAGTATGCCTTTCCTTTTCAATCTCATTTCAACTGGAAAGAACAATGTGTTCATTGGACGACGTCAATGCCTAGGAAACAATTTTCAAATGTCACCATTATCGAAAGTTTCCGAAGAGAGAAGATAAACGCCTGCCGTTAGATGATTTCTGGTATAATAACAGATGAATATAAACATATATCATTATTTCTCAGTATGATTATCCGAGAATACAGCAAACATTACTCCGCTGAATTTAACCATCGGAGTATACGGACTTGGTAAACTTTTGTCAGATAGATAACAAAAGAGAAGAATTCGTGCGAAATCCTCGTACGAAAGATTGACAAAACAGATGCGCAAACATCGCAACACGTCCTATTAACACTTTTCCTTCAAAACTATGATAATAACACAAGCGAGAAGATTATATATTATTTTTATCTATATACTATATTAGAAGCCATCATAGAACCAATTTAGTTGCTAATCCCATGTGAAAGTACCACTCCCAGACGGACAACAAGATCTCCTATAATCAAATAAATGATAAACAGATATGAAGTAACATATTTTATTCATATATGTTACAGTCGGAGCAATCATTTCTAGGTTTTTTTCTTCGTTTCCGATCATGTTGATACAGCAAGAGCAAATAAACAAATAAAAATATACTAACTCGGAATAATTTCTGATCATTCATTCGTTTGACGAGATTTCTATTAGGAACAAGGTCGCGTCAATATCATGTAGAAGACAAACTCTCATTAGAATTCAATCAAACTGATCCCTTTCTATCTTGCTGATAGAAAGAAAAGTAGTTCACATGTAAATCTTTTATTTCCGACTTAAGAGGAAACGAAAACATAAAAATAACGAGATGAAATCTAAGTTTATGATATATCTTTCTTCAATTCTTCGATATAAATCATTAATTCATTCCGTAACGTCATTCCAAAACGATTCTCACGTGTAACCTAAACAAAGTTTTAATCAAAAGTCAATCGTGCTGAAAACTTACAGTTATCAAATGACAGTCTTTTCTTCGACGAATAGTATCAACACATGGAACAGATTTAATCGGTATAGTAGCAATCAAAATCATATTTGGTTTATCCAATAATGTTTGAATCTGTCGTTTGAATTTGCTCGATAACAACTCCATTTTTCCGATTTCATCAATGAAACATATGCATGGCGTTTGAATATCCTAAACGAAGTGAAATGTATGCTTTTTCACACAAACTGAGAATGGCAAATTTACTGTTATCAATGGTAAAGCAACACGTTCGAATTCATCGACGAAGACATTGTATTGTCCGATACGCGGGAATGTTGCTGACGGTGATGTTGTATGCTCACTAAAACATAATAAAATGTTCAATGGTCGTTCCATTTTGTGAATGATAAAGTAAAATTGTTACTTGGTTCGTGCTAAAGGAGTATGTGATTTGCCATCTAAGGTAACCACGTCAAAACCAATACGTGAGCGAGTATTTCCTCGAACTTCTTCCGTATAAAAACCGTAGCAAGGTAGCTGTTGAGATTGTTGAAGTAATGTTTCGCATACACGTCGTAATAGTGTTGTTTTACCGGCACCTGAAAGGATATCTTTGTTTTCAGAGAGTCATATATGAACCGTCTGCTTAGAGTTTTGCTCATTGAGTCCAAACGCACTGATTCTTCTGAACAGTAGAATCCAGGAAACATAACGGAAGATGAATATCTCTTGATAAGTGCGTATTATTCGAGTCTGAAGATTTTATGAGTTGTTGGGACATTTTTTTGCTAATGGCGACTTCGGACAATAAGACGTGAGAAGATGAACAACTGACCTGGTTCACCAGTAATCAAAATATGACGAATAGTGGCTGACGTCGATTGAGCCATAGATAAGAAACGAGATCTTAAAAAAAGTAAACTATCAATCGAATTTGTAATCATTGTACACTGATCATTCATGTGTGACGTCATTTTCAAGAGAGTTGTCGGATCTCCCGATCGATTGTCAAGAGCACCCGTCGGACACCAATCAAAACCGTTCGCTCTCAGAAGAATTCATTCTTTAACAGCAGAAAAATATAAAGCATCGTATTTTCGGTGAACATTCAACGACATCTGACACTTTTGTCGCGATATCTTTCACCCCGCACGAACACAGACTCAAATCTAGCAGTGTAAATATTCTAATTTTATTTCATCGAACATGTTTACCATGATTAAAAAAGACACGTTGATTTTGTAGAGAAAACATGAGAACATTTACTTAAGATATATCTTTGTAAGATGGAAAAACAAAACAACAGCTCTTTTGTTTGTTGATAAATAATTATGAATGTTTTTAATATCGTTAATGCAAATCATTAATAAAGGTGTTGGTTTGTTTTTTTTCCTTTAAATAACAAGAAGGAGAAGAAGAAGAAGAAGAAGAGAATAAAAAGCGACAAAAAATGAAGAACAGAATGATATAAATGAACTAAAGTCATATTTATGAAAAAGAAAAACGAAACAAACAGCACCAGAAAGAGAAAAAACAGCTCGAACACAAATAGTAACAACTAACAAGCGAATGATTTCTTTGCGGTTGATTTTGTTCTAACAAAAGAAATGTATTCGAAATTAACAGTAGAATAAAAGACAAGAAAGTCAGGTTTCTTCTTTTCAGTACACGATCAAGACTCCGATGGCGTTGGGTCTTGATTGGACGGAGACGGAGAAGATAACGCTGTTGCTTCATCAGCATTTATCTCCAATGTCTAAAAACAAGAGATAAGCAATTAGATCGAAACATTTCAATACTGGAACTGTGATCAGGTGACAACACAAGACATCGAGTGCAGAAAGCAGCATGCAGTGTTAGTTTGTGAATCTTTCCCTGAGCGAAAAGAGGGCAAGTGGCCGAAATTCGGAGCGTACCTCTCCGGTTCCACTACGGTGCATATCGTTCAAGTGTCTATCGAGCTGTTGAACAATTGAGTCTTGGTTTTCAAGAGCTTCTTTGCCTGATCGAATTAGTTCATGCAATTGATCAATGCGTGTCGCACCCTTAATTGGAGATACTGGTGTCTGTTTTATCAATGGAAATAAAGCATCCTAGATTAATGATGAGTTAGAAAAGAAGCATAGATATTAGTGCAAAAGATGCAAACGAAAGCAGAGGAAACGAATGTTAGTTTTCGTTTATGTCTAAGAGTTAGAGGATTCTAGTGGAACATGCAGTTAGTGGGCGAGATATGAGATAACTTACAGCGTTCGATGATGAACTCTGATTGTTGTGAAGAAGAGGTCGTTCGTCAAGTTGACGTTTTAAATCTTGACTTTCTTGTAGAACGGTTTGATTAATTGATTGCAAACGATCAATTTCGGCACGAAGGTGCTGCATTTCACTCGATAGTTGTGCATTCTCTTGTTGAATATTTTCAAGTATTGCATCTTTCTATTGAATAGAATCAAACAGATCAATCAAATATCGAACGGATTAATTTACATTCTTAAGATCGGCAAGTAAAACTTCTTCTTTACTTTGCACTGTTTGTTCAATGTCTTTCAACTGAGTTTCCTAAAATGTTGCATCATCAACAAAATCTATTATAGAACAACTTCGCCGCAACTAACCACATCACTCATATTTTTATGAAGTTGATCATTTTCATGTTTAAGTTTGTCAAATTCTGCTTGCACAGCACGCTGAAACAAATCAAGAGAAATAATGATTATTCTCTGAAAAAAAAAACACCGAATATCTTTTTCTGATGTTCAGACGCCATGTTTTCGAATCTTAGTATGATTGATCTACCATGACGAGCCTTATAATGCGACTGGCCAGTGAACATAGTAAACTTCACTTTCTATACTGTGATCAAGAGAACCTTGACACTCGGAAAGGAAGTCTAACTATGCATAGTGGGTTGGCACGGGCAAGGCATTGATGAAATAAATCAATAATACATTCAGAGAATGGATTAAGGCTGTTCATCATAACATGAAAAGATATGTGAATTGTATTATGCGTTTTTTTTTCGCAATGATATTAGTTAGGTTCGAACTCGGGTTCAAATGGTTTCATATGATTGAAACCACTAAACTAGAGAAATATTTACCTTGCTTGTTTCGTTACTGGATGCGAATAGTTGTTGATATGATGAAAGCCATTGATTGAAATCCTTTTTTCAACGAAATTTGCAATTCGCTACGAGAAATTCGAAATCAACTTACTTGATTATCGTTTGGCAACTGATTTCTAACATCTGCTTCTAATAGATTAACAAGAAACTGTTTCTGTTTCTCATGCTCCTCTCGAACGCGTTCGTCCAATTGCGAATTTGTTGTCTGAAACAAATTAACAAAACGTCATTCTAACACATGCACAAACTCTTCGGTCACATTCGGTATAAGAAAGGGAAAAAAAGCAATCTTTTCATTCAAAGAAATAAGCACTTCCCACGAGTAATGCAACAAATAAGTATAGAAATATATATGTTTTGCACTAGTTCGATAGATATGAAAAACCCCATGATGATAAAAATTTCGTTTTTCCTATTGGCTTTTAATATTCGATTGAATCAGAGCTTGAAGTTTCTCTTGGGCTAGATTTAATTCGTTCATCACTTTCCAGTTTCGCCTCCGAACTGTCTATGAGAAGAAAAAAGAAAACCAAACGATGATGAATCAGTGCATTCGCTCAGTGAGAAAATTAGAGTAGATATATCATAGAAAATTCAGCAGAGAAGAGTGAATTTTGTATCATAGCGAATCGCACGTATATCTCGATTGATCTCGGGAGAACAAAGAACAAAATTTATTTACATCATTTCTTGATTTGACTTCTTCGAGTTCATTTCGTAGTGATTCCAGTTGGGTATTCTTTTCATTTAATTCCTTGGCAAGAGATCTAAGCAAAAAATTGAAATTCGTCAATGAATAAGTCTCTTGAAATGATCTTTACTCTTCTCGTTGAGCCTTGCTCTTTAGCTGGTCGATTTCCTGCCGTAATTCGTTTTCTTTCGATTGATTTTGTGACTGTAGAAGAAAAAAGTTATTGAAAGAAACCCATTAAAGGTGTCTTACTAGTATATCATCAAATTTCTTTTTATATTGTTCATTTTCTTGCGCTAATTGATTAATATTTTGCTCAAATTTCTGACGTTCGTCATTATTCAACGTTGACTGATTAGTTGACTCAACACGAGCAAGTTCCGCTTGACGTAGTTGCTCATTTTTTGATTCTAACTCTTCTATCCGATGCTTATATTCATTCAATTGATTGACATGCAATGTGCGATTCTCGTTGAATTCTTTCAGGATCTTCTCGTTATGTTGAAATTGTTTTTGACTTTCTTGAACTTTTTGAGATAATTGCTGATTCGAACTAAAAAGAAATGTTTAATTTGACAGTTGGAATTAACATGAGTTGACAACGTACTGAATCAAAGAATCTCTTTCCTTCTGCAATTCTTGAATTGCTACATCTTTCGACGCTAGTTGCTTTTCTAATTTACCGTTGTCAATGGACAATTTCTTAATTTGATCACTGACGACACGGGCCTGAACGTTTGTAGGATCGGAGTTATTGTTATTGATTAAGTTTAATGACGACAGATGTTGTTGCTGTTGAAAGTGTTGCTGTTGCTGAGCTAAGCGCTGTTTCAACTGCATGTTTTCATCTGCAAGTCGTCGATACTCCACCTCATATGTCTGAAATTGCTGTTGTTGTTGTTGAGGATGTTGATGTTGATGTTGAAGTGAATTCAATTGAGAGCGAAGAGCTTGAATGTTCATATCTTTCTCGTTCGCTTCTTTGATTAAATCATTTATACGACGTTTGTCATTGTGTGCTTCTTCTGTTAACTCTTTGATACGTTTCATCGCATTTGTCTTCAAATCTATCAAGTAAAAACCATGCTCTCCTTCGCTTCTTGTCTTTCACGCGAGAAAAAACATACCTTCTTCATAGGCACGAGCAGACTCATCCAACACTTGACCGATATGTGCTTGAGGATCGACTCGTTGACCATGTTGTAACTAGAAATGAACACATAGAATCTAATTATCAGTCGATGAGAACATACTTTTGACCAATCTTGTTTGATAAGCGATTGTTTATTAGCGATTTTCTGCATGATTATGTTTAATTCATCGGTTGTTAAAGGAAATGCATCAAGTGCTGACATGAGCTCAGTAACGACAACTTGCGAGGTAGGAAGAGCTAAGAATAATGAAAAATTCAATCAAGGGAATGATCAGATATTTATATACTTTACCCTTAACTAAATCAGCGAGTTTAGGTGTTTGGGGAGCAGTTGATTGTTTGACAGGTAGGAAATTTGAATTATATCCGTTAGCTTGAGCTGATGTTTCCTTTTGTTGACGAACCGGTTGACGTTGAGCTAATGGTTCTTGTTGAACTTGAACTGGAGCTTGCTGTTGAGGAGTAGGGACAGGTACAGGCGGTGCTGGGGTGGAAGGTGTAGCCGTGGATTTCGTTTGTTGCTGTTGTTGTTGTTGTTGCTGCTGCTGCTGCTGCTGCTGCTGCTGAGCTGGGCCTTTATGTCCTTTACCAACTACAGTAGTGAATGGTTGTTCCTGTTGTTGTTGTTGTTGTTGTTGTAACTTTTGAGCGTTTTGATTAGCATTTGTTGCTGATGGTTGTGGTGCCGTCTTTTTAACGGTTGTAACAGGACCGAGTACAGTTTGCTTGTTTGATGCGTGGGATGGTTTAACTTGCGCTTTTCCTTGTTGATGGTGTTGTTTCGCTAGTTCCACCTCATCTTTCGGTACTCCGCTAACTAGTTTTGGATGAGCAAGTGGTGGAGCTCGGCTAGTAACTGGACTCTTCTCGTCTTTATTATGCAAAATACCTTCGACGGGACCAGATGAAGGTGGCGGCGTTCCTGCGCGCGCTTTATTTCTACGTTTACGAGCTTTCGAGGAAGCACCGACGACTGTTGGCATCAATGTTGCTGCAGTCGATGAGGATTCCTACAAGAGATCAATAGATTGTACAAATGGTAATCTTTTTCTAACTCAAATTCGAATCTACCTGCTCGCTCTCTTCACGTTCATTATCAGTTTCTTCGCTTGTTTGTGTTGATGGTTCTTTAAATGTGACATGTTGAGATTCCTCGTCGTCTTTGCTATCACGCTTCGATTTCTTTTGAACATTGCGTTTTTTCTTCTTTTGCTCGTTTGTGTTCTTATCCTTACGTTTCTTATCACTAACTGAGTCAAAAAGTTGACTTGTCTCATCTTTTTTACCAGTTAAATTGTCCGTTGTTAACGGATCGGACATGTTGATTTTCCATGCCACGAATCCGAAGCCGGCAACTAACGCAGCTATGATGGCCAGCGCAATCAAAATAGTTACCCAATCGATCATGATTTGTTCTTTGCCAAATGATGATTTCTCGATTTGATCTTCACGCGCACACTCTCACTCTCACTCAACACACGCACGTTAATGATCTAAAAATAGCCAACGAAATTCTCTCATCAAATCAAACAAAGTGTCCACGTAAATGCCACGAAGACGAACAAGCTAATAGGAGGAAAAAATATGTAAACTATCTCATCTGGATAAATAAAAAGCAAAAGAGGATATAACAAACGCTGGCCAACACATGTATGCATTTCGCATGTAAGTCTCGGATGCCTATTAGAAATATGTTTATTTTTGTCCTAAACCATAAGAACGTGTATGCTGCTGAAAAATAACTACATCAATTTTTATTTATTGAGGAATCGATAGAACACGATCATGGCAAATTTCGACCAATGAGAATTCGCCAAAGAAATAACCATAGAAATTTGCCTTTTTTAAAGAGCTTTTTTCATGATTGGACTAGGAGTTGTAAATGAAAATATTTTGAGACAAACTGCACGTACTTAATAAACGTGAATGTAGCTGAAATAAGAATAAATATTCTATATATAGCAGAGTAAATTTTGTTGGTTTCAATGCATATTAAAAAAAACATATCGAAGCTAAATCATGGCATTTCAAACGCACAATTCTATGGCATGAAAATTACTTGAGAGATTTGTTTTCAAAGATATATGAAATCATCTGCTACGATGTTAATATTCATCGAGTTCACATATACAAAAAATGATAACGAAACACAGCTATACCTAGTCAGATAAGACTAGGTAATGTCTTTCTCTAGCATCATTAAACTCCATATATATAGCTGATAAAGAAAAACTTTTGCATCTGAAAGTTCTGTTTTACAGTAGAATGTATGAGAGACGTTCGAGTATTCATTCAGATACGAGAGACGACGATGATGACGACGCAGCATTATTATCAGTTACAACAGCTTCTGATCATCAGCATGAACGAATTAAGTTAAGTACATTAGATGATGCAGCACCAGTACATGATTCAGATTATACGAAAGATTCAGACACAGAATTCCTGTTAGATGAAGTTCGAATTGGCCCATCCGTTGGCAGTAATTTGATCTGTGCCAAAGCACCCGCACGGTATATCACTGCTGTATGGGCTTTTTTTGGCTTTTTCTGTCTTTATGCCATGCGAGTGAATCTGTCTGTTGCCATTGTCGCTATGGTTGGTACACTATCAGAATGAACTAGACATATCAGATTAGTTTTTCTTAGGTGATACCTCAAAGTGAATTAAATCAATCCGCTACGTCGTGTCCAATGCCGAGTAAAAATAATACAGCACCAGAAAAAGTAAAGAGATTTGCTCGTTATGGTGAATGCTCTGAACTAGTTTTGCTTATATTAGCATCATGATTTTGACTGGAGTCCACAGATTGAAGGTGCTGTTCTGGGAGCATTCTTCTATGGTTATCTGCTAATGCAAGTGTAAGGCAAATACGAACAAAATGTCTTGATCTGTTCTAAACAAGTTCTTTTTTAGTATTGGAGGTAATAGATCCGTATGCATGTGTTTTCGTACGAGAAAATTTCTCGCGTAGGTAATTTAGCTGAAAAATTCGGTGCTAAATGGATATTTGGTGGAGGAATATTAATATCTGGCTTATTGACACTCATAGCACCGATTGCAGCTCATATTGATTATCGTTTGTTTTTTATCGTTCGTTTCGTCACTGGAATCGTTTCAAGTCCAGGATTTCCTTCTGCAGCCGCTCTTTGGGGCAAATGGGTGCCGGCAATCGTCTCGATGTTTTTCTACTCATAACTTTCTCTTTGTTTTCCACAGATACCACCATCCGAACGCAGTACAATTCCACCAGCATCTCAATCCGGCGCCAACTTCGGTATTATTATCTCAACACCATTGATAAGTATAATGATTGAAAGAAGTTTTCTCGGCGGATGGCCGTCAGCATTCTATGTATTCGGTAATCTGCTCATTATGTAAAGTCCTGCCTTCAATGAAACTGTTTCAGGCGTTCTGTCTTGTGTATGGTTTATCGGTTGGTGTTTCTTCGGTTTCAATTCGCCAGATGAACATCCACGTATATCACACAAAGAACGTGTATTCCTTAAAAAATCGATCGCATCACATACTCGCAAAGTATATACACATGCGTTCTGCTCATACACTTCTCAATTTATTCCTGCTTTCAGAAAATTAGAACACCATGGCGTGAAATTTTCACTTGCCCACCAGTATACGCTATTGCCGCCATGCATCTCTGCAATAACTATATATACTATACACTGTTAACATCACTGCCAACCTATTTTGCCACTGTTCTTCATTTCAATTTACATGAGGTTTAAGTTAAATTCATTTTGAGAAAATTTCTTTTATCTTGTGCAATTTAGAACGGCCTTATTTTTGCTCTTCCCTATTTTGCACAGTTTCTAATGACAATTTTGACTGGAAATATAGTCGATCGTATTCGAGCGCGCCAACTTCTTTCGATTACAACGCTACGCAAAGTACAAACAATTGTTGGTAATAGCAAACAACCTACTTCAAGACTTTCCTCCGTTTAATTCTCTGTTGAAAATATTTAGGGACAATTGGCTCATGTGCATTCTTAGTTGCTATCGGTTTTATGGGCTGTGATCACATTGGTTCTGTTGTTTGCTGTGTATTTGCTGTAGCTTTCCTAGGTTTACATACATGCGGATCATTAATATCTCATCTTGACGTGGCATCAAATCATGCTGGTTAAATTTCACCATATATTTCAATCGAATATCTACTTCTCTTTTGTATACAGGTACATTAGTCGGCATGACAAATACATTAGCAACCATACCTGGATTTATTGGACCTGCAGTGGTTGGCGCATTCACAAACAACAATGTAAGAAACTCTTCTTTCAGCAACGGCTCATATCGGGGTAATTGTTTGATTATAGCAAACAATTGAAGCATGGCGATATATATTTAATATTTCGGCTGGTATCGGCGTATTCGGTTGCATTGTCTATTGTATATTCTTCAATGGTGAAGAACAGCCATGGAATCGAACATATGAATCAACTGATCAGACAGAATCAGCAACATCGACAGATACATAAAAGAGATTCGGATTAGTTTGTTTTTTATTCATCTAAACCTTCAATAATTATAAAATTGTTAGATGATGACAATAGATAATTGGTGTTTCCTTTCATATCATTGAAAAAACGATAGATTTCTTTTGCGACAACTAAAAATAATCATCACCGGATATTGAATCAAGATTTTTCTAAGAGATATATTTTACTGACGAACTGCACATAAAATAATCGTTTGTTCGTCGAACAATCCCCCTAGCAGTGCTTTGATTTTTGTCAATAATTGAAATTTCTCTTCAGTTGTCAATTGTTTAATCAGTTCATACAATGATTTATATCGTATATTCGCACCGTAGCCGATCATTGTTGCTGTTGTGGCACCCGCTAGTGCACCAATCGGTCCCCCAACCAATGCTCCGAACGTTGTACTTATCGAAGTTATCGCTACGCATTTCACTGTAAGAAACAGATCACGGCGATGCGATTTTTCTAACACGTGTTCGAAATCTTGTCGTTTGATTGTTTCTAGGAAAAGATGCCACTCATCACTCCAACTAACCAGATTCATTCGACGAAAATAAATAAATAAATGAAGTCACTTCCTTGACAACGATGCAGACATGAAATTCTCTTGACGATTTCATATTTTATGTATATTTCGACAGAATTATTCATCAACAAAAAATATATAATGCATTGAAAGAGGAAAAAAGTTTAGAGTTCGGATGATATTCCCTACGTCGAAGCTCAGTAACCATTTTGCCCATTGCCTGCCGATTGTTCGGACAGCTGTAGTTGAATGATTTGTGAAGGAGGAATTTGCAATTCTTGATTGACTTTCGATTGCATGTATTTCGAAAGAAGAAGACGTAGTTCATCGTTCTGTCTTGCTAATGCATTGTTGTCTTCGATTAACTTGGCACGAGCGGTTAATGTCGCGCTAAATGTACAGCAAATTCTTTGATAGGCAATTAAAACGAATAAAGCTTACTAATATTTTTGAAGACCAACAGTGAACGCATCCCAAAGACGTTCTCGTTGTCCGTCAATCACATTGGGATACTTTGCCCAGTATTCTGCATCCTGCGAATCGTCGCGTTCGTCAAGTGCTGCAACTTGATACTGTACTTGTGACGTTGCTCTACAAATGATACGGTTTTTATTTCTTCAAACAATCAAACCGAGCATACTTTTGATGGCCACGGTATTCTTGAAGAAAGGCTTTCAATGCTTTGAGTACGTGATTAGGATGAATTAATTCGATGCAATTGCCATCAGCATCAATGATCTGACGTGTACCACTCTGTAAAAAAGAATATACTTTCGTATGCGAATTTCCTTTTCATTGAAATTCGAACTAACCTCCGTTACTTCTTCTCTCTCTTCATGTCTTCCTTCTTCGTCATCTTCTTGTTCAGGTCCAGCACCACTTGATACATAATTTTTCGATTGTTGTTGGATGTGATCGACGAAAAACTTCGCCATCAATTTAATATCTTCTTCGTTTTCAACTTTCAATGCTCGGAAAATGGCATCTAGTTTAATCAAACTTCTTTCGTTTTTTTCCAACGGTTCGAGCAAAGCCAATAGTTTCGGTTCAACAAGAAAGTCCTTTGTTTTCACAATATGATATTTCGTTAGTTACGAAAGAAAACGATTAACTTACTCCCTCATCGCAAAGTAATTCTAAAATAGCCTTCATTGATGTACCAGACAAGAGATTATCCGGGGCACTCTCATCTTGCTGATCAGTTAATAATTCCCGGACGACGTCGATCGATGGCTTTGGAAGTTTCTTCGAATCAATCGGACCGACATTATTCATAAATTCAGTGTCACATGGCGTCCAAGGAAGGCCGAGTTGTTGTTCGAATATTAATCTATCAGCATCGAGTAGCTTCTGAGTCATTTCTCGACAACGATCTTCATTCATAATCCATAGTTTATGAAATTTCTCCATATCAGCAGTTAGAAAATGTCTAAATAATGAACGAATGATCTTCGTACACCACGATTTGTAAGAAGCATGCAATGCTTACTTGGCCTGTCGTTTGATTTCTTGCGTATTTCCCAATGTTCGTTTGTATTCTTCCGCTGCTTGTATGCTTTGTGCCTTGAAAGCTTTCTCTTTCTCGGCTAGTTTCTTCTTCAAATTGGTTAACAAATCGTTCAATCGAATCTTCCGATTTTTCTGCACACCAATCGTTAATGAGTTCTCTTCGTCTCGTTTTTTCAAGACTTTGTAATTGTAATCATATTTCTCTTGACTCAGGTGATAGATTGCTCTCATCTCTTCGATTTTACGTTGCTGTTCCTGAACTTGATTTTCTAATCTGGCTTTCGTGGCGTTAAATTCCTCTGCATGTTTTATGCGCAAACGATGTAAATCACGCTCGAACGATTCGTGACGTTCGAATCGTGCAATGGCGAATTGTTCCTAATTTAAAAAAGAAAAAACGAAAATAGATTGATTTGCTAGTGTATCCAATCCATTACTTCTTTATGACGACGCTCTTCCAGTTTTTCTGTCCATTCACGATTGTATTTATCCAATAATTCTTGTCGCTCTTTAATGAACGCTTCTTCGATAGCATGCAGTTCTGTTGCATAGTATTTCCGACGGCTTTTCACTTGTTCATTCATACGTTCGACGAGAAGTTTGATGTTTTCGTCGAATTTGTGTAACATTTTCACATAATAATCATCTTTACCTTTTAAATCCTAATTGAAAGAAATTCATAGCGATTCGACGTTTGAAAAATCAACAGACTTTTTCCAATTCACCGATCAGTTTGTTTTTTTCTTCCAACATCGCTCCACAGGCATGCTTTTGAGCCATGAGCAACTAAAGTATGCAAATAGTTAGGATTTTGATAATTGATCAAGACTTTTCTGCAGTACTTCATGTAATTCTCGGGAGACATCCTTTGTTCGAGCACCCTCCCAGTTTCTAATGATCTGAAAATAAGATTCGCGAGGAAGATTTGATCATTTTCGTCAAACATTTGGTTTTACTTCTTCAAATTTTTCTTTCGATGATTTCGAATCTTGCTCCAATCGATCTCTTCGTTTTCTCGTTGCTTCTTCCTCTTCCAGCCGATGTTGATGTTCAATCAGATCTTGTCCAACACGGATATTCGTCACCTACAATTAATCAAAATGCTTATCTTCGCGAAAACCGATCGATCGTTTCATTTCATACAAATTCTAAGCCATCTTCTTCGAGTTTAACTAGACGTTGTCGCGATTGTTCGATCTGATTGCGAGCAAAAGTCGCTGCATCTTTCTGATCAGCTTCTGCTGTCGAAGTATGACGATCGTCTTTACTAAAATTACACGACAAGAAATATCAATCCTAGCATGATCGACGGAAGAAGAACTCCTTACTCTTTTTGTTGATTTAGACGTTGTAGAGCACGAGCACGGCGAGCTGCAATTCTTTCTTCTCGATTTTCTGATGTTAAAGATGGCCCTTGATTCTCGTCATCACTAACAAACTTCTGATTTATAGCCAGCAAATCCATCGGAATGTTTACAACAACTGAAAACTTTTCTTCTAACGAAATGTATTCTTCATTGATTACGCGTTTTCTATCGCGATGCCTCCGTTCTTTTCTTTTATTGAAATAAATATAAGCAGAAGAGAATAACAAGTTTAAAAGAGAGACACGTCATCTCACGGAGAAATAAAGATGGCGTGCGATTTCACGACGAGATTTATCACGAAAAAGTTTTTATAAATGTCGCATTGTTCGTATTGTTGAGACCATACGTGCAGGTTTCTCCCGAGCGAGTTCTTCAAATTTGACTTCGTCAGCTGCAAACAATTGAATCATATCATCAAAATCTGCGATATCTTTTAAACCGAAATCCTCCAGAACACTACAGAGATACCCTGAAATAAAACCCATTAAACAAAGTTCATAGTAAAGCAGAGCATCTATTTACGTAAATCCATCAATAACTGTTTAAGACCCGTTGTGGTCAATGTTTGGATTTGTAATGTTTGTTCCATACATAAGCGCATTGTGCCCATAGCAATCGAATCAAGCCAACAGGATGTTAAATCATTGAATAGTTCTAAAACGAGAAAAAAAGCAGAGTTAAAATGAATATCACTTGTTTTCTAAAGCATACCTCTATCCTCGAGAAAAGGTAATTTGCCTTTTTTAAATGCGATGCCTAATTGTTGATTATCCTGTAAATTGAATGGTTCGAAATGTTGTGGAAGCATAAGAAGATATTGACCAATCTATGGACATGAAAATCAAAATCGATGAGATCAGAATATTCCCTTTACTTTAGTAATGTTTTCTTGTGGAACGAAACTAAGTGAAGGTAGATCAGCGACAATTGTACCTCGATTATCACTTGCCCAGACCTTGCGAACAGAAACACTTTTTCCAAAACAAACGATCAAATAAATATCTTTACAGATAGTTTGGAAAACCCATTGAGAAGCGATTGAATCGGCAGAAATACCACATCGAAACTAAATCGATGGCATTCATCACTGAATTCACTCAGTTGTTTTGGTATATCCGGAAATATGGTATACGTAGCATCTATGATAGTAAACAAACAATTACTTTCCTTTTCTCATAGGAAAACTAAATATATTTACTTTCTAATCCTGCAACAATGGATATGAAATCATATTTATCTGATGAAGTTATGTTGATAATGAACGATTCAACCGCTATGTCATAGATATCTTCATGTTGTTTATTCCTATCGAAAAGAAGTACGGTACCGATGAGTGATTAGTTTGTTGAAGAGCATAAATACTTCGGTGTTTTATAGAACCATTCGCTGATCATCTGTAACATTTGTTGGGCTAATGACGATTCGAATTGTTCGTAAGCAAGAATAAGATCACCTTGACAATGGAATCAAAATCGATTATTATGTATGAAGAAAAGAGAGATACGTTACCGCAAATCTCCAGAATACGAATGGTCTGTCGGAATAAATCCCAATCTTCACTTCCTAGAATCTTCGCATGTCTCTCACGAATATTGTTCACAACACGTCGCAATTCTTTGATGTACGCAATAAAAAATGTCTGAAATCGATTTTACCACTAGATAAATAACAACTCTGTTCATTTTCATACTTGTAGAACATTCTTGAGACTAATGATTGTTCGACCATTGGTTAATTGTTTACATCGATCAATAGTCTATTCATAGCACAAATTTGTAACATAATTTTCTTCAATCAATACGATTTACCTCATTCGCAATAGCGAATACACTTGGAATCGATGCAGAAAGCAATTGGATACTGCCTGACGTATCACTTGTATCCTAGAAAATCATCATTCATTAAATATGAAAACTCATTTTATCGGTTATTCTGATTGATATGTTCTCTACTCTTTTGTGACATGCGTATAGACTAAACAAACGATTCCCATGAATAGATTCTCCTCTTTGACACGCCAAGATGTTCGTGAGAAGCGAGAACTACTTACAAATTGGATGGTATCAAGTGCATTCTGCAGTTGCTCTTGCTCATAACGTGTATAGTTTTGAAAAACATCGGTGTATGGAGAATATAATTCAAAAACAAATACTTCCACTGTCGATAATGGGATCGTCTCTGGAAGAACAAGAATAACAAATGTCAAATGAAAAAATATCAACATACCATTCGAGGAGACATTTCGATATAATGGCTGAATTTGGTTTTGAATAGATTTACCAAATCGATCTGTAATCTAAAAGGAGAAAGCGAACGACGTAAATATTTCATGTCAACAATTAAGGAATGTCACCACTAGTTATATATTTCAACAGAAGTTACTAGTTGTTGCTCTTCTGATTATCATGTTATTTATTCTTATTTAACCTTCTTAATGTCATCGAAAGATATGTTGATTAACTTTCAATAGACACTCACTAACTAAACATATGAATGGTCAAATTTTGAAGACTAGTGTGAAAAGTGCTCGGATGTAGCTATGTCCAGACAGTATGAATAAGACATAAGAGAATTCCAACGTGAAGTAGATTTCTATCATGTCGTCTAGCTGATATTAATTGAATATGCTCTGTTACTATGATGATATTAGTTATCTCTACTTGCTTCTTGTCTATCTTTTTCTGTCATGACATTCATTTGAATGTAAGATGTCTTGTCATGACGAGTTATGTTGATAGATTTTGATTTTGTTTTCTTTGTCTAAGAATACGACTAGGTTTCTTCTCTTTTTTTGTACTCGAACTATCTGTCTAACCGAGCAAATCTAAGCGTATATATATATAACGGATAGGATAATAATGTAATAACACGAACCTTAACTATTGTTACTTATCTCGAAGTCAAAAAAGAAGAAGTAGACGATTAGTAATATGGAAAGCAACTTAACCAAACGTCGTCCGTCGATTGTACCGGGTTATCTTCCGGATCTATCGAACATTCGAGCACCCTCGGTCGAAACTGTGAAAGAAGAGGAGGATCGCTCAAGTAAATATTCTTCGTCAACTTCCATTGAATCTCTACCATCGATAACCAATTACGAAACAAAACCATATCTGACAATCAGAAAACTTCAATATGAAAATCCTGCGATTGGTCAAACAACGCATACATCTATGGCACACACGCATGGCATATGTGTTCTGAACACTGAAGCTGAAGAAATTATTGCCTGTGATCACTATAACAATCGATTGTTGATGTTCAATTCGAATGATAATGGAAATTTGTTACAAATATTTCGTGGCGATCTCGCTACACCGGAGTGTGTGACACCACGACCAAACTATCGACAGCAAATATATGTGACCAAAGCACATTCAATTTCTCTATACGATTTAGAAAAGAAAACGTTTATACAAAAGTTAGGCATAGAAGAAAGTGGTCATGCGAATAACCGATTTAATTCTCCAACTGGAATTGTTGTCGATCCCGATAATGGGTATTGAAATTTGAAAGTTGTGGAGAGAACGACTGTCAGTATGATTTTTCTTTTAGCGAGATTTACATGTGTGATACGTGGAATCATCGAATCTGTGTGTTTTCACCTGATTTTCGTTATGTTAATCGTCGATGGTATCTAACTCGTTGGGAACAAACTCAACACAAAGTCAAACCGAACTTTATCGCAATTAATGGAAAGAACCAATGCGTCGTGACATGTGATGACGCTCCTAATTACCGTGGTGCTGTCTACGTCTTTGATAAGATGGGCTACATTCAAAAGATCTATGATCACGAGTCGCGTAAATATCCAAATAGCGAAGCTAAACTTCATGTTCCACATGGGATTTTACTCGACGATCAAGGAAATTGGCTGACAGTCTGTTACTCCGATCCGGAATCGCGTTTGGTTGAAAGACGAGAAAAGTCGCATGGAAATGGTGAACACGAGTTGATCACTTATTGGTGCTGTAAAGAATTGAAAGGGCCTAGTGCACTGGCAATGAAACGTGACCATACTTTAATTATCGGTGATCGGGATGAGAATTCAATCTATCTCTTTAAACAAAATGTCGCGGAACGCGGGAACCATCACTTACATATTTAAAACTATGCATGTGTGTGTGTGTTACTTGATTTCTTTTATACGAGACTAACCAAGAAAATCTTCTTCATTTCAAAACTTACCTGTTTACATGCTAATAAAATTTCCAATCTTTTCTTTGCAGAGATTTGTTGTCGTTGAAGTTCATTATGAAACTGCGTTTTATACTTTCCATGAAATATTCGCAGACCATTCAGAACAATTGAAAGTGTTACACGAGCCGGATGATTGAACACTTTTGTACACCAACGTATCTATTACAAACAGAAAAGTATTTTCGACATTCCCGTGTCGCTATGATCCTACTTCGTCTTGCCAAAGATTAGACAAATAGTCATAGATAGTTACAAAGATTGTTTGATGTTCACTTGTAGCATTATGAAATAACTCTCGTATACGTGTATCTAATCGACTCTATATAATTCAGCAATGCATGCATAGAAATGAGTAGAAATCATAGATTACCTTAACAGAGGTGACATACAAATCTTCTAATTGGTCCGCTCGATCTATGGACTGATATACTTGGGCGAATGATCGAGCCATATCTATATTGAGAATGTGATTTCAAGGGAAAAGGATCGATGTCTGTACATACCAACATCTTGCGTGTTAAATGCAGCGATGACTGTTGGACTCATCATTGCTTCTAAGCCGTTCTTGAGATTTTCTAACTGATTGACACGATCAGCATAGTCCGGTACATCAGTGAGAATTTTCAAAGATTGTTGCATAGCAATTAGTTTTGTTGCAATCTACAAAATTGTGTTGTCTTTCAAATATGTATGCAATCGAATTCAGTATATTTACTTGTGTGAAATCTTTCGATTCGAATGTATCCTCAATTTGAGCAGATAATGTTACCCAATTATCAGCTTCTTGTAAAGCTTTAGTTGCCGATTGTATGCGGTTTTTAACTGAATCCAATTGAATTAAATTGCGCATGCCATCCGCGGTGTCTTGATTGACTTTTTGAATATCTCCTCGTACGGTTCGCATCTGTTCTTGTAACAAAGTTGCTTCATGTCTAAGCACATCTATTTCGCGAAGAACCCTAAAAAACGATTTGTCAACTAAACAACATCAAACTTATATTTATAGATTTCAAACTACCGAGGAAATTGTTGAACAGCCTGCTGACTGGTTTCTTCAATTGTATTGTTCATTTCCTGAATGTACATTTGCAGTTTTGTGATTAGAATTCCTGTGTAATTATCGATGTTTTGATTCGATTCTTTCTGCAATCGAAATGCTTGATTAAGCCAGTCGATAACATTGAATTCATCGTCGAAGAATTTCGAAAAATCATCCTAGAAATTTCTTAATTTGAAGTTAGAGATAAATGTAATGAACTTACCATTGAAAACTATAGTTTAAATAGACTGACAAAATGACACGATTCAAGAGAACAGAACATCCGTTTTCTCAATGGACGTTTGTCTAACCAATCAGATCTGATCCAAGTGTTTGGTTTGGTTTGGGTGACTGATTTGTTTCAACCAACATGAACTATTCTGTATGGTAAATCGATCCTAGATTAATAAAATAAAACTTGCGAAGGCAACGTGAAGTAAGAAGAATTTCTTTACATTATTGACAAAACTTCTTGATTTGATTGACCTCGACAAGTTTTATTCTGTTTAAGATCTGATATTTCAGCTGTCTTTAGTGAATGACACATTGTCAGTTGATGAAGAGTAGTTCTGGATGTACATGGTTTGAACGTTTCTAATTGTTCATTTCTGAGCATTGTTGGTTCAAATGAACGATGGGCATCAAAACGAATTGACGAATAATTTCTTCGATCGAAAGGTCGTGGAGTAGATCTTCGATGATAATGATGATACTTGAGCGGAGTTAATTGATGGTGATAGACGCAAACAGCTGATGCGTTATTCTCATTGTTTGAAATATCAATTACACTTCCTGAAGAATTTGCCCTTTGATCTGAATAATCACACAATGGTTCGAATTGTTGTGTTATCGATGAACGACTTCTGTCATCGTAAGAATCGACTTCATTTACAAGTGTACATTCTTCAGCATCGCTAAATTCTAAATGACCACTATCATATCGTTTCCGACAGTTAACAACAAGAAAAGGCAGTGATCGGCTAGTCCATAGACGAAAGCAGAATGATGATTGTTGAATCAGTAACATGAAAACGAAAAAAAAACGAGGAAGAATATTTCAGCTACAAGAAGTTTTCTAATCAAGTAGCTAAGTAGCGAGAGTATATTTATTCAAATTAGTAATTTATGTATATATGATAAAGGAAAGAACATGGTCAGTTTTTTTCCGAGCGAATTTGATTATTTTCGACGACAAATTTCCAGTTGCGCACATCCTTGTGAGGAACATTATCGAATGGTGCTTTTGCAGTTAAAGTTGATCCATCAGCTTTGCAAACTTTGATCGAATGAATGACTTTTGGAAAAATATGAGATTGAGGTGATTGACCAGTATTGTGCGTTGACATTGAATGAACTTTTTCTTCACATTTATACTCGTCATTGGCGGCGACGTCGAAATCGGCTACTTCATTATCCGAGCCAGATTTCGTGTGATATTCAACGAAACAATGAATTTGATGGGATGTTTTGTTGACTATGGTAGCTGAAAAGACGTTGCGTTGAGCTAAATGACCACTAACTGCTGATGTATCAAGACTCATTGTTGACTAGAAGGCATCGATTGATATGGATAGTCGATTGTTGAACTGTTTCACTTACTCGATACAGAGAGGAAAATGCAAGTTTTGTATAGCAAAACGTACAAGGACGGCGATAACGGTGTTAGCGTGTTTACCGATTCAGAAATGTGCGCACACTGGTTAACTTTCGATCCGCTGACATGCGCTTTTCATTTTTCGTTCTTTTTCTCTTCTCTGATGTCGCCTCTCAGTGAATCATTTGATTTCAACAAGATAACCAACGTCATATTCTGTCTTTTTTAAAGAAATTCATCGTCAATGTGAACTTTGATTAGAAATTAATCTGATAGTCGTATCCTTCAACATTGTTATTTCTTATTCTTGCATATTATTGCTTTTCCATCTATCTGGCTTCACGTATTCGAAGATAGCAATTCTTTTTTTTTCTCCTTCGTCTTATCGGGTGTTAATATTGATAAACAGAATAGCGAATAGTAGTATTATTTTCTCAAAATGAAGAATGCGATCAATATATATGTACGGATGAATATCGTTTCTTCGCCATATGCCGCTCCTTATCCGTCTGAAAATATCTGCAATCCTACTGGTACAAAAAAAAGATATATACGATGAAGAAGAAGAGGAAGCTGTGGTAGCAGAGCGGTTAGTAGCTATCTGTATTTTTCCTCTTTCGATCGTCCGTTGTCTTGACGATATATGTGCTACCCGATTTGGTATTGACTGATGTGCATATCCAAGGAAAAAGGGGAAAATCGGAGAAGAAAACAGAAGAGGAAAAGACTATTTTGGTCTATATTTGTATATAGCTGCGAAGATATTGCGGTTGTCGTTCTTTTTGCGGACAATCTCAGAAGAGGAGACATATCCACATACACATTTTTTATCATCTAAACTCGTTGCTCTAAGACATAATCATGTGTGACGAAGACGTTGCAGCTATTGTAATTGACAATGGATCAGGTATGTGCAAAGCTGGTTTTGCCGGCGATGATGCTCCTCGATCAGTCTTCCCATCGGTTGTTGGTCGACCACGTCATCAAGCTGTTATGGTTGGTATGGGTCAAAAAGATTCTTATGTTGGTGATGAAGCTCAATCCAAACGTGGTATCTTAACACTCAAATACCCCATTGAACACGGTATCATTACCAACTGGGATGATATTGAAAAAATCTGGCATCACACATTCTACAATGAACTTCGTGTTGCACCAGAAGAACACCCTGTTCTTCTCACCGAAGCTCCACTCAACCCAAAAGCTAACCGTGAAAAAATGACACAAATCATGTTCGAAACATTTAACTCACCAGGTAGATTTCGACCGACAACGAACAATATTCCCTTTCTATTCATCTTTGTTTGTTTTTAGCTATGTACGTTGCTATTCAAGCCGTACTTTCACTCTATGCTAGTGGTCGTACAACTGGTATTGTCCTCGATTCAGGCGATGGTGTTACACACGATGTTCCCATCTATGAAGGTTATGCTTTACCACATGCTATTCTTCGTCTTGATTTGGCTGGTCGTGATTTAACTGACTATTTGATGAAGATCTTGACCGAACGTGGTTATTCATTCGTTACCACCGCTGAACGTGAAATTGTCCGAGATATCAAAGAGAAATTATGTTATGTCGCCTTGGACTTCGAACAAGAAATGGCAACAGCTGCATCAACTTCATCACTCGAAAAGAGCTACGAATTACCTGATGGTCAAGTCATCACCATTGGTAATGAACGTTTCCGTTGCCCAGAATCGCTCTTTCAACCATCATTCTTGGTAAGTGCTTTTCTTCGTCTCAAACAAATCATTTCATCTTCATTCATTCATTCAACTAGGGTATGGAAGTTGCCGGTATTCATGAAACAACATTCAATTCAATCATGAAATGCGATATCGATATTCGTAAAGATTTATATGCTAACACTGTCTTATCAGGAGGTAAATCATTCGATGTCGAACTGGAGAAATAAATCGACCGAGATCTTATTTTTTAGGTACCTCAATGTACCCTGGTATTGCTGATCGTATGCAAAAAGAAATCACCGCATTAGCACCATCAACAATGAAGATCAAAATCATTGCTCCACCTGAACGTAAATATTCAGTATGGATTGGTGGTTCAATCTTAGCTTCACTTTCAACCTTTCAACAAATGTGGATCTCCAAACAAGAATACGATGAAGCTGGTCCATCAATTGTTCACCGTAAATGCTTCTAAATACAAACATGAAGAAGTTAAACAATCAAACACTTCACCAAAGAACTTTCTTCGTCTTCTACTAGAATTGCACGTCAACCACATGTCCTCTAGTCCTCTTTTAAGAATATGCCATCATTATCACCTTGATTTCAGTTTTTTTTCTTTTTGGTCTTCTTTTTATTTGATTTTATTTATCCCTTTAATCAACAAGTTTGTGCAATTACAATAGCATATTAACTTTGACTTTTTTTAAAAATAAATTTTCATATTCTCCCTTTATTAACGCAAAAAAAACACAAGCTTCGCTATTCACAAGTTCAAGAAAGTTTTCGTTTTGTCTCAGTGACATTATGTTTGTATAATTTCGTATCCGAATGTTCTGCGGGCAGGATTGCCGAGGCTATCGCCAATGCTTCGTAGTGATACAGCAATGCTTCGTCATACTGGCCCATTTCGTTGAAGACTCCACCTAGATTATTGTAAGTTCCCGCGATATCCGGATGATTTTCCGGCAGAACACGCAATTGCAATTCTAAACATCGTTCGAATTCACGTTGTGCCGCGCGAAATTCGCCTTTTGTTAGATACAACGTTCCGAGACCATCATGTATCAACGCGATCGTCGGGTGATTAGTAATTAAATGACGTTTATAAAGATCAAGTGCTTGTTCGTAATGTCTCAATGATAACAACCACTGCCGGCGATCACAATGTAGTAAACCCAGGTATGAATGTATCATTGCCGTATCTAATGGATGTTGATCTTTAACAGCTTCCAAAGCTTTTTCGAAGAAAATCAGTGCTGTACTATATTCTTTGCGTAGTTGATGGTAGAAACCTAAGTTTATGTAGGATATCGCCGGTGATTCCTTCTTCATTTCGATGAGTGCTTGTGGGAACATGCGTTGGTAAATGTAACATAGACTGATATTGTTGTAAAAGTTCGTTTTTTGGTAATAGTTTTGGGCCATGTTGAATTCTTCTAAATTGCGGTAGATTTCTCCAAGATAATTAAAGATTTCTTCACCTAATTTACTAGCTAATTGAAAGTATTGAATTGCACGAGACATATCGCCTGATTCTTGGTAGACAAGTGCCAATTGTACATATGTTCGGTCAATCTCTTCAGCGAACGATGAACCATTGTCATTCTGTTTCTTATAAATCTGCAACGCTTGCTGATGATACATTAAAGCGGATGTATATTGACATTTCACACGTGTCATAACTCCGGCATAATTACAAATACTTGCAGTTTCGATGTTATCTTTCGATAAGTGATCGATTAACAGCCGATAGAACCGATCAGCTTTAGTTGACTGTTTAAGTTTATCCCAAATCAAACCAATCGTTAACATTTCATGTGAAAGTTGGTCAATATCTTTCAAAAACACTTCCATTTGACTGTTAACTTCCTCTTTTGTCAGCAGATTTAAATGTACATGCCAGATACCGTCCATTTCCATTCCAATGTGCTCGATCCGAAATGCACTGCCAATTGTCAGGAGAACTTTTTCATCTGATATTGGTATGTACGAGTGATTCAAGGAGAAATGATACAGAGCAGTTTCGAGAGTGTTCGATGTTAACGAAACTTCATTGATGGCTTGCGTAGAGGTTTTGCAGAGATCAAGATAACTGTTTATGGAGATGATGCCTTTTAGATTCGTTCGTAAACGATATAAATCATCGGCGTTCAAATTTTGCGCTCGGTAGAAGATTTCCGTTGATGATATGATGGCTTTTTCGTTCATTATCTGCTGAAGGTCTTGTAAAACAAAATTATAATTGAATAAAAGAGCAAAATTCATCGTTTGACTCGCTTTATGCAATAGACGCGAAAGAAATTTCGCTCGTAAGTACCAATCGATCGCTGCAGCGGATTCATAATGTTGTTCGAAATGCGTGATTTCTTCCGTACGTTTTTCATTCTCCGCGTAATAAAACAGGCACGAACGAAAAACGCGTTGTTTGTCCTGATTTGTCGTTGGTTTCGGTAGATTGAACAGAATATTCCGAAGGAATAGTTGGAATATCAGAAATGGACTTGCTTGTTTCAGAGTCATGGATTTCAATTGTGGACTCAGAAATGTCATAGGAATAGAATCATGATCGCAAATATCGTGAACATCTTTGGTTAACTGTGCAAAGCAATCAGTGAGGTTTGTGTAAACACCAGCGATTATCGGTTCGTTTTCTTTTGCCCAAGTCTCGAATTGAGTGAGTTGTGGTAATGGAAGACTATCGCCGCAGTAGACATAGATCGATGCAAGGAAGCGAAGTTCAGATTTAATTACACAAATCGATTGAGCGAATTGGCTAGAAAAACAACGAAGGAATGAAACATCAAAATCGAAATGAATGCTTCATCTTACTGTGAAACGATCAGAAAGATTTTATCATTGACAATCATTTTCATAAAATTAACGCAATCGTTGAGCTTATCGAATATTTTCAAATTCTGAATGATTTCTCGTGCATGATTGAATTCTTCCGTCCAGTCATCGTTGTATGTCAGCGATGCATCCAACCACACAAGCACACATTCTTCAAAATCATCTTGAGTCTCAAGTATAGATCTCGTACGTACTTTTTTCACTAGATTTGTCAGTTCGAGGCTCTCATTAGGACGCTGTCTTTTCAACGCCGATCCCATAGTTAACAATCTGTTTGTAATGTGGATTGAAATAGAATGTCATATGTTGAATTTCTTATCTACCTGAAGTCTTTCGCTGACCTAGCGAGAAGTTGGTACTCGAGCTTGAATCTCATCTGTCAACATTTACTTTACAAAAAAAGTACATCACATGCTACTGTTTTTTCACGAAATCTCCGCGTTTTTCATTGCAATTCAGAAAATGAAACATCATTGCCATTTGCACAATCGAATCTCGTTACTTTTCATATTGGAAATTGACTAATCTATACAGAAGAGTCACTTGAATCGGAAAGAATACGTTCCTTTATCACTAGATTCGAGTAAAAAACAAATAGCATGCTTGTGATAAAGACCTTGCACTACATTTGTACTTTTCTCTTTTTTTATCAGCTATTTATATCTTCTTACGACCGACGAAATTGATTTCAAACAAAACAACTTGATTTTACTCCTTCGTGCAATATTTTTCTTAGAATCCAATATCATAGTTTCAAGATTTTGTTGTCGAAATTTATCGAAGAGTAATCCTCTTATGTACGTCTGATTTTATTTTCTTTGTAATTTCATCAATGACATATTTTCGAACGAAAAACTCATTGAATCGCATGCCCTTTTTCGCCATCTTTCTCAATCAATTAGCGATAAAACAAAATTGCTCACTGCAATCAAACAAAATCTCTTCTGATTTCAATGCTTATGTCTAATCATCGATGCTAGACACTATCGAATTGCATCACAGCTGAATTGTTTGTTTGCTGAACAATGAAGTGCTTATAGTACAGTCGATTGAACATTTAATCATATATTTTCATCGTTTCAAGCGATTCATGTCTGTCAGCAATCTTAATTTGTTTTGTTTCGCATAATATGTACCTATTTGTCCTTCGTAAAGAAAGACACGTGATGGTGAAGGTTTAGAGATATGTACTCGATCTCCTGTTGGTTTTTGTAATGAATTTCGCCTTTGTAAAAGAAAATTATCGGTAATTGCCGATCGATTTTATGTTTTATTTGTTTTCGCGACAATTTCTCTAATCATTACCATTTTATATAATTCTCGACAGTTTCTCATATACGTTATTAGGTTAACGGAACATGTTGAGAATCCAAACGAATCTTTGGAGAAAATTCCTAGTTCAAATCTGAAGTCAAGCCGGATAATCGATCAAAAAAGGGCACAGTTCTGATATATACATAACTAATTGTTTCCTTTGCACTTTTTCTCTGTCTCTCCTTCGCTCTGTTTACAATAGCCAGATGTCTGATATAATTAAACATAACTATTGACGAATTACTACTGTGTGAGTCGACGGAAACAAAAACGAGTTTACTTGTACGTATAATTATATTGAAGAAGTCTTGTCCTCTTCTCATTCTCGCATTACGCTTTAGTATACGGACAATATTCAGACGTAGAGAATCATTCTGTTCTTCTTCTCGTCGTACAGCTGTTAACCGTTGTACGGCTAACAAAATACATTTTTCTTCTTCTTCTGCATTTCTTTCTTTTTCAACTTCATTCTCGTCGTACCTTGAAGAGGACGTGTAATACGAGTAAGAAAAAGAGAAAAGGAACGAAAATATGAATATAAATCAGGCATTTTATATTAAAAAGCTGACTGCGAACGATTATAATAAGGTGAGATGCATAAAACGATTTCTTTCCTCTAATTCAGTATAAGATCATGTGAGCGACAGCACTTTAATCATTTCTTTTTTTCAAATATGTTTATTTGAATACATTGTTGAATTCATGTTTTTAATTGAAGTATGTAGAAAACATTTTGATATGTTTTCCTTTGTCACTTACATCTAATGTACTTCGAAAGGAGAAAAACATCTGCCGATTTCTGTTTCTTCTAGTTGCATTGAACAATCATAAATCTCGTTAGCAACCGGTGCTTTCGTAATGCCTGCCTTATTTCGTTATCAATCTTCACTTATGTCACTTCTCTTTCATCGTACTCGTTTGAAGTCTCGTTATATCTTATCAATATTTGTTGGTCTTTCTCTTGGTTTTATATTAAGCTTAGCATGTTTACCATTGATGAGTGTTTGTGATAATTCTCTCTCGCTCTTCTCCGATCCGTTTTCCTCGTCGATAAATCTGCAACTTCTCAACGAAACGTTTTCATTTCGCGATCCTTTTCGTATCCTAAGTCGCCAAGCACGTTCAGTCGTCGATGTAACACTTGTTGATTACGGCAGCAAAGATTACGAACCGCGGATACATCCTGCACCATCTCAACAAGCAGATTCAGGTAATCAATCATCATCCACATCAACACAAGCAGCAAATACACCGAAAGTCACACGTCCGCGGTATATTGCTGACGAATTAGGCATACGAGAGAAAGTTCTTGTCGCTGTACTAACCGAAGCAAATCATTTGAACACATTCGCATTTTTCCTCAATCAAACACTGCAAAACTATGTCAATCGTTTATTATTTTTCGTTAATGAAGACATCGAAAATTTTCCTCGGAGTATGGAAGTCATCGCCATACATGATAAGAAAGCGTATTTGAAACCTTTCTATGTATTGAAATATCTCGCCGAGAAAATGATTAAATTATATGATTGGTTTGTTCTGATGCCAGATAATACATACGTTCGAGGTTTTAAAGTAAGCTTCACCATTTGAGATTTCTTTTGTTCGAACGTTTTCTCATTTTAGTTGAATGAATTTCTAAATCACATTAGTATTAGTCAAGACTTATACATGGGACAATCATTTGATGATGTTCACGCTGTGTATTGTTATTTCGGTTCAGCAATCATTCTCTCGGGAGTATGTATTTTCATTCTGATTACGTTCGTAGGAGGATATGTATCAGACAGAAGTTATACTAGAATGTAAGCATTTGTTCTGTAACCAAAGACAGAAATCGATAGGAAAGATGTATGTTTATTTGATAAAAATGAATTGCAATATCAATTTCTAGACTGTACTTCGCAAAGTCCTTGATGAAATCGATTGGTGCACGAATAATGCTTACTCACAAGATGTGACTGATAATATCGGAAGATGTATATTGAAAGCAGCGAAGATACCGTGTGTGAACACGGCTAGTGTAAGTCGAGCTGAAGTTGCTTATTTGAAAACAAGGAGTGTTTGTATAGAATTACAAGTTCAATGCTTATGTGAATTATCGCTTTGAATTCGATACTGATATTGAGAGATTATCGAAGAAAGAAGAATTTAACCAAACATTAACTGTGCATCCGATTAGTGATTTGGAAACGATGCTTAAACTTCAACAGTAAGACGAATTTCTTGTGCGAAGCGCTGATTGAGTATTTTTTTGTTTCGAATAGATATTTCCATCAAGTCGAAATCGATGAAATGACACGAAGTATCGCGAAATACGAAGAAACAATTGAAAATCTCTCCTGCTATGCTCCTGAAGGCTGTGGAAATATACCTTGGCCAGTTGGTATACCACCTCCTTTCAAACCTTCATCACGTTTCGATGTACTTCGCTGGGATTATTTCAATGAAACACATATCTATTTAAAAACAGATATTGATGTCATTGATCTAATGAAACGTAAGTTGAAAATTTTCATTTCGCTCGATATTTCTGCACGATTTCGATTTAGCCGATGATTACGAAGACGTTCACGAAGTCATTGGACATGCTGTTGAACAATTCCAAAAGAAATATGGAGTTCAGTATGTATCATCATCGTTAAATAGAAAAAAAAAATACATGCCTTCTTCTACTATAGTCTGAAATTTAAAAAATTACTCAATGGATATCGACAATTTGATCCAACACGTGGTACACATTATATTATCGATTTGATACTTACCGATGCCAATAATATTGAATATATCAAACGTGCTGAGCTCATGCGACCATTGGGTACGGTTTCTTGAAGATTTAAAACTTGAAAGTCTGACATTTATTTTCTTCTCATTCAGGTCTGGTAGAAATTGTTCCAATGCCATTCGTCACTGAATCCACCAAAATCTTCCTGATCTTGCCCATCTATTCCGATGAACAATCCGCTGCTATCCGATTTCTTCAACACGCAAATCGAACCTTATTTGACAAAGAAACTCATGCTCAATTTGAACTACTCTTGACACATATTGTCACGAGCAAACAAGACTCATCACAAATACAAAAATGGTTTACAAATATCCGTCTTGAAGTCGAATCGATCCGTCGTTCAAGGAGCCAGTTAACAATCTCATATCACACGATTCTTATCCCATCTTCAGTGACCACTTCGACACATTCAACACACATACTCGATTATTTTGAAACAAAACTCCGCGAGGATTCACTCGTCTTTCTAACCAATGCATACGTTGACATCGAATCGGACTTTTTGAATCGTTGTCGTTTAAATGTTATCCAAAACGTTCAAGTCTCCTATCCGATTGCTTTCTATCAATACCATCCGCGTATCATAGCACAAACATATCGTTTGATAGAAAATTCCACGATCGAATTACACAAATCTCATGGCTGGTTCAACTCGTATGCTTACGATCATGTGGGTTTATATATAAGCGATTATTTAAAGCTAAAATCTCTTGTACCAAACAATATTTCTTTAGCTTCAACTAATCTCTATGATCTATTTGTTCAGTTCACAGATTTACATATGTTGCGCGCACCTGACCAAGCGTTGCGTGTTCGTTATCATCCGATCAAATGCGATTCGATAAAGCAATCAAATAAGCTCGAATTGAATCGGTGTTTGATACAAAAGGAGAAAGGTTTAGCATCACGTAGTCAATTAGCAATGATTATTATCGATAATGAACAAGCGAAGAAGCCGACAACGAAACAAAAGAAGAAGTAATTGGGACATTGATTTCATCTGTGTGATGTTTATTATCTTTTGTTTACTGAATACATCTGAAAAGGTTTTAATCCGCTTTTTTTCAATCGGATACATCGAATGTTGACTGACACGGGAAGACTTAAAATGTTTGTTAATCACAATCTATTCTAAGTGTAAAAAATCTCGCTTTTCGTATAAAAAATTGTTTACAAAACAAAGTATCATGTGATCAGAACGGTGCGGATATATGTAGAAATAGGAAAACATTGCTCAGCGCATTGCAAATTTCACCAAAATAGACTTTCCGTCAAAAGAATCGACCAATATGAGAGAAGAGAAGAACATACAAGTGTGAAGAAAATTTGTTCGTGAATAACAAGCTCGATCTTCTTCGTCTACGCATTCTCAAATAAAAAATACAGTGGGAGAAGAAAATTCCTTGTTTAAGTTTTACAAATATATGTGACAAGGTGCACTTGATCTACTAGAAACACGTATATATGACTAAAATGCAGACGAATAAATTTTATTCCTCAATGTATATTTCGCATTGTTAGTAAACAAGAAAACATTAACAAAGAATAGATCTTAGCGAATAAGTCGAGTACTTGAATGATTTTGGGACAGATTTGTGTTGTTCGGTAATTGACGAGCGTACATCTTCGCCTTTTCATTCCAGAATGCCGCATTTTCTTTGAGCGCATTCATATTATCAAGCACTAGTTGATCCGCAACACCATAATTTGGGACATCTGATTGCGTGTCATAACCAAGTTTCTTCAACATCGGTGCCAATGTGTCTAATTCATGTTTGACATCTGCCGGCATGTGACCAACCCATTTTGTTAACGCTTCGAGATTGATTGGTTTAATAACTTGATCTGACGAGTGTTCCGTTCTACACAATGAATAAAATGATGTTGAATTGTTGTTTTTACTCAGACTTACTTCGAAAGAGAGATTTTCTTTCCAACAAGTTCTTCGTGATGCAATACATTGTCGGTCCAGGGAATATTTAGAAATTTGAGAATAGCTTCGATGGTCTTCTTCGGTTGTAAAACGAGTTGTTCGTAATACACCATGAAGCATTTATCTTTTCCGACTTCGGAGCACTGAGTTATCATTGTTTCAATGCCTTTGTTCCATAGTTTCAAATTCTGTCGATAATCACTCAAGCTGAATCCAGTTATTGTTACTTTTCGCGTCATTACTGAGTGTACAACAGCGCGTGCGTCACGAACCAAAAGAAGAAATTTTGCGCGAGAAAACAATGAGGATATGTATGAAGCATATTTCAAAACAAATGGATCTTTATCACAAAGAACGTCAGCATGTTTTCCGTGTTCAACAAGTATTTCATAGATGAACGCTCGTACAGCTGAATCAATCATCGTTTCACTGATACCGCCGGCCATAAGTCTACAAGCAAGCCAAGCACGCACTTGAGAAGGTCAACATGACAACAGTTCACTTACCGATTCCATTCGATACTTGATTTTTTCCATGCTGCTCTCATACTCAACATTCTTGGTATGACTCGTGTCTCTTCTCCACAACGAACAAGTGGATGGGAATCGAGAATAGCACGCATTAATGTTGTGCCACTACGTGGCATTCCACCTATAAATATAATTGGTTGTTCAGAAGAAGTATTCAATGAAATTCGTTGTTGCTGTCGAACTTGTTCCAAACCGATTGAGCATTCTTGATGAACATTCGATAACCGATTGGAAAGAAGTATAACAATGATAATCGTTAAACAGAGAATAATAAAACAAAGCGATGAACTACGTAATGTGCGTTGATACATATTGAAGAGCAATCGACGTCGAATCGACAACCATGGCATTACGATATTGTATGGATATTCATATCTAGAATGAATATTAACAAAGTCATTGTCTTGTTTGAACTTTTTTATTTTCAGACACCACAAGAAAGAAACATAAAGAAATAGAGAGTCTTCATTTTCTTCACGACTACTCGCACACAAGTGCGTGTTAATCGACTAATCGAGCTAATAACGTTTGACGACGACGACCTCTGTTAACAAGAAAAAAAAAGAAAGAAAAGGTGATACGATAAGGATGTGTAAACAAAAGTCATACGTGCAAACTGGATTGGATTCTGCGTCGAGTAAGGAAGAAAAACCAATTGCTAAACGCCAGATTTGTTGAGCAAGTAATGTAAAGTGCTGAGATGGATCAAGTAATCCACTTCCACTGGTTGTTGTAGTTGATGTATAGACAACATCAAACATTAATGATCGTTCGAAAGTCTAAATATAGGATTAGCACATATAATCAAGTTAAACTAGCCAAGAACAATATTATTCGAGAGAAAAAACAAGGAATTGCGCGACCTACTTTGATATTCTCATTATTGAGTCTGGTCTTCTCGATGGTTTTGTTCCCATTAACCGGTGAAACTAGTTTGAGTAGGATAATCGATCGTGCTTGAGGATAGTTTGCGGGGATGAAGATGTATGCATAAAGCACGCTTCGGCTGCTTTCATCTTGTGCCAATGAGTGAAATTTACATTCATAAATCGATGTTGTTGTACGATTGACAAGATTTTCACTGATAATTACTCGAATGAAATCATGTTTATTCACGTCATCAAATGATATTTCACGAAAAGAGCGAAAGATTGGTAGAGTCGTTATCGACCGACGTGCTGTGGAATTAAGAATATTTGTGGTTTCATTTCCATCAGCTAGTAATGGCATGTCACATTTTTCCAAATTGACTAATATACGATCGAGTGCAATTCGTGCTCGCATACGTTGAGTTAAACGTTTGATGATCTCTGAACAATCAACAACTAGTTCTTGCCGTTGTAATGGAACTATTTGACATTTGCATAACTGCTGAATCCAATGATATGGATAGCCAACGTGCAATTCCGAAAAGTTAGGCGCAGGTTTTCTAAAATAAGGATCCAGAAGAAATGAACTACTGCACTTTCATATTTGAACAGACCCGCATTGTTGGAAAAGAAAGTCTGTTGTTGGATTGGGTGATAATTGCCCATTGTCATTATCATCGAGTAAATTATGAAGCAAATTGGACGTCAATGTTTGACTAAAATCGCTCTGATTATTAATGATTAAGTCTGGTCTTCCCTTTATTACCTTTGTTGCGCGCGTAGTCCCGATAGTTTTGCATCAGCAGTAACAATGTTCAATTGCGGTAAAAACGTGAATAATAATTCCCCTGTATGATCAGCTAGATAAATTCGAAGTGAAAAATAAGTGTGTCAATAGAAAGAAGAATTTTAAATGGTGATAATTACGAGAAAGCATTAGGTTGACTTTCACATGCAACGGATGTGCTCGCATTAGAGATTGATGATCACCATTGATTAAAACACCGTCGACGTTGATCTCAAGAGAGGAATTTGACGTTGACGAATCTTCTTTCGATTCAATTTGACATGTTACGTGACGACCTACGAATAAAAATTTCTGTAGTCGATAAAAGTCCAGTTCATACAAAAATGCCTTTTCTAATTATAATATAATTAGAAGATATTTCTCGAGAGAGAAACACGCGAGCGTTTACACACAGACAAACAATAATGAGACATATCATATATTCAAGATCGGACTTCAAATCTTGAGGATATGTCAGAAAAATAACGTGGTAACTCACCGTCACATTGCTGATAAGCCAAAATAAGACTATATAGTACATAGAGCGAGTCTGGTAGCTTTGCTATTAGAGGATTATTGATGGACTGTGAAAGATTGTTTGTATCATCGAATTGAGATTCGATATAACGACGAACAGGATCGGTAGACTAAGGAGATCGACTGATAAACGAATAGTTAGAAGAAAGCGTTCGACGTACTTTAACAACTTGTTTTAGTTTAGGTCGTAATGAACGAAGTCGTTTTCGTCGACGAACTATCTGCTTTTTAAGATCGCCTATTTCTGTTTGTAATGCTTTGCAGTCATCGTGCAATCTAATGGAAAGAGAAGAGGCACTCAAAGAACTGACTGTGTCAATTAAATGTACTCACTTTTCCCTTTGCATCAATTCCCAATCGAGTTGAAATAGATGAAGTCGATGAGGATCACTGGCTGTGACTGTCTAAAAAATCAATTTGCTTTCAAACAAAGTAGACCATACTTGTCTTACTGAATCAGTAAGCTCAGGTGGTGCATTGGCATAGAAATCTTCCAGACTGACCAGTTCTAATACTTCATCCTTCGATCTAAATGCGCAAGCAAAATCAGTGGACGAAATTGTTCTGTTCAAACGCATCCTACTTGAATTCTTCACAACGTGCAATTTCTTTGTTAATATGAGAAAGTTCGTAGAGAAGATTTTGTTGTTCAAGTGTTTGATCATCGAGACGATTGCGATGCTAAATTAGACATGAGCATATGTTTACATATGTAAATCAAATGTCTCATCTTTGATAACAACCAACCTCGATCGTCAATTCACGAGCTTTTTGTATACGCATACGGCCATTTCTATTTAATGAACGAAGCTTATTACATAAATGCATTCCACGTGTATGAAGTTGAGCCAGTTCATCTTTCTAAAGGAAAAAATGCAGAGCAAGTCATCAATCATGAGGTTTGTTCTATTGTCTGGTCGAATCAAAGGTATATCGATGAAACGTTTTCTAAGGACGGAATCGGAACGATCTTTTTATTGACTATGAACGATAGTTCTTCAATCGAATGCTTAGATTATTAATAACGGACTAGTTGCTTTCCTATTCATTGAATACAAATCATTTTAACTCATAACCAAAAGGGTTCTATTGCAAAAAGTCGAAAAATCAGTATGATCCATCTGCGTTTTTTTCTCAGTTAACGACGAACACGACGACTGACACGACGAATCCATAAATTACAAGAAAATAACCTACGTGTTTATCCGGTTCTTGTTGGCATTGATGAACCCGAAGAAATATCGTACGTAATTCTTCAATACATTGATGGTGATGTTCATCATCCTCTTTCTGCTGATGAATCTTATTCGACGACTAAGATAAGTGGCAAACAAAATTGATGAAGTATCAATTCAATTAACACATACTTCATCCATTGGAACCGCTTCCATCATATCCGCATTATCACTCATTTTACTTCTAATCTAAAACAATCAAATACGATCGGAATGTTCGTCTAGCAACAATCAAAGAGAAGGAAAAGGAATGTATAAAATGTGATTGTACTCAATCGACTATCTCATCTTGTTCAGATAACAGCGCAACTATCGAAAATCGACGTAATCGAATAACTGATAGCGAATAGCAAACGAATGAAAGTCATTTGCTGAAAATGTCAACTGATCTTCGGTATGAAATCGCTCTCGCTGAATGCCATTCCCTACGTCAACAACTGAAAAATGTCTATGGTAAATGCTCGGATATTTATGAAGCACTCGCCATTCTTGACGAGCATTCCACGAAGGAACGAGATGTGTTGGAAAAACTCGTACGGGATTTAAAACAGACCATTCAACATGAACTAACTAAAAATGAGCAATTATCGGTTGAAAAATTACAAATGGAAAGAAATGAAGAGCATTTCAAACAAGAATTGCACAATAAAACGGAAGATTTGAAAAAAATCACGGTCAAATATCGTCGAATCTATGTGAACCAGCAACAAGAAAAATACATTCAAGAACATCTTACGAAACCTAAAACGAAGAAATCACGTTAATTGAATTATTCGATTCGAGCGATTGTTTCGAATATAGTTTATAGATAATGGTTTAAACACGTTTGTTCCTATTGATCGAATCGAATCAAATAAAACTTTACGGTGATATGTATTCAAACATCGGTCCGATAGATGTCATTATCATTTGTTTAGATGTTGTCCTCTTTTTTCTTTCTCTCCAAAATCACACTGAACTTTTCATGGAAGAAATAAAGGTTAGTTGTCTAACTCATTGCTGAATACTCTGATTAACCAAATCAGTCGATGATTCTTGTAACGAGACAAGATTTGTGCTAAGTGAATAGTTATAAGTTGTGGAAATGAGTTCACTCGCTGATTGTTGGTAACCGATCTTAGCTATTGTTTGTTTATACGATAGGATGAAAGTACAGCATCGTTTATTCAATCTCAATTACATTCAGTAATCGCGTCTCAACGTGCAACGATCGAAGCACTTCGCGATTCGATCGCTCGAACTTATGTGCCTCGTAGTGAATATGAAGAACTACTTGCTCGCTATGATCAGTGTCAAACACATTCATGCGAACTACAAGATCAACTTCAAACATCCGTAGCGCATTCGAATGATCTACAAAGTCAACTGGATGCAGCCAATCATCTGACCAGTCAACTACAAATTGAACTCGATGATGTGCATGCAAAATTAACCTCGACATATACGGTTCTAGAAGCAGCTTGTAGTAAAATCGATATTGAACGCGCTGAATTTGAAAAATCTCTCAAACATATCCGTCAAACAACTGCCGATGAAATTCGTAAGAACTCCGAAATGTACGCGAAGACATTGGTGATGGAGCAGACGTACGTTGCACAGCGGCAAGCGTTAGATACTAAAACGAATGAATTGAAACAGCTGGAAAAACGCCTAAGCAAACAGGAAGAATGTGCTACAAACAAAATCAATAAATTAGCAGTTAAATTAGAACAAGAAAAGTTCATTTGCAGGGAAATTCTTCAGCCGAAATCCAAAACGAAGAAATGACGTTGTATATTTTCTTGTTGAATGCTGGTTTTTACTGTCCGAATAAATATTTTTATTTAAAACAACAACAACAATGATCAATCGAAAACAACATTGAAAATAGAGTTAAATTTTGCCATAATCGATCACAACAATAACAGATTGCACATAGATATTTGTGAGAAATAAATAGATGAAAACAACGTTAAATCAATAAATATAGAGATAATTCTAAACACGAGTGTCTTTTCAATACAAAGAAACAACAACATTTACTGACAACAAACAACGATTTGTCTTCTTATCCCATCGATTCGCTTTGTCTAATCATTTATTATCAATAAGATTTTGCAATTCAAGTACTAACTGTCTCGCAATGCGAAGCACTTCACGCGCATCGTGTCGTTCGGCCATTTCTATGAAAAATAGAAAAATACTTGAACGTGAACATCTCGGATGCGAACAATAGTATTTACCATTGAAAAATCTGATTATATCGGTAAAGTCCATCCGATTGTCCAGAATAATGTCTCGATAGATCTTCAACATTGCCAAAGCGATGAATAGAACGAATCGCTTTGAAACCGTACGACGTGCGGCACCAATCGTTTCCCATACCAGAAAGACATCGTCATAAACAAATTCTAACACGAACACTCAATCATCGACCTGTCAAAAATGAATTCTTACCTCGTTTGAAGTCTAATAAGAACCACCGGTAGCAAAAATAGAAGTGTGTGAAATCTCCTGTGCGATGAATGTGTTCGTAGAGTTCGTAATCGAGAATTTGTAGTAATGAACGCATGTGACCGAAATGTTCGTCCATACCAGCTCCGTGAGGAAAATTTGGTAAGAGACGTTTCATTAAGTAACAAAAACAACTGTAAGTCATGACCTCTGAAGACAAAACTGATGATGATCGACTTGTAGTACGAAAGAATTGAACAGACCTTCGTCGAATATGACTAATAATGGCGCAACGAGATCGCACATTCCTTGAATATAACCGGTTGCCAAGTTATCCCATACATATCTATGAAAAAACGAACGATATAAGTACAACACAGTCATAAACTGTATGTATCTCATCAATTATTAATATTAGCTCTCTACATTGTGGTTCTTCTTCTCCTTAGAGAAATCAATAGTTTCCAAAAAGAGCAAAGTACGAATTAGAATTTTTAATCTCTCACACATTACCAATGGAAATGAAATAGACGTATGACTTCTCATATCATATCCGACTTCGAAAAAAAAAGTCGATGCTTACGTGCACATGACGTTTCGTAGTTTTTTCAAATTATTGATATTTGTGAAGTATGGATAGGCTCGATCACATCTCGCTACGTCTTTATCAATTCGATGTAAATTCACTGCAAATGCATCGATTATATCTTTACTAAACGATCCATAGCAAATCGGTGTTATTGTGCCGTCTGAAACAACGAAGGAGAAAGAATTACCAAAATCTTTTTGAAAAGATTTTTATTTACCAGATAAATCTTCTTGGTTATCTTCGTGAAAGATTTCCACTGCATCCATATAAACATCCGTGCCGGAGGTTAAACTCGACGACGGCGAAAGAGTGCTCTCTTTTTCCTTATTCATCATGTCATCTTGATCTTTTTCAGTTGATTGCGTTAAAACATCGTCATTATCATCAAGATCGGCGTCCAAATCTTCATTTACATTCTCATTCGGATTGTCACTGTCAATTTCATCGTTCTCGTCTGTACTTGTTTCAATAATATTATAGGGTGATGAACGGTCAATAACAGATTCAGTACGTGTTCGGGCGATTAAAACTCCCGAATTTGACGATGTCGATGTTAAACGTTGGTCATTCGACGGAGCAGCATATGAATTATCTTCTTCCAAAATTGGTATCGCTACTGTATGTACGGAAGACTCCTAATCGTTTTGAAGGAAAACAATCATACGATGTAAACTAAACTAAATTCAAATGCAAAGAAGTTCTTACGTCAAAGAAAACATCATTCGATGCATTGGAATCTTTTCGTTCGGAACTACTAAAATTTGGTAATGAAATTTTCTCTGGTATACTAGCTAGAACATTTTTGATTGATGCTAGCGTTGTTTCAGTAGAGCTTGGATTGGCATTTTCATTTGTATCATTAGATTTGCTTTTGGAATTCTTTCGATGGAGTGAATGTTGAAAATCGATCTGCATTACGATGTGTTCAGCATTTTGCCATTCGTGTGTCAAGGAATTATATCGATCAATTGTTGTACGATCAATATCGTTTCGTTCGTCAATCGTTGATTCCAGTGAATAATGTGAAAATAGATATGGCCAAACCTTAAAAACCAATTATCGATAAAAAAGATTTGGAATTTAGGTTGTTTGTCTACCTGTTTTCGTATTGATGGTTCACAACCACCGGAATAAATTCTTCGATAGATTTCCTTTCGATCAATATGCAAATGTTCTTCTTGTCTCGTGAGAAATAACTCTGACCAAGAATCAAATGTTAAACAAAGTTCAGGATTTAGTTGTTCAGCATCTTCGATTCGAGGAACGGGATTGACAAGCGATGTTAGATGAATGCGAACTGTTTTCAAATGACGACAATATGCAAGCCATCCGTAGAATGCACGGGATAGAATTTGACGTCGCATCGTATCACATAAGGAAGCCATCGATGATCGAACCGAAACACTTCGATGTAAGCCTAATACTGGTGAGATATACATCGCCGAAGTCACAAACACACCATCGATCGGCGAGATTGGTGGTGGTGTCATTTGTGTCGATGGCGATAAAGGTGACTGAGAAGATAACGATGATGTATCGCCTGTTTCTGATGACCACTGCAATCGATTACTACCCATTGGTTCATCTATTTAGAAAATAAAACATATTATCGTAAAAGTTTTATCTTTGGCAAAGTTCGTAGTAGAAGAAGACGCTTAGTCGATGATTCGAATAAATGTCTACTTTGTGCTATGAACTGCTCTACGAAAGAAGTAGACACGTACAATGAACAATGACAAGACAATATCAATCACTAACGATCAGTGAGGAAGACAATTCGAAAAACATAATCTGCTGTTGGTGACGATACTTCTTCTTCTTCTTCTTCTTCAGGCGTATCAGAACACATATTCGCATCGTTATCACTTGTACTTAGCGATACTGCCATATTCGAACGATCGATACGACGTTGAAGTTTGGGTAAGACTTTTCCTAGTAAGACATACCAAGTTCAGAATCGGAAGACATGAATGAACTAACCTTGTCCTTTCTCGTATCCTAATGGTGGATCAAGATAACCATTTGGTGTTAGACCACTTTCCAAACAAGTCAGAAAAGCTAACAGGTGTCCACCTTTATCTTTGATGTGGAATGGCGGATATTGAACACCATCACGTCCAACAAATACAATTCGATCGCCATCAACTAAACACAGAAATAGAAATTCAATACTAAAAAGAGATGCTTGATGTTTATTTCACCATGCTGATGACAGTGGAGATAAACAATTGATGACATGTTTATCGTTATTGCATAATCCCAAAAAACACTAACAGAAATGAATACGTAGAGAAAAGATTTTCTTTTCCAAATAATTAATAAACCTGTATTTCTTGGGAGATTCAATGGTGTCATTGTTCGTTTCCTCGGATTCAGTTTTCGTTGTTTTTGTACTTTCATTATAGCCATTCATCAGTTGATTGGGTGTCCATTTTAGTGTTAGACCATGTTTATTATGGTGTAATGATAAGTAGCCAGGTATGGGATCGTGGCCGGAAGCCTAGAAAGGTGAAAGGAACAATTGAGAGGAAGTTCCCATCAAAATTCATTAACTTACAGGTTGAACAAAAATATTATTCTTTCCGTAGAGCAATTGTGATTTCGCATTCTGATGCAATGAATCAACATATTCTCTGGCCGGATTAATTGAAATCAATTGAATATGTCGCTGAGTTTCTTCACCGGAAGAGCTTGCGTGACTTTTTAACTAAAATTTATGATTATCATCAGTGCAAACATTCAATTAAACTTGTCTTTGTTCTTACATTCATTTGTAAACTCGGTCGACATTTAACGGAATTCGGATTTTTCTTATTCATAGCCATTGACGTTGAATTAACTGTTGGTCGATTGTTATTATGCAGACGATGGCGTTGAACGAGTTCATCGGCATGTGGGTCAGACCATAGGTGATCGACTGTCTTCACACGAGTAAATTCAAGTGCACAAGGTCCGACTATTTAATTAATAGAACACTGAGGAAGGAATGGATATTTATTTTTTCCTACTTACCTAAAAGGGAAGCTAGAATAGGTCCTTGAACAGAATTGCAAACAAGAGCATATGGTTCATAGTATGTTCTACAAAACGTTGCTTATCTAGAAATTCAATTAAAAGATCAGGAGTACTTACGAGCTATTATCAACGATATATTCAACGATTTTATGCAGTAATCGATGAGTCAATGCCATTCGGATCCACAAGTATCGGTTATAGACTGCTGAACGTGTTGAACGATAATGACTGTCATCGACACTAACTGTTTGCAGTTGTGGTATTTGATGGGTAATACTTGATAGTTTCCTGAACAAAAACTCAAAATATATAAAATCATCGGAGAGAAAATATTTCTTTACCTGGAGAAAGTCAATAAACTACTCGGCTGATCAGTATCATCAACCATGCGCTTAACTTCGGCAGCTGACGGACAACTTTTAGCAATTTTTTGTAAAAGTGCCATAGTAGTACTCGTTTTAAATAAGCCAACAGCTCGTCGTTTCAGACCATGAAGTAAACACGCTTCCACCGCAGCTGAAAACATGAATAAATGAACGAACGAACGATGATGATGATGATTGAAAGTGCGAATACAAACCACAAAGTGTTGTTACACTACAGTTTTCTTCATGAATGCATTTTTTCATCACTGCTTCCTCCATCATTTGTTTAACCTATATGAGCAGTTGGCTATTTTCAAAAATGATCATCTAGTAACGAACCTCTCGTTTAACAGTCCATAAAAGTTTTTGACGATGTTGTTCTTGTTCTAAAACAAATTCTCTTCTTCGATCGTTTATTCCAATCAAGGATTTACCGTCATCTTCACCAGTTGACTGAGATGAGTTTTCCATTCCGATTTTGCTTTGTTTAAAGATGTTCACTGTTGTTAAACTGTCATGTTGAGCATCGTCGATTGAAAACAATAAAGTGTCATAGTAGAACTTTGACAGGAAAACCTTTTCAGCGTTTCTGTCGTCTGTCGAACAATTAGGTTGTCGATTATTGTTTTTCTGCTTTTATTCTCTTTCTATAGAGTGCTACGTTCAAGAAGGAAAGAACCACTGACAAGCATTTAAGTACATTGAAAGATTCGCTGTTCAAAACCAATGAACAAGAAGATAAATAAAATGAGAAGGCGATGTTTTTCTCAATTAAAAACCATTCAAATGCAAATCTTCGAGAGGAATAACGAGTGTTTGTCAAAGTGAAACTTTGTCCTAGCGCCATCTATGATCGGAAATGATTGGTAAATAAAGGTAAAGCATGGATTTGAAAAAATTATTTTTCTTGAATTTTTACATCGAATGTAATTCAAGAGAGTCGAGAGAAAAGTTCTTCGAAATTGAAGTTCTTCTTGACAGAAAAACAAAACCTTATCATCACGATTTTTTTTTCACTTTCAATTTCAGATGACTGAGTCTGTATCCTCATCATCATCTAACTATAGTAAAACTTCGGATTCTATTAAAGTTATCGTTCTCGGCGATAGTGCTGTAGGCAAATCGAAACTATTAGAACGATTTCTAGCCAAAAATTTGTAAGCAGCAGTTGATTTCTAAGGCACAGATTTTCCACATTCTTATCCCGTGTTTAGTGAAGATTCGCGATACTCAACATATGCAATCAACATATTCAAACACACAACGAAAATTGATGGGAAACCAGTCGAAGTGGAGTTTTGGGATACAGGTTCGCATATATTTGTGATCGTCTAGAAATTGTAATCTCATTTGTAGCTGGTCAAGAGAAATTCGACAATCTTCACCATTCCTATTTTCATCAAGCACATGCTTGTATTATGGTAGGTCTTATAAACATCCGAAAAAGAAGATCATCTTGACTTTTTTTGTCACAGATTTTCGATGCAACAAGAAAAATTACTTATAAAAATCTCGATCGTTGGTATACTGAACTACGTGATATCCGTCCACATATTCCATGCTTGTGCGCTGTTAATAAAATTGATGCAGCAATGGAAATAACAAAGAAATCCTTTTCATTCCCCAAGAAACATGACATGCCATTGTACTTTGTCTCGGCAGCTGATGGAACCAATGTTGTTCGACTCTTTCGTGATGCTATTCGTGTTGCACAAGCCTATCGAAACGGAGATACAGCAGATTTCATTGATCAAATCATGCGCGAACTCGAAGTAAGCAAACTCGAAACCACTTCATGATTTCTTCTTCTCGTCTTTCTTCTCTGCGCGTATACGTGTGAATTTTTCTTTGTACGTTCTTCTTCTTGAGAAGTCATACCATGAAGCGAAATGGGAGTTTTCAACAAATGCAATCTATGGTTCTCCCATTTCTTATGTGTTCAGGATCAAGAAACATATGATGATATATCTCAAACAGTGGATTCTCCATCACATCATTACGAAAATCACGGAAGTCATGTAGCCTTGACATCCGAGTGCAGCGCAACACAGACGTTGAGCTCATCTTTGTCAACATGTTTTGGTGCACGTCGAAAGATTTCCAATTGCTTTTTCAATTCTACGACTGAACAATACAAAAAAAAGTATAAATTCTGGTTAAATCTACTTCTTGCCGAAGAATGGAATTACTTGTACCTGTTAAAAGACAAATTACAATCCTACGATGAACAAGAGAAACACATTAAACGGTTAACTTCGACATCGAAATTATCTGTCACTCTTCACATCTATTTCGATTCGTTCATACCATTAAAACTTTCCTCGACATTCCATCGAACATTATGTTTAAATCATTACGAACGTCTTCATTGTCTATTCAATTCACTTCTCAAAGTGATTCATTCCGACAATGATTACACTCTCTGTTCGAACATTCTTCAACGACTAACCTATTTAATCACCAAAATCAAAGTTCAGCAATATGAGAACACGTTCATTCAATTTCCATCCTACATCCAACGCACGCTGTCTCTCTCATCTATCGATAATTATCAAACATTAAACATTATGTCAAAAGATAAACAAACGCTTATCGAACAAGTTCACTTGCATTTGATACTCGGTGTGAACATTCAACGAGATAAATATTTACTCGTCTTATCAGTTGAGCAACCTCAAGGCTCAAATACCATACATAATTTTCACTTTGCTCACGCTGATAGATCTATTATTAATGAATGGTTTCAATTGTTAGATAATTACGTTAAACAAGCAAAGCGTGATTACATGAATAAATACCAGGAATATCGCATTTAATCTTTTTTTTCGACTATTGTTTCTTAAATCTCAGGAAATGATTTGTTATGTTGTTAGTTCTATTGTGATAGAAAAAATAGTAAATCAATGAAATCTTCTTTGTCTGCTCTTCTTGATTATTGAATCCAAAATGACAAATTCTCTTGTTTTTCTTCTTTCTATTTAGACCATGAATGACGACAATACCAATTCCACACCAGCCAATAATTGAAGATCGAACACAAATCTATTTACTCGTCTGACGTTTTACATAAGGACCAATTTGCTTGTCAGATTTTTCCTTCCTATGTCCGTCCATATACATGTAGTCATTGAAATCAAAGTTTCATTTCGTTTCTTTTTTCATGCGCACACACTTCTCATACATTTGTGAAATGAACAAGCACACAATATATCATCATTTATTAATAATAATAATAAAAAGCAAAAAACAAAGACGAAATATAGATTGATTATGTTTTAAATGTTACTACATGTCCATTCGTAGGTCCAGTAGGTGTGACGGAGAGATTAACGTTTTCGATTGTCGTCGTTGTTACTGGCGCTGAAATAGTCAAAAGTTTCTTTCTTTCTCCTTTGGCATCGTTCATATTAGTCGAATACGTAGGAGGAGACGACGTTGTTCGAGTACGCGACACAGGTCCGCCTTGTAAAATGTTATTGTCTTTCTTTTGATTGACTGAAGAATTTGAACATTGAAATATCTCGCGTAGTTCTCGACGAAATAAAGATGACGTAGCTGAATAGAGAAAAAAGTTACAACAACAATTTAGATATCGAAAGGTTTGTGTCAGTGTAAATAGAACAGGATCAGGCGTAGTTAATTTGCGTATTTGCATATAGAACCAATAGATTCTATTAAAAATCAAATAGAAAGTCGTAAAAAATTTATTTCTTGCAAAAATATCCTACTGGAATGGAAATGACATGACCATGAACGCGATGGCAACAGCTATTAACATAAACGTGATATTTCGATCAGTGTTCCTTTGCCGCTGGCGTTTACGCGTCGATGCTGAACCTAAGGTTGGATCTACATTTGTACTGCTCGACGATGTCATCGAACGTTGGATAGATGTTTGTTGTCGTGCGCGTAAACGGTAGACGATCAAGGTATTGAGTATACCGAGAAATATAAATGGAACTAAATCAAACGAGACACAAGTTGATTCAAAACAAGAAAACTACTTGACTCTTTCATTTACCGATGTAAGTAAAGATGACTGAGAGGGTTCCGAAGATTTTATATATTATCAATAGTTTCAATTGACATCGTTCACCAGACTTTGTGTTCTCCGGGCTATATTCCAATATTAATGGAAACCATGAAAAAGTAATAAGTGATATTGTGATATAACTAACAACAGTAATAATTGTCGTTTTAAATGTAACATATTTAGCTTTGTCAAACGGTTTCCAAACTGAAAACCAACGTTCGACAGAGATAAAGACAACTGAATAACCACTTAATGCAGCAAATAGAAGATCGAAATAACCATGAAAATGACTAAAATTCAAGAGAGGAAACGTAAATCAACGAGGTTAATCCAAATGATAAAAAAGAGATTTGATTATTATTTGAAAATCAAAAATTATCTATATAGATTTACTTCCTTCCGCTCATTCGTAAACTTGCCAATTTTATGCAATCTATACCTATTCTCCTCCATTCAAACTTGTCTCATTTGTCATCCGAGAAAAAAGCGATGAATTCCAAGTCAATCTACGTACCACCAAAATGCGGATATATCTGACATTGATTCACCAAGAAAATCTGGTAAGATGATGTTGAACAGGGACGTTGTTAACAAGAGAATATCACTGAGTGCAAGTACAATTGTAAATATTGATACACAAAATTTGATCATTTCACGACGCGCAAATACAAGGATTGACAGAAGATTGCCAATGATGCCGATCGCCACTGCACATGGCATGACGAAATGGATACATACGTAAACGATTATATGGGGTTTAAGGTTCAGATTAGTCATTGTTGTCGTGTTAAGATTAGCCATAATTATGATAACCTACATAGTCATGATTGCTATCTAAAATAAAGGAAAAAAGAAAAGTAATCAGGGAATCTTCTGCTTTTAGATAGAATCATTTAGTAGAAAACTAATGAGGAACGAGAAAGAAAAAAGCTGACGTTGTTGTTGGGTCGAATATCTCGTTTTCTTTTATGATTGAATATTCATTTTTTCATCATCCTACTGCTAATATAGCCTTTGACAAGGCTGATTAACTTCTTCTTTTTTCCTTCGATGCACTTAACATCAGAAGAATGAGCATCAATCCTAGCTGGTGAAGATTTCTATACCCATACTTTCCTCAGGGGAAAAAGGTAGAGTAAGAGAAAAGAGAGAAGTATATATATATATATCTATATATCCGTTCTTTTCTCTCTTTTTCACTCTCTCTCTCATCGGTTACTTGCGTTTTGTATAGCAACCTTCAAGCGGAAATCCTCCAACAATAGTGCCAAAAAGAAATTGAAACTACAGAAGAAGAGAAAGAAGGAGAGAAACTAGTCCTGATTGATTCTTTGTCGAGAAAATAAATTTGAAACTGAGTGGAAAATTATCGATCTTGTTCAAATTTCTGCCTCAATTAAACCCATTCAGATTTAAATAAACATATCATTGCGTTGTTTTCATTATGTTTTACTTGTCATTTGACGAAGCAAATCATCCTAATGAGGATTCAACGTCATCTTCGTATAATACGTTGCCTATACGCAAAACAAGATGCGTGTGTCAACGCAGATATGTGAAATACTCTGTGGAATATGAAAATGATGTGAGAAAAACGAAATTCAAATAAATAAACTGATTATCTTTGTGCTGTTTCTTTTGTCATTCATTATAAATTTTGATCTCGTACACTCTCACATTCTACGCATGTCATACTCATCAATAGACTAACACGATAAATATCTCATTGAAATCAATTACTCATAGAACATATTTGACACATGAGAATAAGTCTGCAATACACTGAATCGCGTTGCTTACTTGCCTTTCTCTCCCTCTCTCGCGTCTAAACACTTGTCGTCGTAATCGATGATAATCCGATTAACGTCTTTTCTAACTATTACACAAAACGTTCCGTCGCTTTTCTTATTCTTACTTTCTCTCTCTGACTCTTATTTCTTCCACAGCGACTAACTAGGCTTACAACTAGATTGGTAAACCCAACAATGACGTTCTTATCAGTTTTGCACATTATTCGCTTAGTTGACTGATTCAACTAATAGAACATACGGCTAACAAACTTATTTTTCACATGAAAAATTATACTGACGACTAATGTCTTTTCAAAGAATCGAGTTTTTCGGATTAGATACTTTGATTTCTTTCTTTTATTTTCCGCACGAATATTTCCAGTTTTGACGAGTCTGAAATCAACAATATTCCATCGAAGTCAGAGGATCTCTATTCCCAATCAAACCAAACGTCCATATATTTTCCTCTAATCATATCAAAATCAATCAGAAGAAAACAATTCTATTTGCTATTCTCGAACATATTTTCTCGTCGGTGGCTGACTCGACTGTGATTAAAAGCAATGGGACACTCTGTTTTCACCATGCGACAAGATTAATTACAGCAAGCTCAAGGTCGATAACCTCTTATCTAGATTCGAACATCGAGAAATAAACCTGATATACATATGAAAGTCGTGCTTTTTTTTCCCCCTTCTATATATTCAATCTATTGTTTTCATTCTGTGATTGAAGTGTCGAATCTGACAAAACTATCTGGGAAAGAAAAACGCAAGCTTCTTTTGTTACAATTAACAAAATGTTTCTTTTGCTTTCTTCTGCCTGTGCGAAAGAAAAGAACGCGCACAGATAAGTCCAGTTGAAAATAAGAAAAGAAGCGAATCTTTTATCTAACAATGATTTAATCGATATCCAAATCATCTCTAATTACTACGAAATCTTTTTCACACAAAGAAACTCGCACTCCGCCTAGTGTCCTACATATCATTACGAACGAAAGTCTTCTTCTCTCTTTGTTTCACTCTATTATATTAAGTCGAATGTATATTAGATAGAATTTCCTCCACCCGCAATAATGTCTCTTCGGCAAAATCACGCACATAGATTTTTATCAACTAAATAGAAATTGATACTGACACAGTTCCGTCGCTACAACCTTCTGTCGGCTATAATCAATTACACAAGCATAGATATATCTATTCGCAGCATACCTGTGTTGAATGGGGCTAAAAAATAATAATAAGACGACCGACGAGACCAAGTGGAAGAAGAGGGTCGCCTTTTTAATGCTTCTAAGGTCTCTTCATTCCACTCGACATGATTAGCTTACTACTTTCGGGGTGCTGCTTTGAACTTATGGTCGAAACATGATTTTGTTTGATAGTACTTCGGTGAACGAAACTGGATAAATTACGGTTTATCTGATGATCAACTTTGATTTCTGTTGAATCAACTATTCCTATCGAACGAAGAGAAGGAGATTTCTATCCTTTAATCAGTTACTGCTGTTGTCGATCCAATGACTAGAAGAGAGAAGAAGAAGGAGAAGAAGAAGAAGAAGAAGAAGAAAAAGCGAGAATCGGAAAGTCATATTTGTCGCAGAGGCTAGAAGAAAAGGAAAGAAGGGGCACGTTCAAGTGGTGTTTGCAAATTCTCTTTGTTTTTCTTTGTTATGTCTTCTCGGACAAGAACTTTACTAGAATTCTTTTGTCGTTTGTATAAGATTTTGGAGTATTGCTGGCATATTTGGAGAGATATGAACCATCGAAAGAAAAGTGAAGAAATAAGTAATAGCGTGCAGAATACATCAAAGGAAACGAATTATTTTCAACTAATGTAACGGAAAAAAGGCAGCATTAGTGTACCATCATCATCATTATTATGATGATCATTATGATTACTATTATCAATACCGATGTAACAAAGCACGTAGATTTGACGGTCTTTATCACTCTAAAAATTTCCTTTTCCCCTTTTCAAATTCATCAGAAATTCATTTGTTCTTCGCAGAATGACAAAATGGAAGATCATTCATCCGCACACATTTAAATATTATTTCAGAATGCATTACTCAGATAAGAGAAACATATATACGAGACAATCAACGAGGCGCAACGGGTGGGGACCTGATAGATAGATAGACAGACGGCTTTCCTGGGTGCATTGTCAATGGTGTTGATGAGCTTGAAAGTAGCGACAAATGTGGGCGAGTGAAGAGAAAAAAAAGAAACAAGCTTGTTGCCAACATTGTCATGTTTTGTTGAATCAATATATTATTCCTATACTTCAATAAGAACGAGATTTTTTTCAGTTGACATTGTGTTTCCTTTTCTTGACTAATACGATTCTGGAAGGCAAATAAAAGAAAAGGAAAAGTAGAAAGCAGTGATTGGGAATGAAGAAAAATCATTAAAATTTACTCAAGCATAGAATATAACAGTAGCTGGATTCTAGTTGCTTTTAATCTATCGACGTAATAGGATCCTTAGATTTTGTCGGAGAGCAAGATATTTTGTTTATCTATTATGTATGTAGAAGAAAATGTAATCCTAGAAGAAGCCTTTCAAAAAGTTTTTTTCTTCGTCTGTCAAATAGCTTCGAGCCAATGCGTACACATCATAACACATATGTATTTTATATCTTAATCTGAAACCTCTTGAATGTGAGTCGAACGTTTGTCAAGAACAAAGTATAAACATCAGATACGGCCGAGAAGACGGGCTCCATACTGATCGTGCCTTCGATAACATTAATAGTATGAGAACGAGCTCGAGAAGAAAAATCGACGAAAGATTTGTCATCCTACGGATAAAAATATCAAACGTGGCAGGGCAGAAGATAGTGATATCATTGATCTGTGTCAACACTATTTGACTAATAGAGATAGAAGACTACTAATCACTTGTCAATTTCTATTCATCATTGTTGCGGCAAAGTCATGTTTTCTATAATGAAAAGCTAAATCAAGACAAATCAACTTAGTCTTGTCTAACTCTTTTCCGTTAACAATAATTAAGAGGTTCAACGGAATCCTATAATTAAATTCCATGACAAATGAACAAAAGTACATCTATGCAGAGCATTCGTTTGCTTTTGATGACGTTCGACTAATGTAACATACCTTGTGATGAATATTTAATCGTAATGTTCGTCGAACGAGATATCGGAAGCAATGTTGGAGTATGTAAAGAAAATCATCAAAGTTGTCTTGTCATGAAGAATGCTATTGGAAAAATGAAAGTTATTGGCTCAGTTTCAGCAGACTTTCTTTCTCTCTTTTCTTTTCTTCTTTTTCATTAGAAGATTACTTTGTCTTTGTCGTATTTTCTGTTTCTATCTGATAATGATTTCTTTGCCCATTGTTCTCATTTCTGTTTTTTTTTCCTTTTATTCTCTTTTCGTTGTTTTTCAATGATTTCTACCTCTTTAAATAGAGAGAGAGAGAGAAGAACAAGAATGTCCGGATGCTGGTAGGAAAACGTTTAAACGTGTGCATGTGTATACGATTGGAAGAACACGCACAGTTTTGCTCGCATTTTCCTTTTCTTATTCCATCGAACTAAATTCTCATTTTTCCTCTTTGATTGATCTCTTCCACATTAATTTGTTTTTTTATTTCTTTCTCTCTCTCTCTGTCTTTACTTTTTCAACAGAATCTCGAATGCTTTCTTCTCCAATGATCGAGCGATTGTTGGCGACCTGGTAGCAAGTGAATAATTCACGATTATCAACGTTCATTTCTCTCGCTGTTCCTATTACTTTGGGAAAGTTGAAAGAAGCAGAGTACTTAAAAAGCACGCATACTTAGAATATTTAACTATGTTATATATATATACATTAAAAAATCGATTACTGGCGATAACATCTTCGATTTCTTTTCAAAAGCAACAAGCACTTTTAACAAGAAACAACAAGTATTTCACTACTAATTGGTCGTGAAAGACGAACAGCAGTTGTTTAAATAAGACGGAAAATAAATAGACATTTGCGCATAGTATATCCTATAAGAAGAAAAAAAACGACTAACGAGTATAAATACAGAAATGTACCTCGAGAGTTTCTTATTTAGACATGGCTTTTTAATTGAGCCATTATTTATAATAAGAAGATGGCTTTTTTTTCTCTACTGAGAAATATTTTCTATTTAGCCTATGAAATACATGGTCATCAGTTTCTGGAATATGTATCGATGCATTGTCGGATAATTCATGCTTGTCATATGAGTTAATCGAATAGTACCGACTACTTAAAAAAAACTGAATGGGACGACTAAAGATAGAGAGGTTTCATCAGAAACGAAGAACTTTTTTCTATTTTTCACTAAGTTAAAAGCATCTATTATCGTATTGAATTAAGTGGTTTTGAAAAACTTACTTAAATAAAATGAGAGAGAGAGAGAAAGAGCACCTGAGTCTCTGCCTACTACCAGAATAATCTTGAAAATTGCATTGCCCTCATGCGCGTAAAACAACACGGCGTTGGCAAAGCGTACATAAAATTATATGCACGATGTACAATGACACGAGCATAACATATTCAGCGCCCTTTTCTACCTCCGAACAGAATAAGTTCTCAAAAAACATATTGACTATGGTTAATATAAGTTCACTATAATAACTATGTCAAACGATGATGTATTTGCTCAACTGATAACATATAAGATGTTCAAACGGTCTTTGAAGAGAAATGCTTCAAATAAGTGTCATTATCATTTAATTTCCTATCATAGATCTACACTCTATCATTCAATACATAGTTAAGTCCATAGTTGTCGACAAGATATGTTGTTGAGCGAATCATTAGGAAGATATTGTTTCCTTCATAAATGACCAAAAAACTTCCGGTTAATATTCCGACCCACAAACGAATGTTGGCGAGAGGAACAGGTTTTCTATTCAAATCAAATATTAATAGTGGCGATGTCATACTAAAGAAAGCCAAAGCATATGTTGAGAAGCGACGAAAGAGTGGTGCCGATATTCGATCTATGTCAGACGGCCTTCGAGTGATTCTGAGTAGAATTATTAGAAAAAGAAACACAAGACGAACTTCGACTGAAAGACTTTGTTCACTGGTGATACATATTTAATTTTATTCAATGATTATAAAATGAAAGAAGGCCTTGTTGTTTCAAGTTATCAACAATGGCTAACGCGTTAGGCACGGCACTGAGTGCAACTTCGAGAAGATTTTTCATTAAATCTTGAGCTAAGCGTTGGAACATTTGTGTGAGTGTTTGAGCACTGAGGTCGATGTTTTGACTGTATTGATTGAGAATATGTACCCAATCGCCTTGAACGGTAAGTGCATGCGTTTGTAATTCGTATTTCGTTTCAGCAGCCCATTGTTTGATTTGGTTTTCGACTTCGGCCATACGGGCGTAGAATGCTCGGATGCTTTGTTCTAATTGTTTTTCGCCTTTCTGTAAAGCAATAAGAGCTTCCTTTTCCATTTGAAATAAATCGTTAAATAATTGATGAATATTTGATTTGAAACGAGCTGTCAATTCAGCGAACTTTTCTGAAAGAATATTTTCAGCAACAATGGACCGACGACCAATAGTGCTAACAATGTTTCCGAATTTATCGTCAAGAAATAATTGACCGCCTAGGATACAAATTCCCAAAAAATGATTAGTTTGTCTTCGTTCCAAGCAATTTTCCTACCTTCGATCATTAAGTCGTAAGCTGGACCGAAAACGTTATCCCAGAGGAAATTAGCAGCAAATTGAACACCATTAGCTGTATTAACTAGTTGTCCGTAGATATTTCCAGCACTGTCAACAACATTACCGACGACTGTGCCAACTTGATTTGTTGCACCGTTCCATAAATTTGAAACAGTTTGACCAATTTGATTGGCTGCGGATTGAACTGTGTTACCAACAGTGTTGATGACGTTGGTGATGGTGCCGAAAAGACCATGAGCACTGCCGATGAGGAAGAGAACGAGTACGAGAGAACGCATGATTTCAAATATTGAGTATGCAAGAAGAAATGGGCATATGAATGGCTAGTTTTCAGTTGATATTTAATGGTGTTCGACTCGATAAGGTGGGTGATGGGAACGAAGAGCATATGAAGATTTCATAATGGTTCGATATATTTTCTTCGTCTTGATATTAGATTATTCGTCTATGCGAAGGGAATCTGTACAGATGACATATTTAAGAGAAGAAAAACAAGGTGAAAAATATAATGTATAGATGTGTAGAATCCATTCTACTCAATACGACCGAAAAAGCATAGCAGAAGGTCAAATAAACAACATCGTTTAAAGTCGAACTTAATCAATAATGAATAACGTTTTACGGAAGTGTTTATTCATCTGCGTAATTCTATCAGATAGTAACCAGTGTTGATATCGGTCTCCTTGCACATGACACATGAGGTTTTCTTGAACAATGATGACAAGAATTGAGTGCATATTGATAGACGGATTACAACTAACAGTTAGTTGTCTCTTGAACTCTTGTATATACATATACATCGCGATTGAGTCAATCTATTTCTTCAATTACATCATCAAATCGCAAGGATTTCTTCTATTTGATGAGGCAAAGCTTGAGACAACCGTCATTTTGTTGAGATCAATGGCTTTCGTTAAGCATCTTTTTTATATTTGTCTCTTTTCTGGAATCACTACGTTAGCATTAACAGTTAAACGTCGTCCATTAGTTTTCATATTATGCTTAAAAGGTTTCCGTTGGGATCTGCCGTATTCATATTCCCATTTGCCCAATTTTCGTCGTTTATCGACAACGGGCTCACGAGCACTGTGGGTAGACGCCGAGTTCGGTGGAAGTCAAACCAACATTCTTAGTCTGATGTCAGGTCTTCATGTTGAACACCATGCCCGACAAGATTTCATCGAAACAATTCCTGTTACCAATGAACACGTCGGCGGTCATACACGTTTACTTCATTGGCCATGGTTTGACCGAGATGCAAGTGACTCTGTCTACGAGCATTTACGTTCAGGACGTAAAAGTCAGCCAGAAATTCTCGAATCATATTCGAATCAGGGTCGAATGCCGTTACAACGTTTAACAAAGCATTTAACAAAGATTTTCAATAGTTTAACCGATGAAAATGATCGAACGAATCTCATTATGAGTTTCGTCGATGATCCATTCGTGACGTTGAAGCATCACGGAATCCATTCGAATAGTATTCGTCGAACAATGATAAATATCGATCGATTGATTGGACGGATCTTGTCTTTTACAACCAAAAATCAGATTAACTTTATTGTTCTTGGCGATCATGGGATTGCATCGATTGATTGTCGTCAAGCCATTCACATACATAATATCTTTAGCAAAGAACAATTAGATTATTATGCTGATCGATATAGCGGAACAAGTTTTAGTTTTGTGGTTTATCCAAAATCAGGTCAGAGATTTACCGAGTCTTTTCCGTTGAAAACTTTTTCGTTTGATAAAACAGATTACGCACAACAGATCTTGTTGAGTCAATTGCGAAATTTCCCAAACGAACAAATTGAAATCTTCACAAATGATCAAAATCGTTTACCACCTAGACTTCGTCTGCCAGCACCCAGCAACAAACCATCACCAATCATCGTATTTGCAAGAGAAAAATTCTATTTTTCATACAAAAATGAACAGAATGCAGACTACTGTCCAAACGAATATAGTCCCAATTGTCAAGGATCAAGTAAAACCTCTGTTCCGCTTCCATCTCTCACTTACTGTCAGTTATTTTTAGTCTTAGCAGACCACAGCGACGATCCTCGTCATTTATCCATGCGCACTGCTCTATTTGCGCATGGGCCTCTGTTCAAAAAGGGGCATATTAATGAGCCAGTGCTAATAACGGATGTTTACGCATTATTAAGACAAGTTCTTTGTCTTTCACCCATCGCTCTGCCTCGAAATGGCTTATTTTCTATCCATCAAATGCTCGACTTGACATCCGTTTCAAATACATGCGCTCATTTATATTTATCAAGCACGAATATGCTTCATACTATTGCAACAAAGCCCGTTCAACCTCCTGAAGTCACCGAAGACGATTCTCAATTAGTTTATGTTAATATAACAGAAGGATCTCACCGACCACATCGTAATTATGTACAAATGCAAGTTACTATTGAGTGAATTAGCAATTCTATTAAGTTTCTCTCTTGTAAATGATGTTTTTCTCAGTTTTCCTTTTTTTGACCTAGTTATTTCTCATTACACTATAAATCAATAAAGGATCGCAATGAACACTCTTATATATTCTTATTGTTGTATGCAGCAAAATCGATCGAACTAATGTTCGTTCACATCGTTGTTCTCAATAGTTTAGTTTCACACTGTTCAACTTTGAAAAACGACTCCTATGGAATCTGTCAGAAGCGAAATTTCTGCCGAGTATGTATATTTGAATTGATTCTCTGACCTGAACACTGTTTTTGATCAGGACCAGATGGAACCATGTTATCCAGTTGTTATGAGATGTGAAGATGATTGTTGTCACTTGAGATATATTCGTCACCGCTTAAGTTTTCCACAATGGTTGTACTATTCTGAATAGCAGAAATGTCGCCAGAATATCGATCGATACGAAGATTTCATTTGTTTGCGTTTTTTTTCGACGGGATTGCCAACGATTATGTCCAGCAACTTCACCACAAGTCTGCCCGTAACAAAAAAGACACGACGATCTATACTCATCTCTACATTGATGTCTCGCCCATTTGGAACCGAGAATTAACTGATTTGATGAACATAAGCACACAGACATACTATTCACAAAAGCAGTACTACCATAGTATAGTTTCTTTTGCTAATCTAGTTAAATGTTCAATCACATTTATTTTCTAATCGACTATCGACGTCATTTCAACAAATTCGTCGATTCAGAATCTGCTTCTCGGCTCCATGTAAATAACGTGTTTCGAAAAAATCAGATAACAAATGTACTGCGCAATGGACAGCCGTCCATCAACATTATCGAATCCTCAGCAGACAGTCGTTGAAATATACGAGATTAGCCTAAGAAACATATCTCTTCAGATAATATTCATCATTTTTAGTAGCATAGTACACGATACGCGTAAGAAACTATTGATTTATAGGATGACACAGAAAGTTCTTAGTGAACTTCCTCATGATCGAAAAGAGAATATGCAGCCAGCATTATTCCGAATTAAAGACACGATGCTATTCAAAAAAAAAGCAAAAGATCAGCTTTCATTACTATTCAATACATCATCAGGAACATCGCTGCGGGAGATCGACAGTTAAAGTTCAGATTTATTCTACACTAATTGAGATCGTCCAGACCTCTGTTTTGTCGAACAGATTTCTATTAGTCGAAACTAACGTTGAATCTAAGCACCGAGTATCTTTCCTCCCAAAACTTGCAATCCTGGTACGTAGAAGCAATTAAAGTGAATGCTGAAAGTATAATCAAAAACTTTCCTTATGTTAATTACAGGCAAATAAATGAAACATGGCATTGTCATGCAATTACATATATAGAAATGTCAATACTTATTTATGCACTATATGTTCATTAAAAAATCATATCTTCATTAAAATTTACACCAGAAATGTAATTCTGAGATGCTTATTAACCTGTCTAGGATGTCTAATCCTAAAGATATTCGAAAATGTCATTCGTACTTCATTATTCCACACTGGAGTGTGCAATTCAACGCTTGCAGACTAAAAATAAACTAGGTCAAAACATACACGCGTAGGCCAGAACGCTTTTCTTGAATTAAATAATAAAACGGACGCAGGAACAAACAGACTTCATCTATCGCGCTCCTTTTCAATGATAGTTTTGGTTGCGAAAAGCCAATAGTAAATTCGACAGAAGTATGTATATTTTTTTTAGCTAATTTTTTTTCAAATACGCAAAAAAACTGACAGGAGTGCATATGAACGGAATAGACTAATGAACAAAAAATTGAATAGACTGATGCGTGCGAACAAGAATAACATGAAGTTTAGAAAGGAACGTGATCAATTGAAGGTTACAGGCTTATTTTATGTATACAGTAGCCGATGATAAACGCAGGGTAGAATATCTATACAATGCTTGTTATAACAATAAATGAAAGGATGATCATGAAGCGAAAAAAGCTTTCGATGTAAGATGGAAAAAAGATGAACTGAAATGAAAATACACTTATGGAATGAAAGCAAGGCACACGCACGCACGCACGCACGAAGGAATACAACAGTAAATATGTTCAGAAGTACACATATATATTCATGTATAAACGTATTCGTGTTTGGGAACTACTACTGTTCGAATGGACGAGGTGTGCGCAAGTATAAGTGAGTTCGAATCCACACGACAACAGAGAAGAAACAAAAAATAAAAACACAGATAGAATGAATATTTTTATAAGTATCATTTGCGAATATGTTTGGGTGTATACGATGTTTTTACAGAGCTTCAACGTATGTTGCTGGATAGAGTCCTACTCGACTGCCCACACGACCCTTACACCAGCCTTGATCGTCTTCATCTTCTACTTTGGTAAAAATATCACCTGAAACAAAAGCAGAAACTCAACTAAAACTAATCTTCGTTTCCAATAAGAAATACCTTGTTTAAATGATAATTCATCATTTTCTTGAGCTTCATAATCATACAAAGCTCGAACAGGTACACCTCCACTTGTATCGAATGATGAAACACCTGGTGATGTGGGCGATTGATGTGGCATCTGATGCAACGATGATGAATCGCCATTATTTACATCATCATCATCATAGAATGGATTTGCCGGAGGTGGATACGACGATTGAGTTTGATACGGTGGGGCATTATTGTTTTGATAACTAGGTAAGGACGAATTTCCACTATTGTTTGTCATTGCTGAGTAACTGAAATAACACGAAGAAAGAAAATACTTGCATGTCGGTATTGATTTGTGTAAGAAAAAAACGAAGAAAAACTCTTAATCAAATCAACACATGCACATCAATACAACAGTTGTGATCACGAAATAAATTAGTTTTCAGATTGCAGTAGAAAGAATAGAAGCTTAGCTTGAATGGATGGATAAGCATATTTCCATTACTGTTTAATAAGACATGAATTCTATTGATTCGACATCAATTTGATTAGGAAAATAGAAAAGATATCATTGTTGATGTTTACTGACATGTAAAAAGAACGCAAAAACATCGGGAAGAAGATCAGTGGGGTTACACACTCGCGTTCGACTATTTTCCTTTTCTTCGCTGACTTCATTAATTATTATTACACTCATTGAAGAATTGTTCTTTGTTTCGCTCTGAACGGGTGAAAGACTTGTCAGTAGACATAACAAATAAACACGACGAGACGAGACGATAAACGTACAATATCGATAGGAAAACCTACTCATTCGCCCAAGAGTTAGTTGCCCAACCGGGTGACGCATCTGCGGGAGCCGATGCTGGTTGATGATATCCCATGTAGGGCGAAGCTGGTGTTGAATCAGTCTCTTCATTGAATGCCGCATTACTGGCAGATAAGAAAGAAAAACTCGTGAGATCGTACTTAGTGACGATATGTCGATTCATTGTCTTCTAGTCAATATGGCATATAAAAACTCGTTTTCTTACTTTGTTGATAACCGATTATCAACAGGTGCCATGTTTGCTTGACTGTTGTGATTTGATCGAATAGCTGTAACAACAACAGGATTTTCTTTTTCTTGTTCACCTTTAGCACGGCGGGATAGTGTGCGTTGTGCATCCGTGTATTCCTAAAACAAAAAATTCGAATGTCTTATCGGTATACATGATAACGTTTATAAACGTCAGTATTAGTTAGCTAGATAGGAGCCAGAAGAAACATAGAGGTAAACTAATATAGTAAAAATTATAGAGAATATATATGCATGTAACAGATACCAAAGAGCGAGCGAGAACGAACAAAGTTGTCAGTAAATGTGCAGCAAGAAGTAGACAAAGAAACCAATACAGATGAGTTTGCTGTTTATTTTTAGAACTAATAGTTGAAGTCTAATGATAGAGATGTGATAGACTACTTCACGCTTGATGAGATCTCGGCGAACGCGTGTCACGACAGCAGCAGTTCGTCGCATCGATCGACGAAGTGTTGCATAGGAATCGACCACCAATATTCGTGTATCATACGCAACTGCCGCACTTGTTTGACTAACAAAATGTGCTAATTGTCGACGATGATATGTATCATAACCCAACGATAAATCGTTAGCACAATAAGAGAAATGGCTTTGTTGTTGATGATGATCTAGATTTGTTGGTTCCTAAGGAGTGGGAAGGGTGATCAATGTAACATAGAAGCAAGATATTTGTTTTTCGATTGATGCCAAAGAAAAGGAAAAGAAGAAGCCGAGAAGAATTATTGATATGATTGACAAAGATGATTATCTGATTGGAAAGAAAAGGCAGAACAAGAAGCAATACCTCAAAAGTTGGCCAATTCATTTTCATGCCAGCGCCGTACGTGTCCGACCACCAGGAAAGATCTCTGTCTGCATCACAATTTTTAATAGTCTGAGAGAATTGTTGAAAGTTCGACGATCTAAATATTCCAGGAAATACGAGATTTTTTTCGACTCAGTGGAAATCAATATAGAAAACAGTTTTCCGGAGAAATACACGCTTTGCTTTTCAAAATCATACGTCAGTGACTTTTTACTTACTGTAAACGATGACTGAGGTCAAGACATTTTTCCGTAGCAGCAAAGAATTCGCGGAATTTAACAAGACGATCTTTTTCAAAGGTTTGACACCGGGAAAAGACCTAAAAACCAATCGATTCGAATTCAATGCAATGATTCCTTCAAACTCCAGTCCATACTTCATTCATATCGTCCATATATTTAGGATTTGCTCGATTAATTTCTTGTAAAGCTTCGGCATATTTACCTTTGGCCACTTCTTTTTCTTTACGACATCGCTCGACTTTTTCTGAGAATTTAGCACGCTAGAGAAAAGAAATTCGATATGAGAACAAATATGTCTCTCAATTTACTTGATCTTGGGGAACAGATCCATCAAGTTTACAGTTATTTTCTTGTGATTCAGCCATTTTCAGATTCTTCGTTGCTGTATGGTAATCACGTTTATATTTATCCACTTTAACGTATAATTTTGCCCATGGTTTTTGCGCCTAGAAGTAATACACTTCAATCAATTGAACAAGAACACGGTAAAGTCATGTACTCGTTTGAACTCGTCGTCGAGATCTTTGGTAGGCTTGATGTGCATCATTGACTTAACGTATTTCGTTTTCTGCCATGATTTTATAGTGGGAATGATATCGTTTTGCAGTTCATCATTAACTGTTTGATGAACTTCAGCTGATGCATCAGCCTCGCCCATGATTGCTTTCCAAGCTGATGCCATTGAGCCGAATTCAGGAGCTAGAAACAACGACACGAAAACGAGATCAATTAAGTATTAGGTTAGCAAGAGAAACAATAAGTTTTTACGTACATTTCGCTACATAATCCGACCATTTCTTTGACCAGCTTTTCAACATTTTCGAAAAGGTTTTCTCCAGCTCAGCACGCTCGTTAATCATACCGATGAGGTCAGTGGTTAGTTTATTTCCATCATCGCAACGTTTCACCGCTCGATTGTATTTGCCGATCTAGGGAAGAGAGAGAGGAAACAATCAAATCGCGTTTTGCATAACAAGTACGTACTTCCCAAAAGGAATCGGTCTGCGGTAAGTAAAGATCATTATCGGCATTGGATTTATCACCACCGCCTGTGTCCATAGTGCGTCAATAGCTGATAAGGAAAATGCGAATCGAACGATCTAAAAATGAGATCTGCTGTGAGAAATTTGCAAAAAATAAATCCAAGATCTTATCTCAACGATCAGATATTCACGTTTCTGATCCGCTATACAATACTTTAAAGAAGAAAACAAATCACCATCTAATCTATGATAAATGTTAATATATGAAACATCATACTCGTGCTCCCGTTGACAACAATAGTGCGCACAAATATTTTTTTATCATCGTGTCATATAACTGAAAAGACGATGAAAAAGAAGAATATTTAGAAGACACAGGCACCATCATCGTCATCATCACTAGCAGTAACACTGCATATGCCGTTCATTCAATTACGGAGAACGAACGGACGTGGTAAAGATGTCTTTACTCTTGTTTTTGTCGGAGAACGAGGAAAAATAATAGTGCAATGCGGACTTTTGTTATGCTGACAACAAAAAAAAAACGAGAGAAAAGAGAAAAACACGGAAGAGAATTTTTCTATTTTTCTATCAAGTCACGTTAGATTTTTCTTCTTCTTCGTCTTTCTCACCAAACTCGACGACTATATTCAGCACAACTGAACCGTACTGCTTGTTTTGTATCTCTCGTCTTGTTCTTCTTCTTCTTCTTTTTCTGCTCTTGTTTTCGATCAAGTTTCTCTTACCCAACTTCTTGCTTTTTTCCTGTTCTTCATCATCATCATCCGGTTCTGTATTTTCGGAAGAAAAATAAGAAAAGAAGTAAAAGATAATGACGAAGATGATGATGAGTATTTTCAATTTATTTTCCGCTCTATGGTTGGATAAAATAGATTATAGGAAAACGACAATGACAACGACAACAACAATAACCATGCTTACTGAACTTGCGACACTCAACTAAAAATAGAAGTGAATGAACAGATGAATGAAAGAAAGAAAGAAAGAGAGAGAGAAAACGGCTCGATGAAAATGAATATAAATTAAACGACATCGAGATCTCCATCATGATATATATATATAATGTCGACTATCAATCCTAGACATCAATTGTATTATGTATCTACTCATTACCTGAGTCGACAGATAAAATACAACATTCGAAAGTAGATGGTTGCGTTAAATGACTCGTCAAACATTTTCTTCTTCTTTTCCCTTTTCTTGTTTTTAATATCGCCTGAACAACACATTATCGGTCGTTTTTGTTTTCCTAAACCGGCTATTGTCTGTACTATTTATATTTCGCTTCCGTTTTGTATATATAGAAAAACTAAGAAACAAAAGACGAAAGAAAATGGTGACAGTTAATCAGAACGAAAAAAAAAGTAATAATCCTGATCGACAAATCGAGAGAAGCAATACCTGGCCAATATTATTGTTGTTTTTATTCGTCTTCTTCTGCTCAATCGGCTCAGGTCAATCAATGCATTATCTACAAACTACATACCGTCACCGCCGTCGTTTCGACAACAATATTATGTTAAGGCTAAGATTCATACATACGAAACAAGAGAACGAGTTGAAGTATGTGCGCGACTAAGTGCTTGTAGTTCATCTCTATTGTTATTGCGAATGCAGAGAGAGAGAGGGAGAGACGCACAACAGAACGAATCGTCTCTTCTGTTTAGTATGCAAGGTATGCTATGCGCGTATACGAATATATGTTGTTCAATGTTTTACGAGAAAAGCAAGTGATCTTGAGCAGAGTATAAATATACAACAAGATGAATGTTGACCTTCTCCTCCTTCGCTCGTGCTCTCTCTCCGTCATGTTTTGATGAAAATACTACTCAAACTTTTGTATACATGCACGAACAGATGCAAACTCTATGTGTTAAAAACACAGGGGATTTCGAAATGAGTTGCATGCAATTCATTAACTTATTCGAATGTTTCTTTTGCTTCATATTATGATTATTTTCCTATTATTCTCTCCCAAACAGAAAAACATGATTGTATATACCTCAGAGATATAAAAACTCCATGTAAAATAAAAACTAGTGTCTTCGCGAAAGATGATAAATAAATAAGGATTAGATGAACGATTACACACTCAAGTGTGCGGAAAAACTTGACGAGCAAAAAATAACGAGTACCCGATGATGAAAAGCACAACTCCTTCTGACTAAATCACACCTTATCAATCTCCAGTTTCCTAGTAAAAATCTGTGCCAGTATGATTACCGAGATGTCGCTAGTGAAACGGTTAATATGGTCTACTAACTGGGTCGGAAAATAGACAAATCGAAATGAATGTTGATTTTCCTATTTCCTATTGCTATTCCTTCCTATGTGCTTTATTTATTCAATTCAAGTCTGATTATTTCGTATGATTGATTCAGATTTTGTTTTGTTCGAAAAAATCCTCTTGTAGATAATGGCATCATTAATAAGTCGTGGTTTAGCTCAGCTGAAAAGCAAGGAAATGCGTGATTATTTAATGAGGTAAACAATATCACCAATTGTTGATGTCAAATTTCATCTTTTTTTTTCGACTTTCAGCACGGTAGGCGAGAAAAAGTGATTAAGAGGAAAAAAAATAGCTTATTTATTTGTCGTTTTTGTCAATTTCATTAGCACTTTTGGGGACCAGGTAATTAGAATTAGATTTCTCATGACAAAGATAACATTTATTTCTAGTTGCCAATTGGGGTCTGCCATTAGCAGCTATCGCCGATTTGAAAAAAGATCCGGAAATCATTAGTCCGAAGATGACCGTTGGTAAATATGAACTTCTCGGGTTCTTCATTTGATGTCTTGGAATTTTTCTCCGACTAGCCTTATGTTTTTATTCAATGCTATTCATGCGTTTTGCTCTTCAAGTTAAACCAAAGAATCGACTTTTGTTTGCTTGTCATTTCGCTAACGAATGCGCGCAATTAATGCAATTAGCCAGATTTATTAACTATAAGTAAATAAAATATGTCTGTTTCGGTCTCATGAATTTTTCATATCATTTTGTGTATATTTCAAGGTATGGCACACCGCAACCTATGAAGCAATACCAAGTTCCGCCATCTGCTACCAAACCGCCCGTTCCTCCAGTCCGTACAGTATAATCACATTTAAATCCATATAAAAAAAAGTCCTTTGATTGTTTTATGTTCCAGTAGTGCTAATATTTTATTCTTTAGTCGTTGTAACAATCCAACGAATTCTTTCACTTGTTTGTTAGCTTTATCTGTTGCACTGAGAATATGAACACGAATCAGTAAACGATCTAGTCTGATACATGTCTTATTAACAGGAATCGTTCCTTGCTTCGTTCATATTTCGTAATCGGATATTATTCACGACCTTACGGATGAAATCAGATCTGAATAAACAGAGATATGACCCATACCTTATCTTTTCATTACAATGGCTGATTTTTCGAGTTCGGTGAGATCAAGAGTAGAAAGTTGTATGAATAAGAGCGTGAACCAGTGTGCTCTCTTGTAGACGATCAAAACAGGTTATTATTGGTTTCGATGAGAAGTTGAATGAGAGGGACACTTCAGAAACATAATCACGTCATTATACAATACAAAGCAAGTCGTCGACAGAAACTGATTATATATGAAAATCGTGATATTATTTAAAGTTTGGATAACAAATTCATTCGAGTGGTGATAACTAATCTCTTTGTTGACGATACCGAAGCTATCAATAATTGGATTGTTTAGTATAGTATCAATGTTGTTGTATAAACCATAAATTCGATCAATTTACAATTAAACGATGGGCGCATTTAGACAAAAACATATTTCATACAGTTCGATATCTTGAATCTAATGATAATTGATTTCAGAAGAATGCCAATAATATCTTGACGGTCGCATGTACGCTCAGAGAGAGAAACAGGTGGATTGTGATTGATAGGCGCATGTTACTACATCATTCTGCCTGTAGTTGCTGATCAATAGCTGCTGAGATGATGCATTCAGGCATTGGATTTCGGATGAGTAAAATTTGGTATATCCACAGTCGTTCTCCAGCGCTGGCTGGTAATGAACTGTAGCGTTCTATAGTTTCATCATCAACAAATATATCAATGATTGTCGAATTAGAATATAGTAACCAGGCATTAGAAGCTATAGATTTTATTAAATCCGCTAGCGTCTGGATGTGTACTTGATAATAAATTGTTCGGAATAATACTTATTGTACTTTATCCGTGTGTACGTATATACGAAATCAATACATATGGATTGTTGTCTTATTCTAATTGGATCGGTCATCCATAACAATCATAAGTTAACAAAAGAAATATGAAACAAAGAACTTATTCATGTGAATTGATCAGAAGCAAAATACGCTGAACATAAGTATCATAATACCATACGGTACGATGTTTTCTCCTTTCTGGCTGAAAATATCGTTGCATTCGCTTCACAAATTAGTATTGTACAACGAGGATTGGTTTTTCTCTTTAAATTCTGAGTGTTCGTTTTTTTAATATTTAATTGATATGTTGCCGAAGGAATCACTCTACTCTATTCAACTACGTAAAAGGCACCGGAGTGAAATAGCTGTAAAGTTGTTTTTCTTCGAGTGCTCGGACATAACATATAAGTAATTGTAAGATTTGTGCTTTATGATTAACATTGACAACAGTGATTTCCACTCGGATACATAACAGGAAAACCACCTACCACTGTTTCCAGTGATTATTTACGCACAACTGTCAGAATTAGCATCAGGCTCGTTTCTTTTCATGGTGCACGATGTCATGGTTATTCTAATTTAACGGTAGTTTGTTTTCATTATGTAACAAAAACAACATGCACATATGTGTCATATGAGGTTGACGCAAGAAATCGCACCGGTATATCGATGACGATGTATGCATTGAAAACAGTTTACTTTTGATGTCAATGAGAATTTTTAGAGAAGAAAATGATAATCGGGCTTTATAGATAGATTTTGATAAAATGAAAAGCAAAATGTTCATTTCTTTTTAGGTTCTTTGAATTGAGATGGTTTGCGAGGTGAACTAGTTTTCCTTGGTGCCGGCGTGGATTCAGTAGACGCACGAATTGTTTGTGAGCATTGTGGCGGAGGTGATTCAATGACAGGTGGTCTGGTTAAAAACTTATCAGCATGAGAATTAAAACCGTTTTCACGAATGGTTTTTAAGCCTGTTTGCTCAGCTCGACTCAACCATTCACGTTCAAATTGATTTTCGTCATCTACGTGTTCAACTTCACGATTCTCAAGTAGTTTTCCACTCTTCGGATCACGTTCTTTTGTTATCTTATGACCGCGTTGACCAAGTCGATGAGATATTTCGGCTTTCTCAATACCACGCCCTGTATCACGAACAGCTTTTCGTGTGCGCTCAAGACCTGGAACCAAAATGAAATTTCAACAAAACTGTCTTCTCGAATCAATGATTTTTACCGTCAGGTCCACGAAATTGGTCGCATGTTGCTTGGATCACCCTTGGCTTGCCGCCATTTTCCTTCTTCGTCCTGGTCACTGCCGATGTCGAGAATGAAACCTGCTGACCCTGCGGTTTAACTAGATTTTTATTCGCCATTGCTGCTTGTATCTGATTCATGTTTTGTCCCACCGTATTCATAAGACTTTCCATAAATGCAAAGGTATCTCCGAACAAATCTAAATTTTGATTGCTGTTATTCGGTGGATTTTGACCCGGTTTTTGATTACGATTATCATTTTTCGCGCGTGGAGTGAGTGAGAACTCAGGCAATTGAGTTACATCGGAAAAAAATGGATCATTGTCAAACGCTGCACACGTATTCATCTTTCAAAATGCTAATATGGTCTTTCTCTCGAACGTCCGTATATATACACACGTATGTTTTGCAAGAATCGAAATAATAATTGTTTTTTTTCTCTCTCTTGTAAACAGGAGGAAAAATAAGTACGAACAAGCCCCATATGCCCTTTTTTCATGCTTTTCATTTTCTTTTTGGTAAATTAAAGGGAAAGAGAGAATATTCGAGTATGAAGTAAACACATCGACGATGCTGGTCAATCAATCGAAGAGAACATCGTCAATTGATTCACGCGAATCTTGACTGTCTTCCGATAATCGACTATTTCTCTTCTTGATTTCATCTTTCGATGATTTTTTATAGAAATAATACATTCCACCAATGACAATCGGTGCGATCACGACAAATAACGTCGATTTAGATGCATCTGTGTTGTCGGTTTTATTCAACGATGAATTATTGTCGGCACCTAGATCGAATTCTCGTAACCTAGTTGAGTTTGCACAGAATTCAATTGAAATTTGACGGCAAAAGTAACAACATACAAAATCGGTTTCTTGTCCAGATTTGTTTTGCGATATTCCTCAGCCTGTTCCAGAAAGGAAATCGGAAAATCCATCTGATTTTCTATTTTCTATTCCTCTCACCATTTGATAAATCAATTTTCGATCGTAAGGAGCTTCCGTGTTCCATGGATAATAATCTGAAACAATTCCTTTCAATTTCGACACTCATCTTCAATCGCGATAACCTACAACAAATCCATGACCACGGCTGCTGCTTCTTCTCCTCACTGCTAGAGCACCAAACGTATTCTTGACAAACACCTTTCTTCGCAGTGAGGTTAAGCAAATATGAATACCAAAACATGCATAAATACATATTAATCAAATCTCCTTGACGTTACGTACTCACACATCATATCGAAATGAACGTTGTCTTTGTTTTTAAAGATGATCTGATGTGTTCGTATTTCCCCGGTTCTCAACGAGACATTTTTTTTCTCAAAGACAGTAAAGCCATACTCTTTCATGATGAAGAAGGTAATGCATCTTACGAGATCTTCCTCATTGGAAAAGTGACTAAGGACGAGTTGTGTGACCGCACTATCCGAAGTGATAACGAGATTAATTTGGCTCATAGTTGTTTCTCTGTTAACTGATTCGGAGAAGATTGTCGCTGTTGAAGGTTGATGTCTTCTGCATAATTCAGTCGAACATTTCGATGAAAAATAGAAGATTTCACCTGTGGATTTAATGGTCGGAGAATCTTCACATAAGACTTCAAGTTTATCTAATTTGATAATGAAACGTTGATCGACAGGTAAGAGAGATAGATCACTTGTAGCCTTCTTTGTTGAGCCTATCGAAGCATAGAATTTATCATCACTGGGAAAAGTACCGAAATGATATAAGCGTCCTTCTTTCGCGTAGCGAAGCACTGTTGGGACATTGTATAAATCGAATTTGATTTCGGATTTTTCACACAAGAACTGAGAAAAATGAATTGAGCAGAAAAATATATGAACAACCTGAATATTCAATATAAACATCGAACAAACGAAGAAAATTGAAATATTTTTGTAGAAATTAAGCGGGATAGAAAGAAATGATTATTTACATGGATTTCTTTGGCCCTCTGCGTACATCTATCTCTGAGGTCATCGAGTATGATAGATAATGTCTCCTTCGAGTCATATCGAAATATTTCTATGGTGTATGAGCCTATACATAATCGTCTATTTACTGATAGACACTTAAAAAAAACACGTTTAGCTAATCATAGAACTATCCAGATAGATAATTTCACCTTCATTTTAACTAAGGATTAAAAATTTTCAAAACCAATCAAGGCACGAAAAATCCTACGATGTATCTAGTTTCTCAACGCATGACAACAACGCTGCAAAACAAAGATCATTTGATCGACAACGTACTTACTCATACCAGACTTCTATATCCTCGATATATCGCATTAACGAATAGTGTCATTTGCACTAATGTTCACATATTTTTCATTCTATGTGTTTTAAATTTCATACTGTCGGGTGTTTCTCACATGTTACTGGACTAATCATAAATGTGAACTTGTCATTCTGCATAACTGATATGCGACAATCGTTGATGCGTCTCCACAACCTATTTTCTTTTCTTTCTATTCACTTCTCCATATACGTCAATCGATACTATTAGTTCCTGCTACAACGTAGTCTAGCTGCCTAGTAAACGATCGTTCTCTTTCCTAAACGATACACACGAGTGCACAAATCATCGTTTTCTTTTTCGTCTACTCTACTTTATATTTTTCTCGTAGGCGACGACAACTATAAATTGGATGCATCTTCCATTTTTATGTCACTACAACCCGACATCTTCTCATTCAACGGCCGACCATGTCTACAATCAATACAAATGTAAACAATGATTCTCAACCATCGACAACAACTGCTGCTGCTGCTCCTTCTCCTCCTCACATTCCACTACCAGCTACACCCAGTGTGAAAAGATTGAGACAAATATTAACATCGGAAAAATGTCGCATAATCGCAGACAAACTACTGGAACTCGAACAAATCAATTCCACAGAACTTCTGGTCAATAGAGAAATCAATCGTCTCAATTACAAACGACAGTATATACAAAATCTACTCTCTTTGGTACATCAGATGAAAGCAACTCGTCCTGCAGCACACTCACGACCTCGTCCACGACGCCTACAGAAAAATTGAACAAGTCTTCTTGTGTTGTATAGTACTATTTATATCAAATATACGATCAGACATTAATCACATAAACCCATACCATCTAACACTTCGTTGTAATTCATAAGTCATCAGTTTACTGTCCCTACTCATCTCAGGATACGAAAGAGATCCGTTTTCGACCATCGTACCGAAATAATCATGATTACTCCAAGTAAACCAGCTAATCGGCATATGTAATAAACAAGTATCTAGTTATATCTTAAACGATTCGATCCACTAGGTTTAAGAATGAATCATTTTTCCCAACCGCTCGTTCTATCAAACTACACCAATGATTGTATATGACCCGTTTAACATCATTCTCTGACGAATAACATATTTATTCAATTATATTTAATTGTAAGAAACCAATTTCAAGTGCAATTATCATCAGTCCCTTTTTTCCTTAGTCCTCCTACACGCCCATCATTAAGCGATCAAACTGATATTATCAGCGCATGATATGTAACCGGTGATTGAAAACGAGTTCCTTTTTTCAAACAAATAATTTATTTAAAACGAAACGTAAAGATTGTTAAAAAGACGACGAGGTTTATAAAATCCAGATTTGGTTCGAACTTGTTGTTGGATAGATCAAACGATGAATATCTGGTGTGAAAGATTTTTGGTGTTTTTTTGTGTTGGGTGTCGAACAATTGATTGGTAGTGGTGCACATTTTGATAGAGAATATCGAACATGGGATGAGCGAGGAGTTGAACATGAGTTGGGCAACATACGATAACTCGTGTCGAGTTTTTTTGGTGTTGATGTTGATTGTGGTTCGAAGGCAAGAAAACTACGAGAAGAAAAGTCACTTATAGATTCGTTCGGAAAGAACAAACAACTACTTACTTCATGATTTATGTAATAGAAAAATGTTTATTGAAATCGTGCAAAGGACAGTTGAATGATGAACGATAGAATGTAAGTTGGGAATAAATATCACATTAGTAATTAGAATCGAGAATAAATTGCTTGCAATCAATAATGCAAACCAATAATAATCTCTCTCGATGTGATCAAGGAAAGTTAATTGATGTAATTGTTTCTGATATGAGCTGAGTGTCTCAGGTAGAGAAAAGAACAAGATTATGTTCTCTTATTCTTTGATTAATTAACGTATCGCGTCAGACATAAATTCATTTCTCTTTCTCTCGTCTAATGAACTTATTCTGAACGATCAGTCGATGAATTTATTTTAGAAAAACCATTTTATTTCATAGAAAACAAAAACATTACCAAGTACAAGAAATATTAATAAACAAAATTTGTTCATTTGGAGTAAAGTCAACTCGCACGTCATTGTTGAGGTTTTCATTGATCGAAATATTTGGTTTGACATTTCCCTGTGCATCTGTGATAGTAATGCGATAATTCTGGTCGTCGTCGTTGTCTTGTTCTTCTTCTTGGGTTGGCTCAGGCAGTGATGTATCATCATATGAATTATATCCACTTTCATATGTTATCGGAAGTGCATTCGATGGTTTGGGGAGAAAATCATTGAGTTTGAAATAAAAGTGCGTTGGCTCATTCAATGTTAAACATTGATTATGCATGGCTGGACCAGTTAGTTGAATATCTTTTTCTTGAATAGCTTGACAATAGATGGGATTTTTCTCGGGCACGATACCAGCATAATCAATCGAAATCAGATGTCGTCCTAATGTAGCGGGAATAAATGAACATTCGTAAGAGAAATCCTGTTGACGACGGATAGAAACTGACGGCGATTCGTCATCTGGAGTGAGGATTTCAACATGTAGACTGTGCATTGGATCAGGAAATGGATTCTCAACGAGTACCTTTCGAAGAAAAAAAAAGATAAGAGTGGAGAGAAGATCAATGAAACTTTCAATCTTACACGAAATTCAATCAAACGATGAATAATAATCTCATCGGGTAAACCGATGACTTGTACACGAGGTTTACCTTCTGCTAAACACTCTTGTTTGACATAAGCCATATATGGTGAATTGGTAATATCTTTATTGTATTGAAGTATATGTATTGGACAATCGCCTTCTTTCAGGGGAGTATAACGCAATGTTGCCATTTCTTGTTCGTAATCGATTTCTGCGTGATATGATGGTTCGAGAGAAAATTGAAGATGATTTTGATTGATCATGCCGTTTGCCAATGATTGTTGATGAAGATCAACGTAAAATTCCGTTGGACAACCAACAATAGCACGTTTGAGACCAGGTCCGAATGGTTTCAATTTCGACGAAGAGTTCATTTCATCATTTTTAACATCAATCGTGATTTGACGTTGCAATTTGTTATTAAATACGATAGATAATTCATGTGCACCGACTGACATTGGTTGATAAGTTAATTCCAGAAGGTCCGAGGAAAGTACACGACGTTTGACAACAATCGCATGACCGAATGGATCGAGAATCGAGAGAGCGAACGAGTCAACTGTGTGTACGTTCGTCGAAGAAGTAATTCGTAAGCGAAAACGTACGATTGAATTGACAATAATCTTTGTTGAACATCCCTCGCCTTCCAATTCATACGAAGGAACATCTAAATCAACAGAATAGTCATAGTTTTGTTCATCCGACAAAATTCTTCGTTTAACTTCATTCGAACTCTTACTACAACATTCCATGGAATTCATCGGTGAATAATAGAGATCAATTCTTCAGTCATTCGGATTATAAATGCATCGAACACGTCGAACATCGAAATGTTAATTCGAAAATATGATGGTAGTTAACTGAAATGTTTTGTTTCAATTAATGGCATGACTCATGGTGAATTGACTCGATAGGTATACGGATGTTATTCTCATACGAATGAGAAAAACTATACTCAAAAGAGAAGATTGTTATCAGCAACGTTGATCAGATATAGAAGAAAATCCTTGACAAGAAATAATTATTTTTACCTTGTTCATTTATCTTTTCCATGTCTGCTGCTGATAATAATTGTTCCTTTTTCTCATCAGAACTTTTTATGAGAACTGTCAATGGGTCATTTGTTACTTCGATAGAATTTGAATAGAACGATATAGTATAGAAGCCAGCTTGTGTTATCGGTTTGTAACTACACGAGAATAACTTGATATAACCATGTTGATACGAATTGATATATTTCGTATTATTTCTGACCATGTTCTTATTCGGATCGAGAATCAAGACTTCGATTGGCGATAGCAGATGGTGTTTAATCGAAGTTCTCAGTTCGAAACAGAATAATAATGTTTGATAAAGCTGATTACGTTCGTCGTTGGTGTGAATACCCTGACCGAAACAGTGGATTTCTGGTCTACTTGCCAATCGGTGTGTATTTGCAGGCAAACGATACGTTGATAGACGCACTTTGTTGATCAAACTATGAAAATAATCTTCATTGAGGAGTATATCATTGATGGAGATTGAACGTAAGTGTAAATACTCTTCAATTAAACAAATCATTTCTTGTAAAACCCGATAGGAATCTGTACAGCGAACACGATAGATGTTGGGACATACGGAATTGAATATTGTGTATAGACGACGGACACATGGTAGAAGTCGCATGAAGCAATGCTCATCGATGTTGTTCATTAGTGGCGCTTTCTTCACATCGAGTAGATTCAATTCGGTTGGATTCTGCCAGATGAAATCACTTTTGTTATACAGAAAACTCGATGTTGCTGGTATGGTTATGTGGCGTAGACAGTTTGTTGAAGAATTTGCGCGTTTCTTCGGATAATAGTAGTGGTCTACGCCCATTTTTTTCGGAGACAAATATGCGATGTTATACGGTTGTCGATTGGCCTGGAAGATATACATAGCAGAAGTCAAGAATTCCAGCAAAGGTGCAAAAAGAAAGAAGACAGTCAACGTCTACTCAACCCTACACATTCAAAAAGTCGAGAAAAATGGAGAGAAAAACGAAGGTCCAACTTAGTATGTCAATATACCGAAATTGTCAATAGAAGAGAGAAAAAGGAAAACAAATAAATAACCACTATACATTAACTATTGAATAGCTATGCGTATAATTTGGTAGCTGTAATCAATCTTCGTTACTCATCACCTGTATAAAGGTATACGTCCTTCATTTCGATCGTAGTTTCTTACATTTTGTATGGCGAACTTTTACATGCGTAGAGCAGACGTGAGACGAAAGAGAGACAGTTTTCAAAAACTGAATAATAACAAATTACAAATAACACGGAGATTACACTTTTAATCTCAATGAATATCTACAATAACAGAATGTTGTGTCGGGTTCTTTTACGTTGAATCGAAATTCAAAACATCCTTGGAATTAGCTGGAACATATAGTAAGATATGTGGTTTTTAAAACATAACAGAATAATATCGAAGAGGTTCTTTGCTCAGAAAAGAGTGAACGATCGATAGAATCATAGGAAGCTTGTCGATGGCGAAGAAAGTGTCAGATCTCAATGATAATATTACGTTAGAAGGTCTCCTACAGGCTAGACGACATCGAGTGAAATTAAAAACGAATTAACGAATGAGATCGATGTATTGGCTGTTTATTCATTTTGAATTAGTCTACTACAATTGGGATATTGCCTCGTGATCCATTGTACGGTTAAGTACGGATTTCGAGATTTAAAAGTGATGTGAGGTCGGGAGATAATCTTGTATGAAACGAAGTTATTTATCTGTCCTTCAAATAAGTACAGATAAATATGAACAACATTTTGTCAATGTTTTCTCTTCGTATCTAATTACTCCTCTCGTTTCCTTTAATACATGCTTCGGATTCATTAAATCTATCCTCGAATGTTTTGTAAATAGCGGGTTAGACGTATTCTCCTAAGATACTTACACCAGTTGTTACTAATTACGTCAATGACACTAAAAAATAACAATGTTCTCGATGCGTACTATGATCGTAAGCATATTTCTAATTGTCTGCGATAGAATGATAAGCAGACATGACTGAAATACTTATACTATCACATTACTCTCCATATCCATGCCATCAATAGTCAGTTTTGATTAACTTGACTCTGACATGGTTTCACAGTGATTCTTCGTTGTGCACGATTACGTGTAGTCGACTTCTTTGTAGAGCCGCAGAACGAAAGGAATAAAAAAAAGAAATACTCCGCGGCGGGGAATCGAACCCCGGTTTCCCGCGTGACAGGCGGGGATACTAACCACTATACTACCGCGGACGTACATCACTCATAAAACAAACGATCTCGTTTTTACTATAAGACAAACTTTTCGACGAACTCCTGCTTTAAAACTGATGTGAATATCGTGTCTACTCTCCAGTATTATGTTTCTTTTTCTTCTGAGTTAAATATCAGTTGAATTCATTCATCATTGCGAGGAATATACGAAGCGATGCTCTCGAGAATCAATGGACTGTAATGCGCATGAAAACATCGAGAGGTCATATATACGTTATAAGTTTTAAGTTGTGTCGAACATGTTTTTGCTCGATGTCTAGAGTGGTAAATCTTAACTGTCGTTGATTTGAAATGGCTGATTTGAGCACAAATGGTCCTTCACTTGAAGACATTTGTGAAAGAAAACTACTGGCATGACAGTTGCTGTCAAGGTCATAGAAAACTATTCTACGCTATGTTATTGAAAAAGGTAGACAATTCGATGCAAATAGCAAGAATTCATACAGATTCTAAATTGAACTGTCCTTTTCTCAACGATGCTCACAATATTTGTAGTCTAAAAAGCAGATCAGCAATTCTATTTTGATCTGAAAGATAGCTACTTACATACATGTAATAATTGTCACTTAAACCACGCTGAAGTCAGCTTTGTTCTTTAGAGATACTATTGGCAGGAGATAATTGCTTTTGTAGATATAGCATCACTAGAAAAACAAAGCTTGCTGATGTTATTCTATGTCTGAAAAGCATCCATGAAGAAAATATCATTCAAAATCTGTAAGCTTTCTTTTACATAGTTTCTGATCTTTTATTTCACATAAAACAAGTGGCTCTCATTCATTCGAAGATTGAACTTTTGCAATCGTCAAGAGCCGTTTCAACAGTCTTTCATAGCCAACTTCTTGTTCCAGAGTTTGCTTCGCCTGTGCACAAAGCATAATCAATACTTCAAGTAGTTTATTAAGTTCAACAGGATTTAGTTGGTTCGACGACAATTGAGTATAATTTTCATATTCAGCATCACTTTCCTCTCTATCAGTTTTCGATGTTGTGTTCTTCACAGCAGTATCAGCATATTCCTCTTGTACGATATTCAACTTTAACCATGCGATACTCGGCAAGGTCGATTCGATGTACACAAGTTCGCGTATTCGATAGGCATCTAAAATATGTAATAATCAAACGTGATCGGAAATGTATTTTCTCGCAAAGACCTACGGGCTTTTGCACGAGCATTCGTCATACAAGTGTGTATGTCACCGATAGCTAAACCTAGGAGAAGATTCATAAAAACAATTGTCATTATTATAATAAACGGTACAAATAGAAGTGATGCTGCTGCAACCAGTGTTGGTTTAGAAAAAAACAACGTTTCATAGGTGAATTCTCCGATTAACATCGCCGAGATCTTATGCAAAGACACGCGAAGACGAACGAATGACGGATGGTTAAAGAAGATCATTTGTGTGCTGATCGTAAATGCGACAATCAACGGTAAGATAACAAAACTTAGTGAAACAAAGTTAACCAAGACGGATTGAAACATTACAATACGAAAGCCAACAAATGGTACAGAGCGTAGTATGAACACCATATTGAACCATTGCAACAGGACTGAAACTGCAGCTAATTCCATCTGCCAATGAAACATTTCGATACGATTATCGTAGGGAATGAACGCGATCGCTGCGGTTAAAAACGATAGAATACTAAATATTTGCGCAAATGGAACACGCAGACCACGGAAAAGTATAATCTCCATGATGATTTTGAATAAGTTCATTAATCCTAAAATAACAATAATCCTTTGCAGGAGTAAAATCGCGGATGTGTTCAGCGTTAAAATTCGAGTTTCTTTCGGGTTTGCATAGCGTGCTGGAACAACGAGAACATAGAATGTCACAGCAAGCAATAGTAATAATGACAAAGTACGAGTTAAATAGAAAAATGGACGGTATAATTTCCATTTGCGTGCTATCAGCTGCTCAGCTAATGGATGTTCAAGTAAAGAATGATGTTCAGTATCAAGAGCGATTATAAATGGATGATTGCGATAAAGTAAATGACCATTTGTTGTATATAATTCATCGTCGTTTCTATACAGACAAATGCAATATTGAGAAAACATTACAGCGAATCAAACTTACTTAAAATAATCATCAATGTATTTATAAACGAACGTTATTCTTTCGAATGTGTTACCATTCGCATCAACTTCATCTGTTTTTAAAATTAATTTATCGAATGCATGTTTTGCACATTCAGGCATATAGCGGATCATATCTCTCAATGGCGTTTGGTGAGAATGACCTTTGGTATTTCTGACTGACATAAGCCATTGTTCAGCAGATGGATGATCTAGAAGTGCGTGAATGGTTTCGATTTGTCGATATTCAATAGCCACTTCTAACGGATTCTTTTTCTCTTTGTCACTATCGTAAATGATTTCAATTTCTTGTTCAAGAAGCAAACGAACGATAGGAGCAAAACCTTCTTGACACGCTGTAATCAATGGAGATTGTCTCCGAGCCAGAGCGGATTGAAAATTCGCCTTGTTTCTTACACATGCATCTAGTAATAAACTGACGCATTGACCAAAACCATTCTGTATAGCACTATGAAGCGGTAATTGGCCAAGATAGCTGGGAAACAATGGATCAGCACCGTTCTTTAAAAGTGCATCCACACATAATGCATGACCATATTCGGCAGCTAGATGCAACGGAGTTTTTCCATCTTCGTTGTGAGCATCGATATAAGTACGTAAAACTGGTGACGGTTGCATTGGATTGGTTAAGTCGGAATCGATTGGTGTTCTTAGCATTGAAATAGTACGACTTCGTAAGGCTCTTAATTTGTTCGGATTTTGAATTTGTTTGCTGAAATATCCGATGAATTCGTAGTGATTGAATTGGGCAGCCAGATGAAATGCATTCATACGTTGTTTGTCAATTGTATCCCAACGAATAAATGGATGAGCTAGTAATAATGAACACATTCTTATTGATCCTGTTTGTACAGCTAGTAGAAATATTGATCGCTGATTGTCAAGAGTCACTTGATGGAATATTTCATGCGATTCATCATGAATATTCGATAATAAGTAGTCAACAATGTCCAGTTGATCTTTACTGACGGCAATCATCAATACATTCATGTGATTATCATTAAGACTGGATATATTAGCACCATGGTTGATTAACTGACGGACAATTTCCAGATCTGTTGTTACAGATAATGCAGTATGACCATGATTATCTTTTATTTCGAGTAGAGATTCTTTTGTTAACAACAAGAGTTCTTGAACAGTTGTTAGACGGTTTGATGCACAAGCAATATGCAGTGCTGATTGATGTTGGCAATTCAATATGAGTGGATCAGCGCCATATCGATCGAGAAGATTTAACATGGACGGATCGCAAAATCTCGCTAAACAAAAAGGGAATTATCTATTCGAAGATCTACTTACTTACCTGCGATATGAAACGGTGTTCCAAACGATTCGTCTTCTTCATTAATCAATATTTTCAAAATATCATCATCGATTTCCGCTAGAATATATTCCACTATACTCATATTATCATGTTGGACAGCTAGATGTAAACACGACATGTTAGTATTTGTTTTCATTTGAATTAGTTGTTGAAATTTATCATGACGTGCTTTCGATTTATATAATTTAATTATATCTAAATGTCCTTTACTACATGCATAATGTAATGGTGTCCAGAGGTCAGCATCGCAAGCGTCGATTTGACTGCCTTCTTCAATTAAATATTCGGCAATTGGCAAATAGCCTTCCTTACATGCGAGATGCAATGGACGAATATCCTGTCGGTCTTTCGCCTGAAGATGCGGATGCATGAGGAAAAGAATCATTGATTTTTCTACACATACTTCAATATTTGCTTTCAATTCAATTAATTGTTTCACACCAGCAAGGCTATTACGAGCAACTGCGTAATGAAGGGGTGTTAGAAGATATTTATCGCAGGCATTGATATCTGCATTTACCAGAGCGAAGAGACAAACCAGTGGATGAGCACTTTGGAGAATTTTATTTTGATAGTCTCGCTGCCACGCTTCGCTGCTTTGAATCTACATGAAGGACTAAGTTATGTTCAGATTAGGAGGAGAATTGGCATGATACTTCGTCTCCGAAATCAGATTCGGGTTGGAATTGTTGTTCAGGACCTAATTCATTGGTGTTCATATTGCGGCTCGATGAGCGAAATGCGGAATGAAGAGGTGTTCGATGATTAGCATCTTTGATGTTGACACCTGAACTACAACAATGAAAATTATCAATATGGAACTACTCAGATATTTTTCTTATTTACGCAAAGGCTATATTGGATAAGAGTGTAAGACAAATATTTAATTGTTGATACCGAGCAGCGTGATGTAGTGGAGACAGACCCGAATCAGCATCGAGTCGATCAGCGATTTCAGCTGCATGTCGACCGCAATGAAAAGTCTGTTTCTTATATTCCACAAAATTCCGTAAACGAACCAGATCTCCATCATGACATATCTATGGAAAAATACAAAAAAAAAACGTAGAACAGCTTCGACGAATGTATTGTCTTACCCCACTAATCATACTCGTATTCCAATCTAAAGCTTCAGGTATAACTGACTGTATACCTTCATCTTGATTTTCTTGAAAATCAGTCAACGGTGTTTCTTCGGTAACTGGTACTTCATGTATATCTATCGTTGAGTCAGATGTCAGCTGCTGTTGATTTGCATCTTGATTCATAGTTTTGTCGCGTTATAACGATAAAAAAACTGATCATTTGCTTTTCTTTTTCATTCTTTTTCTCTTTCTAGTAGAATGGCTTTGTGCAAAAGGTGAAACTCCATCGTGTCCTTTTTCTCTCCCTCTTTCTCTTCTATAGTCTTACATTCTTTTTTCTTTCCAATGGAAGTGCAAGAGGAAGAAAGTTTTTTCGTTCTTTTACGAGATTGTACATTCAATGTACTGCGTGATGACGTAGAAAAAAAGGATTTGTAGTTCTCGTTTATGATTATGAATCAATATTGACATCTTCTATTTTAAAGAACAGTGGTTATCATATTTTGGAAAATGTAGTAAGAAAATAACATATAGAATCATTGTACATGTAGTATTTGGCTTCAGGTTCATACAGAAAGTAATAGAGAGCGATAAGGACTGCATTCTGTAGTTAACAAATGACATGTCTACGTCTTTGATTACACCAGTCTTGATTGATGACCTGGTACTCATAACCATCTAATTTGAGGCAACTGCAAGGTGAAATTGACTGATCCTGGGATTGCACTGAATTGCAAGGGTGGTATTGAAAAATATGCCAGTGGTCGATGTTAAGGTTCTTTTCATTGACTTCAACTACAAAGTTCTATGAAGAAAAGAATAATGACGATCCTTTGTCTATCTCTTAATTAAACACAAAGATGATGGTAGATGTGATTTAAAATATACGAATATTGAGGAATTTAAGGCAAAACGTTGCTTTATAATTCATCCGTGAATTTATCGCATGTATTCGTTCTATTGTAGAAAAATAGCGATATTTGGAAAAGTCTAGATTCTTGAAAGAATGGTTTATATTGACATTCTATCAAGTGTTGTTGTGTTCATGTAGCTTGCACCTTTTTCGGAACATACGGCAGAAATTGAGCTAGATAAGGCAGATGAATATTTCCAGAAAACGAATGTAGTAATTCTTCGAATGTTTTCTTTCGGCAATTGTTCATTTAGAAGGGCAAAAAATTCCGATAAAATCTCATCATTCTCTAGGTGGGAAAATTATTTCGTTCATTTATAAGCGTCGGAAAAAATGAAAAATTAACCTTTAATGTCAGTAGGGATAATACCAAAAGAAACGTTTCGAAATATACCTTTTACACATCACGATATGCAAAGGATTTATCCCACACCTGCATACATATAATGTGTGCGTAACCCGTTCTCTTTCGTACACTGCACGTTATCTGTTTCTTCTCCCTTTTCCATTTGTATATTCGCTTTTTAGGTTTCAACAAATTACTACGAGCACAAACATGTCGTCCAAATCTAGCGCTGAAGAACATGGTAAATGGAGAGATCATTCTGAATGCAAGTGTGCTAAAAGTGACAAGAAAGCCTATAACATCTGTTTGATTGAAGTATCGATCAGCAACTTTTTTACTCGAGTTTTGGCAGACTTGGCTACATTAACTCTAGGTGATCCTCTAGTTCATTTAGCAGTTCAATGTGAATATCGTTGTTCGAGATGTGATCAGACCGAATATTACACATTTGAGTTTTCCAAAGTGGGTATGTATTCATAGTATAGTCGTAATAGAGTTGAGATATTTTGAAAATTTAGGTAAAGAAGCGCGTTGTGGTGCATATGACCGCGCCTACACTGTGGAGAGCTGCAAGCATGAAATGTCACTTAAGAAGCTGGAACAAATATGGTCCGACACGTGGCCAAATACGACAGGCGACGACTATGATACGTTGGAGCGTAATTGTAAACATTTCGCGAAAGACATGTGGAAAAAAGTGAAAGCTTATAAGTGACACACTGTTCCTGACGATTGTCTCCTTCTAATATGTACCTGTTTTTCGTATATTCACAAAGAATTTGTATAAAGTGAAATAGATGCTGACATTTTATTAATTTTTCAAAATATCGCACTCAAAGTTATAGATAAATAACGCTCGTCGGAAGAACCCGATTACCTATCATTTGAATTTGAACTCATTCTCACATATTTCCTAACGCTCTTAAAATGTATGCATTGAATACATCTGTAGTTTCTTTTATGAGTGATCAAAGGTAAGTATATTGTCGTGAGCTTCGATTTTGTAATGATAAAAAAAAAACTAGTTATTCTATTCGTATGTTCTTTGTCGAAAGCAAAAAACATTAAACTCAATGCGATGCAACTTTATCATTGCCAAGGTCTCAGTAATTCGATCGTTGTTGACAACGAAACGAAATATCTTCGATTGATTCAAATCACAATTTCAATGGAACACATCAAACGTTTCTTTAGTTTATTTATCATTGTTATTCATTTAATCCATATTAATCAATCATTAGGAAACGCAACAAAGCAAGAAACGAGACTGAAACGAATTCGTCGAATCATTCGAGGTCATCTGGCGAAACCAGGACAAGTAATGAAGAGATATTTTCTAGCAATCAATTGAAACTTCGATTGTATAGCTACCCTATCAAGTTTCGATTAATAATAACGGCGATCATTTCTGTGGTGGAGCTCTTATTCATGAAAAGTGGGTACTGAGTGCAGCTCATTGTTTGAAATAGTAAGCTTTCTGAACTTCTACGAAATAAATACTTGCTATTTGAATATTTAGTTTTACATCGATCCAAAACTTTTATGCCGTTATGGGTGCTATCTATTTGGATCAAACGGATACGGAGCATGTGCAAATCTCACGTATCGCTGCTCACTTTCCATTTCCACGCTATGATCCATGGTAAATAACGTGCTAGTTTTCTATTCTGTGATTGACGTAATCTATATAATATTTAGGGGTGATCCAAGTAATGGTAATATCACGCGGAATGATCATGATCTAGTCCTACTAAAACTGCAGACTCGTGCTCGATTCTCCACTCGCGTCAGACCTATTCGATTGCCTAATCGAACCAACAATCAAATTTCTTCCGAGCAAATGCATCAATGTATCGTTTCAGGATTCGGTACGATCAAAGATACTCGTCAAAGTCATATACTCAAATATTTAACAGTACCGATTGTTGAACGAGAACAATGGTATTAGAAAAACCAGTCTTGAATTTGATCTATCTATCTATTTCTTTGTATAAATTCCTCGTAGTGCGCGAGGTCATCGACCAAAACGTATTAAAGACTTTCACATCTGTGCTGGCTATTGGCATGGTGGTAGTGATGCATGCAACGGAGATTCAGGAGGTCCACTGGCTTGTTATATCAACGATAAACCTGTACTAATAGGTATTGTTTCATGGGGAGTCGAATGTGCTCGTCACGGTACGTATGGTGTTTATACTCGAGTATCACGTTATATTCGTTGGATAAATCAAACAATTGAACGTAACAGTTGATAAAAAAAACACACACGCATATGTTTTTTTCTCACTCATTTCGTCCATAACTAGAAAGCTGAAATGTATGTATCACAGTTCTTTGTTCGATTTCTGTTTGCGCAACACGACTGATTAATTGATCACGATGATAATGCCAGTGTTCACACCTCAGTTGGCATTGCTCTTGGTTTTCGAGTGAAAATTCTTTGATCATAATTTGGATTAGAAAAAACGATCGTTCGACGTGTTTGGTTCAATGGCTCTCTTTGTTCAACTGTTGCTGGATTTTTACTACGATAGTATTTCGTAACTATACATGTTATAATAATCGCTATCATGGATATCAGGGTAATTGCACTAAAAATAATAACGATTTTGAAACGTGCAGAAAAGAATTGTTGATGGGAACTGTTCAAATCATTTGTTTGACTTCTTTGTGAGTAAATGTAATCAATATTTGCGTTGGAAAAATACGCGTTCGGATGATTCTTTCGATGTGTTCGATTGTGATACGCAGCTAATCGAGATGCAACACGACGGGCTTGTACTAAATCATAAATAGATCGTGATGAGACAATTGTTCGATTAACATTCAACGTCGGAATCTTATCTTTGCAATTCACACAGATAATTAACAGATTGAGAGCAAATATACTCCGGATATGCAACATATTGTCTACAAAGACAGAATTATGTTTCATCGAACATGAAAATGTGTTGTCGACAAACTAATAGAACTCACCTAGAATACGCGAAAAAGCAAATGGCAAACTGATTTATCTGTATATTTTTATAATCGACGCGTACGTATGTATGTATGCATTATTACTTTCGTATGTTTCTTCTTTGAAGAGCTCTTAGAAGAAAAGATATGCTTAGAAAAAAAAAACGAAACGAATTGCTACACTCCCTATGAATATCACTCGGAGAGGCTCATCGATCGCGCTCGAAAGTAAACATACAGTTGTGTGATTGTATTCATATATCGACAGCTCCTCTCAATCATAACTTTGTAACATCGGCTTTTTTTCTTCGCTTTTCCTCGTCCTTTTACCTCATTCAATACGTTTTTCTTCAAAGGCAATCAGCTTGCGTACAGAAATAAAACGACATTTATATCACACGCCAAGATATAATTATCTTATATTGTCGTCTGTATGTATTCATGTCAGCCATTTCTTTCTTATTGTGTATACGATGTGTTAAATAAATGTCATTCTTCTTCGTTTTATCGTATTTCCTAAGTGGCTGAATGAAGAACAAGTCGGTTGACTTAGTAGGAGTGTAGAACGAGATTGTATTTCATCGAATTTTGTCTTTTCTTTTTTCTTTTTATTTTGGTTGTCTCCTTCAGCATAAAAAAACAAAAAATCGCAGAAAACAACTGTTACATGTTTGAAATGCTGCTCATTGATAATAATGCTGATGTTAATAAGGTTTAAATTATCACTTTGTATTCGATACTTCATCAAAGTTTTCCACAAGATCTTCGAATGAAAAAGAAAACATTAATAAACGACGAGGATAATTAACGAATAGAAATCCTACCGGGTACTTCCTCATCATCAGCCTCAGCACTTTCTGGTTCATTTCCAGGTTGCGATTGATCACCGCGCGTACCAAATTTACGTCGGCCAGCTTCGCTAGCTGAACCACTATCAGTTGATATGCCCATTTGTGACATAATTGTCGGTAACATTTCTTGAAGAGCTAAAAACAATTCCAAGGATAATCATAGTCAATGAAAGAAAGATTCGTCTTCGTCGGCATACATTTCGTATCCGAAGGACCACTGATAGCATATGTGTTTGAGCCAAGCGATGCTTGTACTTTAGGACTAGTAAAATGAATGACTTCACCATTATCTTTAAACATATTAACCTATGCGATGCAAAAGGGAAAAGAGGAAATCGTAAGGTCTTTTGTCAAAAGATAAGACAATCAATTAAACCTCTTCAATTCCTTGAATGTTATTTGCGGCAAGTTTTTTCAATGAACTTTGAAGTTTTTTGTCATCAGCATTTGCTGGACGATGAATGATTTTCTTCTTTCGTCGAGCTGTGCCCTAGAAAGACAAGTTTATGGTGTGAAATGCAATCGCCGGTGAAATCTCGAGTAGATGAGACCAACCTTGCCACCGATTTTGATTGCTTGTGCATTTTCTGCAAGTTCTTTCAGCTTTTTTTGATTAAGTTGGAAACCCGGAGTGGCATCAGTTGATGAGCTCGTCGTCGTCGCCGTTGTTGCTCCTGTTTTCTTCTGGTCCGATGACATGAGTTAAACTGTTTTTTCTGAAATATAACCATACATTAAATGGTTGTTTATTATTTATCCCAAGGTAAACGAGAAATATATGAAATAATACAGAAAATGAACGAGATTGTGTTATTTTTAATTGACGAAAACATATTGCAGGAAGAAGAGAAACAGAGAATCAAATAGACAAAACACTGTTGTCGAAAAATGTAATGAAGGATAGTTATTGAACTAATAAATCAAGTATGTAATAGCAAAATGGAAAAAAGAGAAACACAAGAGTTTGAGAATGATTATATGAAAGCGCGAGGCAGGAATAGAGCAGCAGGAGCAAAAATGAAAGAATAAATATTGAAAAAGGAGAAAAACGAAGAGGATTTTTTTCGATTTATCTGACGCCTGCTGCGTTTAAATTTTCTTGTTTATTCAACATTGAGATAATCTATGTATATGTATAGAGTTGGAAAGAAAACGATCGATCGCTAGGTTCTTCGAGGCGTTGTAGTCGTTATTTGTAAAGCACGTTTAGCTTTCCGTTTGAAGAAACAACATGTTGGCTCCGATGGTGGGCCGATACTAGATGATGGATGCTCTTTATGTGTACGAGAATTATTCGAGTTATTTACATTAGCCGGATGTTGTTGTTGATGGGTGTGATGATAAGAGTAGCAGGGTAAAGGTGGCGGTTCGGGTACTAAGCCACGTCGTTTGGTTGGAGGAGGTCCAGGTCGATGATTTTCAGTTGCCGTTCTTGACGATGACAATGATGGTAATGCTGGTTGAACTTTACTCGTGCTTGCCATCGATAGGGTCGTTTTCGAACCGCCATTCAATGTGACCGTTGTCGCATTTGTCGAACGATTCGTTGAACTGAGGGGTAACTGATGATTTTGAAATGTATTACGTTGAATGGCTGTACGATGGCGAGAGTCGTGATGATTACCATTTCGATTCGTTGGAGTCTGTACGGTGGATGACGATAAATTTGTCAGTGTATTGGTGTTCTTATTGGAACTACTGTTAATACCGCTTGATAGTGCTGTTGCAGGATTCGTTGATGTTGTACCTGTCGTATGTCCATTCATGGCGGCTGTCGTTTGTGTTTTACTACGATTGAGTCGATGTTCTTGCAAGCGTTTGACCCAATCGAAATCGCCATCATTAATGAGATTGTTCTCACTAAGAGCATTGTGAAACAATCGTCGTAGACCATCGTACTACAAATATCATGTGATTTCATTGAATATATCTTTGTTTGAAGATCAATACATACATCAGGTTCTTGAGCGAATTCCATTTGACGCACAGTTCGCATGTAAGTCAAAAATTGACGAGGATAACCATCACATAGAATTTCATTCGTTGTAAATCGTTTTGTATCACCAATTTTTTGATAACGCTCTTTCAATGTATCCGCCTTTAAGCCTTGCCACTATTAAAAGACAAAGATCTTGACTACTATAAATAAAACCTCGACTGTCATACCGGTAAACTGCCCCGCAGAAAGTACATAAACATATAGCCCAATGCTTCTAAATCATCTCGACGACTCTGCTCTCGACCTGAATATTCAAGTATGAGTTTAAATTTAAAAAATCACGCTCATTACCAAGATGTGTATTGATTGACATGTACCGAGCAGTGCCTAAATATATGCCAATAGAAATCAAATGATCTCAATTTCATTCTATAGATTTACCAGTTAAACTTTTGTGTTCACGATAAGGTATATGCAAACCATCAGCTGTTCGATATTCTTTTGCTAAGCCAAAATCAACAATATGAATAATATGCTGCCGGTTCGTACTACCACGTCCAATTAAAAAATTCTCTGGTTTAATGCTATAAGGAACAGAAAGAAGGACACAATTCAAGACTCAATCATCAACGCCATAGTAAATCTTACTCTCGATAGATGAGGTTCTTCGAATGAACATATTCAATCCTGTCTAGTAATTGCAATGCAATCATCAAAACAGTTTTTAATGAAAAACGTCTCGAGCATAGATCAAATAGATCTTCCAATGACGGCCCTAATAATTCCATAACTAATGCATTACACGGACCAGCTTGACCATAAAATTGTACTTGAGGAACACCGTCATGTTTACCTAACATCGAATAAAAGCGATATTCATGCGCTAATTGTGGCGTACGGGTCGAGGTTTGTTCTAATTTAATGGCGACATGTTCATGCGTTTCGGTATTTCTACCCAGATGGATTTCACCGAAATTGCCCGAACCTAGAATTCGGCCGATTTGGTAGTGTGAGCCAAGCGTCGTTGTTGTTGAAAGTAACAAACGATTCGAAGTCGATGGGCGTGAAACAGCACCATTCCCAGCCATTCCACTCGGATTGGAAGCGATCAAGAGAAGAAGAAAACGAGTATTTCGAAGTCGAAGTAAGAAGACAAAAAAATTGTTTTATCTGAATTTATTGTATCACCTCTCTTGTCTTCATTCGATCGATGCCATACAATCTGAATAGGAGAAAAAAAAGTGAACGAATGACGATTTGTTCATCGTATGATTCCTCTTGTTAAATATTCAAACATATACATACATACACGTTCAATATATTACATAAAAGAAGAAAGAGAGAGAAAAAAAAATGCACGTTCTTTCTTTCTCATCCAGTCCGCCTGCTGTACCTTTTCTTTTTTTTCTTGCCTTCGAGATTTTTTTCTCTCTCGTTCTCTTCGATGGTTTATATGTAATATGTATAGATTGATAAAGAAAGCAATGGTATTTGAATGAAAAAAAAAGGAATATGGTAAGCTATTCTTACCTCGATAGTAATAAATGGAAAGTAATCGATAAAAATAAATTCTAATTAATAGATAATGTCATGATTGATGAAAGAAAATAATACAGGACGGAAACAATGGACAACATGAATGATTGTAGACATCTAGAAAGAAATTTTTACAAAAATAGACGAAATTCATTGTCCGGAGAGAATCCCAGAATGAAAACACAATCCCCATTGATTGATATGAGAAAAAGACAAGAGAATAGATGTATTCACACAGAGAAATTATCCAAGGATAAATTGAATATTCACAAGGTATATAATGGATGGATATCGTTTTGAACAAACAATTAATTGTCAATATTCAATGAGAGAAATTCCTATGGATACGAAGTTATTTGAGAAATCATATTAGAAATCGAAAACCGGTGCTTTTTCTTGAGGATATTTTTCTTTATGATGAACAATTGACAGAGGTCGCCACTTGATCATTGAACTTGTCAAGTTGATGATGTCGAAGTGTTCACTCCTCTTTCTTTCTTAAAACATATTTCCACACCTATTCGATCTGATTACGTAGTTTTATAACACTTTAGAACGGATGAAATCGAGATTACAAATGTCAATATGAAAAATTTACTTTTAGTTGTTATTCTATGAAGTGAACGTCCAATAGGTGATTCATGGATGTTAATTAGCATCGCGCAACTCTTTTATTCCTCAACTTTATTCCGCGCGTAAATTTGTTCGAACGATTGACGAAAAAGTTTATTTAAAATATGTAAAAGCGACAGCAGAACATACACAAATTCAGTCAATGACCATTCGATCAGCACTGTCATCGTTTCCTCCCCGACGCATTGGTGAATCTGATACATTCATCATTGCTTTGAAATGCTAAAAAACCAAGCCGACACAACATTTGCACTCAGAAATTATCTTTAATGTCTTACTTCAGAATTTTTAAAGTCCAGATAAAGTGTAAATAGAGCGTGTAGCGATTGAACGCGTGACTCGTAGACAGGAATGTCCAACAATGCTAAAAGTAGAGAATTAGACGAACTGAAGAAGAGAATCTTCGTTCGCATACCACAAGCTATATCTATGTATGTTGGGAGATCGACATCGGCATCAGCAGGTGGCACAGCTGTCTAATAAAATAAGTTGTCAAGTGAGATTTATTGACTTGAGAAAATACGAACTTCTCGAAGTAGATCTTCAAATTCACTTGGCCATTCTTGCATCAGACTGTCAACATCTGGCATAGGTCTAGATTATCAATCAGACGATATGTTCAATGCCGATACAGTTCCATTTGAAACGTACCTTCGATACTGAACGGTATCACCCGTCTTACTCTTTTGTAATTTACTAATGTTATGAATCCATTCTTCAATTGCTTTCGGATTTTTATCGGCGTGGACGACATGCCGAACATTCTAGATGAATTACGAAACAAATGAAGAATAGGATGAGATGTCGAATTTGTCTTTTTTTTACAGTTGGTAAGGCTTTGGCAATCGGTTGATTGGATGTGTAAAGCATTTGTAAGCCGAGTACGTGCGGATCACTTTGTCTTGAGGATGGTTCGTCGAGTACGATGAGACCAAGTGAATCTTCTTTTCCATCTGGTCGAGGTACCTTGATTCAATGCAAAAGAAATGCGATAGAAATCATCATATCAACTAGTATCAAGTATATCTACTTTTAAAAAAGCATCGATATCGCCAATAGCTGGTACATATTCCGGAACGAATGGTTTCAGTTTGGTTTCCAGTATAATATCTTGTGGTTGATACCTAAACAAGCATATTTTGCACGTCGAATGCAATCTATGAGATTACTTGTCAATGTATTTGAATAAATCCTTGATTTCGGCTGATACTGGTAAATCTCGGTACATTTTTGGATCGTATGCGTTTGGGTCAGGTGCTTTGTATTCCTTTTGACCATTCCCAGCGTCATGTAATGCTTGAGACGAGCCTTGATCTGAATCGGAATCTCCCTGAGTTTCATCATGATCATCGTTCTACGATTTTAACTTAAAGTAAGAATTTTTATGTTGAGATCACTCATACTCGAGGACTAGCATATGGACTTTCATCGGGTCGATGGTGCATGGGTCTTTCACGTAGAAATTTCGATCCTCCAGAAGCATAGTTCGAATCTGGTGCTAAAAGATTAGAAGTAAAACCATCTAAGACAAATCTTTGTGCATTTTGCAGAAGTTTTACACGACACAACATTCAATACAGAGAATGACAATATTCAATAGGAAAGAACCTGGAACAGGGGGAATTTTCGAGTGTTTTAAACCACTTCGTGGTGAACCTAATCCTTTGATAGTTCAAATACGTTATATCAGTATATTAGTTTCGTTACACAAACCTGCTGGCCTTCGACTACTTGCTTGTGGTGTATAAACACTAGCTACATCTTCTCCATCAACAATCTTCGAAATTAAAAACACATGAAATCACAGAGAAAATAATCCGTTTCTACTTACATCCATCGATTCATCGTATGGTTGATCATGGACCATGCGCGGCTAAAAAATTCGCACAAAACTCATTGTTTTTCATCTAAAACTTTTTCGCTTACTTCGTCTTCCTCATCGCTCATCTTTTATTTTTTCTATTAACGCAAATTCCTATTTCCGACATGATACTTTTCACTATTCTTGGTTATACCTCTGAGAAAAGCAAATTAAATTACAATCAACGTTGACAGAGGTCAGTAACTGTTGAAAGAATCTGTTCTTGTCCTTATCGGACTAACACAGTATACTTTGAACTTTGATAATTTATACCATGTGATGAAAAGACATGAATAAAACAACAAAGTTACCTCGTTTTGACAATGTTTGCATTTAAGTAAAGTGTTTACTTTTCGAATTCATAACATAAGGACTTTGAATTCTTCAAACGACTCGAATGAAAACATTAATTGTATCGATGTAAAGCAAAAAGCACCACGAAACAAAACATGATGTAAAAATGAAGTCTTGATTACAGAAATGAGTTCATGGATCCTTTTCTTTCGTTGCTATCTATGAAGAAAAATGTACTTCATTCAAAAGAATGACTGGCCGACTTAAGTTTTGGATCACGCCATCCGTCTGACAGTTTTCTCCTTTATCACGACGATAAGAAGAAAAGAAACACTTGTACGTGTTTCTCCACGAACGACAAAGTTTCGAATTCGCCTATCCTATCGATGATCATTGCATAGAAAGATCTTATTTTGAACATGTTACCAATTCTACCATGGACAACCAGCAGCGTCTTAATTCTACTTCTACTGCTGGTAACAGTCATTTATCTGGTATTCTCTATAAAACTTCGAAAAGCTGCACCACGTTTTCCAGTGCTTATCTCAATCTTACGTGGTAAATATGATTTTATTAATAGAGGTCCACTGGATCTTATTCAAGACGGGTATCGAACAGTAGGAGATATCTTTCGCATTCAATTATTTTATCGGTCCATCGTGTTTCTCATTGGTCCGCAAGCACATCGGGCTTTTTTCGAAGCAAAAGACCATCAGCTATCTCAACGCGAAGTATACACATTTACAATTCCAGTGTTTGGCAAAAATATCGTCTATGATGCATCGCCAAAAATAATGCAACAGCAGTTAAAATTCGTTAATAAAGGTTTAAATCAAATGAATATGAAAGCTCATGTCGGAAAAATTGTTATGGAAGCCGAAGAATGGTTTGACAAATGGCCTGATTCGGGAGAAGTTGATTTAATGAAAGAGTTTTCTGAATTAATCATTTTGACAGCATCACGTTGTTTGCTGGGCAAAGAAATTCGTGAGAATATTCAAACAGAATTTGCACATTTCTATCAACAATTATCCGACGGAATGAGCCATTTATCATTCTTCTTTCCAAATGCGCCAACGCGAGCACATAAGAAACGTGATCTCGCTCGACAAGAGATTGCCAAGATCTTCTCTAAAATCATCAAACAACGCCGAACGGAAGAAGATGTCGAACACGACGATTTCTTACAAGTGCTTATCGATGCGAGATATCTCGATGATTCCCTTCCTACTGATGATGAAATCACTGGCTTATTATTAGCTGCATTATTCGCTGGACAGCACACATCGAATATCACAAGTACTTGGATGGGATTGTTAATGATACAACATCAATCGAAATGGATGTCGAAATTATTAGATGAACAAAAACAAGTAATGGTAAAATATCAAGATGAACTATCAGTAGACTCTCTTGGAGAAATGAATTTATTACATGCAGTGATGAAAGAAACATTGAGATTATATCCACCATTGATATTGTTAATGAGAAAAGTCATAGAACCAATTGCATACAATGGATATGTCTTGTCCAAAGGCGATATTGCTGTCGTTGCACCACCTGTAGCACATCAAATATCGAATGTGTTCAAAGATCCGAAAGAATTCAATCCTGAACGGTTCTTAGGCGAATATGCTGAAGATCAAGTCGAAAAATTTAGTTTCATTGCGTTTGGTGGTGGCCGACATAGTTGTTTAGGAGAAAGATTTGCTTATTTACAAGTGAAAACGATTTGGTCGATATTATTACGGAAATTTGATTTTGAACTTTGCCAAGAACATCCATTACCTGATTATTCCGTTCTCGTTGTTGGACCTAGACCACCATGTATGGTTCGATTCAAACGTAAAATAAATTCTTTCTAATCTATCATATTTATTCCTTCGACCGAAAGAAGGATCATAAGAAAAAATTGTTTGTGCGTTTTTGTATTTGTTTGTATCAGGATTAAAGGTAAATTGTTATAAATTAATCATTTTAATAGCTAATATCGAGTTCGATCGGAAGGTAGCCGATGTGAGAAAGCATAAATCTCGCGATATCACACTGTAAGTGTATCGACAAGGTGGAGATTGTGAAATCTTCTGACACTGATACATCTATGCGCGATAGCTCGTTCCTTTAGTGCATTTTTAATGACAAACAAGAGAACTGTCTAACACTGACCTGTCTTATTCTCTTTCTCGTAGAGAAAAGTAATACTAGAATGAATTTTTTGTGTATTTAATTCATTAATCGGTTAGTTAAACATATAAAACGAAAGCAAAACGCTCTCATTTTAGGTTATATTTTGTGAATTATGCGAACGAAAAGTACATGAGTACTGTAGAAGACGATCTTTACGGAAGAAGCTGTAATATGCATAAGAAATGGTGTTTCCATGATCAATGAAGATAGAACTAAAGAAGAAAAGAGAAATAGACATCCTTAACAACAAGGCCAATCGTCTTAGTCACTATATACTGTTGTAATGTAAAACAATACTTGTATACGTGGAGTAATCGGTTCAAACGAAGCCAATATAGGATGCTGGCGATGAAATGTTTGATATTGGTAACGAGGATAATAGTAAGACACACGACGAAAATAGTGCTCGTGAAAAAACTTTAGTAGTTTTTTAATTCGTTTGAAATCTGCTGGAGAATATATTCAAAGTTTTCGCTGCTTGATGGCTATCTACTTGGTCCAGAAAACATGCTATGATTCATCTTACTCGATATTTCATAAGGCTTAAATGGAATACGCAAGCAATTTGTACTCATAGGTAGCATGGGCATCACTTTTGATAGCACCTTTTCAGTACGATGGGGAAAGGGAACGATTTCTGACTTCTTCGTTTTTTTCAGAATTAGAAAAGCGCCATAAGTATAAGCACTGCCAATAAAATAAATAGGTTTTGAACAGTAATCTGACTTTGAAGTAGAAGTCAATCGTTTTCCAGGTAACAACGCTGTCGTCGGATAGACGTCAGGCAAATATACTATTCAAAACTTCTCATTCTTCTTATCCGAATAAGGGTACATTAGAATCGTATGGATGCCGATAAAGTACTTGTGAATTTACATGCATCGATTAGTGCTATATTGAACTGACTTTTGCTTGGAACCATTCAGCCGAGAGCTTGAATACTACCACAGGCTATTGTTGCTGGAATAATCTTAAGAAATTGTCTTGTTTGTATTTGTAAAATTCGAATAATTCGAAATGGTTGAGTGCACTGCTTGAAGCTGCTATTGGATAAGAATTTAGGTAAGTGAAGGAGATGATGTTTATGGAAGAGTTTCTGTTCACATAAATACATTGTTGTTATGGTGAATAGGCCACTAGTTGAATGTGATTGCAATTTGATGTTGTTGTTGGTATTACTCATATAAGGTCACATATTGACACGGGATTCAGTGGATATCTCGATACGATATCGGATACATTTTTAATGAGAGAATTCAATACCGGTAAGAGAGATGTTCTAAAATGAAACATCAGGCAATTCAATATGTGGAATCACATGATCAACTTAATTTCTGAATGCGCAAAAGATTATATTTGGTTGAAGACCAACACAGCGAAAAGGTTCCCGCAATGAAATATAAACAATGTTTTGTTTATCGTTGACTTTCGACAGCATTCGAACGATACAGATCCAAACATGTATATTTCTGCTCATTTGTTTTCCAGAAGGCAAATCCGAACACTTTTCTGACACAATATGATTTTGAATGATTGATCGAGCGTTCTCACATTGTTAAGCTTATCGCCAAACTTAAGAATTTTATCATCATATGATCAATTTTCATCTGGTTTTTATCTCACACATTCCTCAATAAAAGCAAGTCGTGCATTCTGGCGAAACTAGGCCAAATGTTTCACACGCACCATTGTTAAGTATATTAATGGCGCACTTTCTTCAGCCCAGTTTGTTTCATATTCAAATCACTAATTAGCATAACGTTAGAATCTCATTTGTTTCCTGCGAAGGGAATGAAGCATACTCGAGCTTAAAGTGTTAGCGTACATCATCAACTCAAAACTAATAATTCATGGCGAAATTGTGCACGACATCGTGACGGAAGGGAGAATATTTTTTTTAACATTACAAAATTCCGAACATCAATACTAATGACAGACATTAAAGAAAAAGCATTCCGATGTTATTTGACAAACAATTCTTTACTCCCACGTTCGTTCACAAAAGAATATTTCTCGCACATTCTCCTCAGATAAATTCATGCTTGAATCAACGAAGACAACAAGATCAAATCAGCTTTCTTTTTTTTTGTTTTGATAGTTTTTATTTTTCCAGAGATAATAAAGGATAATAGTAATACTGAGAAGATGATGAACGATGAAAACAGATAGATTAAACAATAAGTAAAGAAGAAAAAATATCTTTGCAGAGCCCATAGAAGAACGAACTGAATCAACGAAATTGTCAAGCGTTACGTTCTCTCTTCAAGTGTATTCGGTCAAAGAACACACTTTTCGGCTTGCTTTTCATTGCTCCAGATGTGAAAACGAAATGAACGACGCAAGATAATGAACGAACGAACAATATAACTTTGAATAGATGAGTTAAAGAAAAAAGAAGAAGAAAAAAAAATATCCCAGATAATAAAATGCCACAAGCGTGTTTTGTTTTAGGAAGGAAATGGGAAACGAAAAGGACTAATTCGACACCTCATATTCAATTCAGACAGCAGAGGGAGAGAGATTCTTCGATTCGTTGTTTATCAAAATGGAAGCGAAAAAAAAAGAAGAATGTTGAGCAAAAAGTAGAAAAGAAGAACTCTTGGTTTGCCTTTTGATCATTGAATAGTGACCACGGTTGTATCTTCGGCAATATCTTCCGGAAGCCAAGGTAACATGTCGTCTTCAACTTCGTTCGAGCAATCGGTTGAATTGAGACGAATTGCAGATGTATCGGCTTGATATTTACGTGGGACAGTGAGAAAAGCGGCTTTGACTGTATCCCTGCAGAGAATACAAGAAAAGAAAAGGTTATTGTCTGACAAAAAAAGACAGAAATCTCGTTAGAATCGATTGGCTCAGACTTCCAAAGAAGGCATTTTAGTAAATGACTGGCCTCACATGTGAGAAATTCGAGTGGAAACTGCGTAACAGGAATAAGCATCATCACCGCCAATCGGATTCGAACGTCGTTTCTTCTCGTTTCATACGCTCGAGACAATCCAACCAAATTAATGTCTATTACTTACCAAAATTGTTTCGACATAAAGTAAAGTGGTTTACCAAATGGAAGACCATTGAATTGGACAGCTGCTGAAATTGTGTATGCACCCATATTTTTCCAATACATCCAATCTCCGATCTCTAATTTTGGAAGTTCGATTGTTGTATTGATACAATCAAGACCATCGCAAGTTGGTCCCCAGATTGACGATGTGTATTTGTCATTTGATGCGTTCTATAGATCAACAGTGAGATTCGATCATCTGACGAGAAAATCTCTACTGACCTTAGCGAAAAGACTAGGCACTGGAACGTAGTGATCGTAAAGAACACAATTGAATGACCCGTAAACACCATCGTTGATGTAATACATGTATTTCGCATTGCCTGTTTCTATTTTTCACGAAGAAGAATGCGAATGTGATAAAATGCGCTAACACGTATTTCAGTCAACTGACCTGGTTCGATCATTTCACGTGATGCGATGATGTTCGTTGCTAATGTATATGCCGAAGCAACATAGTATCGACCTGGTTCGGCGATAATACGAACAGTTCCGTCGTCAGGAAAATGTTCATCGAGCGCTCTGTTAACAGCGCCAGCAATTTCAGCAAAATAATCTTCAGTGCCAATGTTTCCAGGAAAACCACCACCAATATCAAGAAGATGCATGTTGAAGCCTAATTTGATTCCGTAATTCATGATGATTCGTGCATTTTGAATAGCATCGACAAAAGCTTTGCTTGTCATTTGACCGCTACCGCAATGAAAGCTGGCAATTCGAACGCGAGAATAGAAAATTTTCGGTCGCTTTTTGAAAATTAGTTCTTTACCTGACACCAATCACCTCCATGTCAATTTCTTGTGCTTTTTCAATTAGTTCATGTGCTGTTTTCATATCGGCACCAAATTTCATTGAAAAGCGGCAAACAGCATTCGAATCATCAGTAACGATACGTAGAACAAGTCTAGAAAAACAAACCTCAGACTTCGAATCTCTCTAAACTTCCAACGATTTACTTGGCGTTTGGATATACTTGTTTGATTTTCAATAATTCCTGTTTATTATCGAATGTCATAACTTCCACGCCAACCTCTTGTGCATAACGAATGAAAGATGATTGTTTACATGGGTTAGCATAAATGATGCGATCGGCTACAAAACAATTCTTCAGATTTTCACATCGAGTAATGCGATTAATGTCTTACATGATACGCCTAAATCCATAACCTTTTTGATTTCGCCCTATAAAAATCCATCCAGATAAGTTATTTTGTTTCCCAACAAAAGTAGATTTACTTTGCTTGCGCAATCGAAACCAGCTCCAAGATAAGCAAGGAGTTTGATAACATTTATGTCATCGTTGCATTTCACAGCTACGAGTTAGAACATAGGAAATTGTTGTGAACAGATGATAAATAATAAATTTTACCGTAGTGTGGTGTTACACGAGGCATTAAAGTAAGCCAACGGATATGTTTGTTGCACACGTCTTCAAGATCAACGGCAAAGAAAGGTTCAGCTTCATCAGTCTGAAAACAAATTTGAACTAGAGAAAAGAAAAAAACTAAATCTGAAGTTATCGTACGAGCAATTCGATTTTCTTTTGAATGAATTCTTCAGCTGTATGTGGAGTTTTAGTAACAACAATAGCGTTATTCTTAATGAAATGCATGTTGGATTTGATTTCAAGAGTAGTTAATTTGGAAAAGGAGTGCTGTTTGTATTGAATAGGAGATGTCGAATTACTGAAAAACAGTTAAGAAAAATCATCGATGCTACTTGAATTCAAGTTTAAAAAAAACAGCAAACTTACGTAAACGAAGAAAGGGACTTGTTCAGCGATTAATTTCTCGTGGCGGGTGCTAGCGAAGCGGACCGGGCGTCCAAGGAAATTCAGGCAAGACAGATGAATGAGTGTGTACCGAAAATAAGTTTATTTTCGAGATAAGGCCCTAGTTTTTCGAAAACAATCAAATCAAAATTAAGCGGCATCATTCCATTCAAACTTACCCTAGTAGAAGTGCCCCACCCTTGGTACTCGTTGCAGACTTTGGACAATATTTTCGGTTGACTTCGAACAAGCGAAATGAAATACCTTCTCCGTCGATCACACACGCACAATCACCGTGCAATTGCTAGTAAGTGTATAGATATATATATACGCCCGGGTTAGAAGAAAAGCGTGTGATGCGATATCCTAAGAAAGAATGTAAATGCGTAAAATGAGGAATACAAAAGGAAAAGTTTAAAGTATAAGAGAAAAAATTCAGGTAGAGGAGGCAGACGGCATGGCAGAGAAAGAATCTTCGGAAAAGAAAGAAATATATCTCATCTCTAGTAGTGACACTCCTAAATTCTGAGCAGAAAAAAAAGCTTTAGTTGGGAGTTTTCTCGATTTTTTTCATTGGGAAAAATATCGAAAAATATTCTCAAGGATAAAGCTGAATGTATGTATATTTCGAAAGGTGTGTGTTTGAGGTAAACAGATATAGATGCGTAGAGCATAGTGGCTTTTTTGCGAACATCAATGGCGGGAGCAGCCAATAGAATTTCTTCTCTTTCTCTCTCAGTAAAAATCGATAGTGAAGAAGGCAAATCCCATCAGTTTCCGTTCCGAAAGGGACTGAAAATAAACTACTTGATTATATTCTGATTGATTTTCTCGAAACGAGAACTATGATCGTGGGAAGAGAGAAAATTTAAAAAGAAATCAGAAGATAATCTGATTTTCTCACGTATGATCACAACGAATAAAAGCCCCCTCATTGCGTCTATTGAGCATTAAATCATGCGCGATAATATATCTAATTTGCTCGTTACAGCAAGATGTTTGTATGGGAAAAATATAGTGAATATTTGCATTTGATGGAAAAGATTTAAAAGAAAAACATCCTAATAGACGAAACTCATTTTATTTTAGATGTTCCTTTTTTTTTATCCGTGAAACAAAAGCTGAATAGAAACAGGATGTTTATATTCCGTTGAAAACACTTTTGAGGTGTGGATTACGGGAACTTTGAATGTGCTTTTTTTTTACAAATAATAAAGTATTTGATAGAAAATGTCATGTTGACTTCGTTTAGACAGAAGATCGAATCCTCATTAGAATTCTGAAGTGTTTTTGACTTAAGGGTTATATTATTCTTCAATTTATTCGCTACTTCAATGAATTATCAGAAGAAAAAGACTAATGGAATGTGTTTCATTGTAATCGTTGCTAATTTCAGATGTCTTTCGATGAAACTTCCATGGTATCAATCGACAATCCCCTGCAAACTTCATTTAACCAAATCGCTGATGTTGAAGTGGAGAATTTCTTCGGTTGTTATCTACTAAATAGTCTCAATCCGAAATGCAAGGGTCGAACATACATTGGCTTTACTGTCAATCTCAATCGGCGAATAAAGCAACACAATAAAGGTAAGGATTTCGGCGGAGCCAAGCGAACAAGTGGGAAAGGGCCATGGTAAGCAATGTGTTTGTTTGTTTGTTTTCGGATGATCAATACTTGTCTTACTTAGGGAGATGGTTTTAATCGTGCATGGATTTCCCAATGAAATTTCTGCGCTACGCGTAAGGATTTGTTTGTTTTGTTCTTCGTTGTATTCTGGAGATTTAGTTCGAATGGGCATGGCAAAATCCTGAACAATCAGTGCGTCTCAAACACTTGAATTTACCGAAGACGAAACGAACGAGTTTGAAATTCAAACTGCAAATTCTTGCTGAGATGCTTTCCATTGGTCCGTGGACACGTTTACCCTTAACCATCCGATGGTTAACGGATAAAAAGCAAACTCTCGAACGTATTCCACCATTTCATATGCCGATCACAAGTGGACCGATCAATATCTCCAAACATACAAATACAATTCCATCCAAACGGAAGAAAGTCAACAATCCAGTGATTACAACGACGACGACTGAAGCTTCCAAATCACTTCCGACCTGTCATTTATGCATTGACCTGGTTCAGGTATGTTATATCTTGAATAAGTTACATGAACCCTATTTAAAGCACGCTTGACATTTAAAGAGATAACAATAACCTGACCTATTTGTCGTTAGCATTTCTTTTCCCTTCTATAACATATATTCTTGTAAAACAACTCTGATAGTAGTTTAATGTGTCTTTTTTAGCCTTCTGTCAATGTTTCATGTCCAAAATGTTCGATTTCATTTCATATTATATGCTTATCGAAATACTTCCTACGAAATTCGCAACAACATTATATCATTCCTATCGATGGTTCGTGTCCATCATGTCAAAAAGACCTGCTATGGGGTGAAATTATTCAAAATAAATATCAAAATCGTTCGCTAACGTTAGCAGAAACGAGCCCATCGACGGATGAGTCAGAGAATGAAGGCATTCTTCTCTAAAATTTGTTTGTAAAGTCAATATCACTTGAAAATAATCTGTCATTCTTTTCTTACTCAATATATAATTAATAGTGCCTTTTAAGAAAAATTTTTCATGCATAAAAACTAAACGACTGATGTCAAATAGGTATTTGATGAATGATTATCTATAGAATACCTGTCTTTCACTCATTTCACAATAAGAACATTCTTAATCCCGAATAGGAATTTAATTAAGCTTTCGTGATTACAGAGAACATCACCGGTGAAGATAGACATTCGTTCTCATCGGGTCACCAGTACCTTTCAAAATACTCTTTCGTAGACGAACAGAAAGAGGTCGTCTCAAAAATAGCATCTCTTATCTTTTTTTTCCATTCTTTTTAGTTCTACTTTGGATAAATATGAAGAGAAAGAGAAAAAGAAACTTTTACCCATCTGTCAATTGTCACTAAACAGCAAATATCAGAACTATACGCTGCAAAGGTCTCGATCAACTCGACTATCTTCAGTTCAGGTTAAGAAGACTATACTAGTGCATCTTTCTATTCAAAAGAACAATTAATATTTCATCTGGCCTTCAGCTGACTAACTATTCAAATCAAGATCAGCTCGTGTGACACCTTTAACGTTATGAATCACCTGATTATTCAAGAATATGAAACGAGCTGTTTGCAAGGCGCTCTAATGAAAATTCTAATATAGAATACTATGAAATATTAACGCCTGCTGACTTTCCAGATGTTGACAAAGCTATTGTTACTTTATAATGCAATAACACAAACTCACTTCCGTTATTTGTTCATAATGCCCATAAAAAATATCACTGCGTTGAGTCTCTTATCAGCAGCAATTTTTTTCTTCATTCGCATTCATTGTCCCTTTAAGGTTCACACATATCATATATAAAAGAAGACAAGAAGAAAAGAAAAGTCAGCACGAAGTGAAATTACAATATGAGGTGCTGATACATGGAAAAGAAGGAATATGTGACCACCCGCACAGAGAGTTGCCTTATAGAGTCAACCCGTTAACAGTGATTCCTACATGAAGTATTTGTACATAAATTCATTTATACGGACATAGTCGGACATGAAAAAGTCTGACTGGTAAATTTGTATTGCATCAAATTCACTCCAATCTATCAGAGAATGTCTTGCCTTCTCCTTCAATAACAATTCTTCTTTACTGGTAAACAGCATTTGATACGCTGTTCTGACTCTAAATATAGTGAATGAGGTCACAATGACCTTTCGGAATCTGACTTCCTTCCGTCATATTAAGTACCTTTACTTCAATGATTATAAATCACTATTGAAATAAAACTACCAAAGATCGTACTTGACTCTCATTACGATCAATTTTGGCGAACATCATTCATCTTGGAATATCTCTTGTTACAGAGCAAAGATCGCTCCGCGCCGTTATTTTGACATACGTTTGTTCTAGAAATCAAATAACCATCTACCTTAACGACATGAAAAGAAAGTTCTTTCTCTTTCTCTCACATCGTTTTCATAATTAGTCAATAAACACGGGACGTAGGCGACGCAAAATATTACATACTCTTACAATGCACATATCAACCGATAAGGTCTAATTGAAGTGACAATCCGATCCGAATGCGAGCGTTATAAACCATTGAAAAAAAAAGAAAGAAAAATTTCTTATTTCTTCAATCAACATTATGCTATACATTTGCATGTACATACTCATATCTCTATTCAATAAACAGAAAAGAAATATAAAACAGAGAGAACATATCGTAATTATAAGCAAACTATCTCGTTTAGTAAGTTAGAGGATTCGTATCATCTGCTTGATTCACATTCTTTGTCGAAGAGCGATGAAAGAACTGTTTTAGAAGAGTTAGACAAGTTACATTCGATGAAGCTGACGAGGGCGATTGTGCTTGGTGATCAGAGGAGACTTTCGTCGTCGATGCCGTCTTAGAAGATAGGATATCAGTTAAAGGTAAACATTTGTTTGACTTTAGCGACGATTTATGCTGTTTACTTCGATTCGATTTAGGTCTATCGGTGTCGACATTCATGTTTAAGCGGTCATCCATTTTTAGTACGAGTACAGATTGATCGAAGATAACGGGGAAGTAATCGAGCTTAAACGACGAAGGATGAAAGTGTATTAGAGCACCACGTTGATACGAGTATAAGTCAAAGCGACCCGACGATAGCGGTGGTAAATGATGGTTTAATAGCGTACGCAGTTGTTTGATAGTCTTGTCAGATGATATAGTGAATGTCATACGTGAATTGTCAGATAAGCGTTCAACAGTGATTGTAATTGGTTTACTGAAAACGTGAAGAGTACCCAAATGAAAAGTTCATCAAAATCAACGAAGAAAAACGAAGTTTCACTTACGCTTCGGTTTTGGTTCGGCGAGTCTTCATCATAGATTTAGATAATTTTGTAAAAGTTTTCTTCTCAGGAGTTAATTCATTCATAATCAATCAAATATTCAAAACACAGTCAACAAAGGAGAAAATAAGTTTTGAATAACGACAGCGTCGTCAGTCAATGTTAACGTATGACAGTAATATTCAAGTAGTTGTGTCTCCGCGTTTTTTTTTCTCTCCTCTCAGCCTGATCGCGTTTTTTTTTCTTGTTCTGTTAATATTTTTTCTTACTGTTTATCACTCTTTATAGACGACGTAAATGTTGTATTCAGGGTAGAATGACGAATAATGGACGAAAACTAAATCGAAGTAATAGGGCAACGGATTCGAGCAGTGCACACTTGAAAAGAATGAGCGAATTGTTCTATTTGCCGATTAACATTGACAATCTGAAAAAAAAGAAAGTGTCAAATGACTATATTACCTATTATTATCGTCATTTTCATTCTGTTTTTGAGCTTTACTCGTAGCATTTAGATAATAATCATCATTCTTATTTTTATCTAAAGAGCGTCTTGACCGTGTTGAAATGGTAATGAAGAGAATAGCATGGAAGGAAAAGAAAGAGAAAAATAATACAAGTTGTGCGTTTTCACAAAGAAAAAGAAGCTTGTTGGCATCGGGGTCATCGTGACCTGAATCAAACTTTGATACAAGAGTGAATTGAAGTAGCGACGGTAACTTGCTCAAAGGCATTCCAATTCTCTTCAAAGAATGTGTCTCGACGAAAGACTTTCTAGAAACGAACTATTTCAATTCGAACTCGTATACCTTCCAAGGACATTTCTAACATGTTCTTTTATGTCACAAAGAAACAAAACTGTTCGACATATTGGTAAACACCGAACAATTGTTTTGAAATTTTACTCAGTAACACTAAGAAATCACAAGGAGACACTTCTCAAATCTTTTGACTGAGATTCGATACGAAAAATTAAATATAGCCTAAACAGAATCACCTTCGAAACAAATAGTGTACGTAGGAACTCTTTTCCGTTACATTCTTTCTCATTTGTAATGGTATGATGACCTTACGTTGATTACATATCTGAAAAAGATTAGTTGGATCTGTTTCGAGGTCGCTGGTTTCTCATAAGAAAAGAACGATCTAGTTTTTCTAAAGAGCTATCTACTAAACAACCTTTGTTCTTTGTTCCACTTAACAGACGCGAAACTTATCAGCTGTCAATAGGAAAAGACAACGGGACGCGGGTAATACATTGTCTATTATATAACCTTATTAATAAAATGTACCGGTTCAAGTTTTAGCGTCTATTCAAATATATTTATATTTAGCTTCTTTTTACCTCAGGGAAGATACCTACCTCGGTGGATACTTTACCCTAAGAACTAAATCCGTTCGTTCGAGTTATCTATGAAAATTATGAATAAATAATGTAAGCCCATGGAAATCTAGAAGCAATTAAGTCACCCATACGATCGCGTGAGTTCCAACGGTAAATCTCATACAACTGAAAGAGATGCGCAAACCAATTAGATGTATTTCTACAGACTTCGAGTTCACCGTGTCCTTCTCCTTGCTTGAATCTATCTTCTGCAACAAATAAATACTCAATAAGTACTTAACATTGCTTAAATTACAGGTTGAAATGATACCAAACGCAAATTATCTCCCGTTCGCTCAATCTCTCAACGCAAAGTGCTCCATGTTGAATTATGCCTCGACTATATCAAAGGAAAAACATTTTCAGTTCCATTACTTGCCACTCGTAGATTAGGCAATGAATATACGTTCTCCTCTGACATTTCCATGCTTTAACTGTGTCGAACACAGTGATGTAAGCTAATTTACTCTGTAGAAAAAAAATATTTTTGTTCTTGTTTTTCTCGAAAATCTTTAAACTCAAAAGGCGTCAGTATTACAGACTCATTTACTCGGCATATCCTATATTTTTTAATATTAATGACAGACTCTCGACATCTCACTTCTTCATATGTATCAAAGCGATGCTCGGTAGGCGGAATAGCAGTGATACTCGACTGTTTTCCTGAAAGAAGACAAACACGAGTATAGAATATTTAATTTTTCTCTGAGTCGACATCTTACTGAATGAACTTGCAGTGATTCGTCAATTCCTACATAATAGCAAATAAGTAGAATGAAAAGTCAGTACCTCAAGATGAATGGAAATCATTGGAGTCTGATCTGTATCCAGTTAGCAATTTAAACAGTCATCGACGACCGATTCGATATTTGGGTACTATGGTTCTTTTCTCGAACGCGTCCAATATCATCATGTAAATTGAATGGAATGCGAAAAAAGGCAATCACGAATAACAATAATAATAATAATAATAATAATGATTTTAACAAAGCAAACGTCAATCAATAGTAATTAAATGAATCTGATGATTGACAGTTTCTGATCGATTTTCTCACTTTTTATTAATCATATCACAGAATAATTAAACATTTATTCTCGATGTTACTTGCAGTTATCGGTCAAATCGTTCACTTACTGCTCGATACCAGTCATCGCTGCTGTATTACTCACATAGTATATATCCGGTGAAAAATTTTCAATGACGTCTTTTGTATGGTAATATGCGTGATGAATAGATTCCTATTGTGTCTGCAGGCTTCGCGTGAATTAAGTCGACCGTATCAAATATCACATGAATTTACGCATCAGAAATCTTATATTTGAATCTAATATAAGGAACATGACATTCAGGAAAGAGTAGCGCTCTTGAAAAATGTTTATTTTTGCTTGAAGAAGGATACCTTGATGAATGTAACATTGTCCTGTTTGACAATGCTCAGACGCACGTTCGTCAGACAAGTTCGATGAGAACGTTAACATCAGATCTTTAACTATGTCATTTTTATCATTTAATTAACTGGAAATATTGATAATAAACAATCAGTTGAAAATATATTTTATCATATCATAATGGAAATCAGTTCGATCTGATGTGCGAACATTGAAAGAAATTATTCAGTTAGACGTCGGATGATTGATCCTTACCTTCATTGATGAATCGCACCCTGATTCGTGTTAATTAGACGGCAATAAAGAAATGTATGACTGGTGCATTACGGTTATATTGATGAAAAAACAATGCGATTGATGACAAGGTTACATGTACGCATATTGAGGTGCTGTTTTCGTGCATATTCATAGACATGATCTTCAATTTTAGCTCTCCTTGAATGCAGTCGTCGCGCATTGCAACGCTGTAATTGAAAAAATATTTTTATACTCAATTGGAGAGAAACGAATGTGCGAAAAACATTTTCCTTCGGAAACTAATATGACGAACTCAGGTTCATGACAACTCTTTTATTTAAACAATTTCGTTCTGAAATAGATGATTTAAAGTTGCTCACTCGGTCATTATTGAACTCAACGGAAATAATAACTCGAAGTCTACCGATGATTCAGATCGATACTCAATCGTATTTGCCATTAATATGAATGTAGTCATCTACTTCACAAGAGTTCAAATGATCTACAATAGTTTTAAACGAATAGAAATGTCCGATGGTCATCGGAACAGGCCTGATATCTACACATTTTTTCCTTCATAAACATATTTCTCTTTCTGCGCATGTTGACAGGAAAAAGCCGCATTGAGAGAATGAAACGAACACATAGAATAAATAAACCAACAAAGCCGACATTAACGGATGACTCATTGGGTTTTTTTTTTTCTTATAAAAATTTTACTAGATTTTCTCTCTTGCGTTATATTTTATCATTCAACAACTAAAATGGCTTTCAGAAAACCGCCGAGGACGACAATTAGTCAACCGAAGTAAAGCAGATGCATTTCAATATATATCCATTGTGAATGTTACGATCTTTTTTTCAATTAAGAATCGACGAGACAGCGAATCAGAAGCTTTCAGTTCATCTTAATCAGTTTGAACATGCTCGAAACGGATGTGAATTACTACAAAACAAGTCGAAACTTGTCGATCGATTTTTTGACGATTCAGAAATGAATAATCTGCCTCTACTCACCCAGTTTTTTACATTTCTCGTTCAGTCCATGCACAGCTCGAGACAAGATGCAGCTAAGCTTATCTTACGCATACCTGGCTCTCGAATACTCCGCTTCGCACATTCACATATCAAACCCTCGCTGGTATCGGATGAAGCGCAAAAAGTGCTTCTAGAAAAATTCGTGTCTACGTTATGCAAACTTTTGCAACATCTGCTGGAACTGCACCCGTCATGTTACGATCAACTGAATTCCACAGGTATATTCGATCGCCTGGAAATGTACGGTCAAAAGACATCGGTCAGTAATCTTTCTTTTTCTCTCGAAATTCATAATGCATTCATTTTCAGAATGACGAGATTATGTTAATCGTCGTTGAGTTAATCTCCCGAGTGACCCAATTACAAGAAGAATATAAGCAGAAAACCAAGCAATCAAAGCCGAAGATTGACTGGCAGACGGACAGAAGCGACCCACCACCGGACGACTTTCATCAAGTAAAATTTTCTTTGCTTTTTCTATTGCTCATGCAAAGAAACCGATAATGTTTCTAGCTTTCGATTTATCCAACATTGGAAGATATCTTTCAACCACAAATGCCTTATCTACGAAAGAATATCATTACCGGCCAATATAAGAACGGAACACATTATTTAGATGTAACAATCCCACAAGTTTCCCTTAAACGGTTACCTGTGTATTTTCTTATTGTAGATTCATTTCCGTCTTTTGCGAGAAGATTTTCTCCAACCATTACGTGAAGCGATATGCCAGTACATAAGTGATGACAATCGGAATACTTCATTTCGAAATGTTAACGTTCGTTTATATCGAAACACAATCTTAACTGGAACAATCTGCTCACATGTTGGAGTCTTGTTCTCACTTGCTATCGATCTAAATATACTACCCAAATCGATTATTTGGTCGAATTCACGACGATTAATCTATGGGAATTTACTCGCCGCAACGTTCGATGATTTTGCCACGAGTTGCTTCTTATTGACAGTTGATGACCGCTCTAATCTTGATAAAAATGGGAGCATATTGGTTCGAGTAAGTTGAACATTTGCTCGAAGAAAAACAATTGTGATTTGTTTCTTTTTAAACTTTTAGTGTCAAAAAGAATTGTGTGATCATAAACTAATGAGAATTCCACCTGGGACACCATTTACCTTATTAGAAACAACATCTTACTTTGAAGCTTATCGACCAATTTTACAAGCCCTACAAAATATCACAGATGATCAAATACCTTTAGAGAAATATCTGCTTCACTGTGATAAAAACGTCGGATTGCCCGGGTATTTCCAGGAAAATTCCGGAATCGATTTCGAACCGATTCTAGCTAAGCATAATGATTCATGCAAACGTTATGACGGTGGTTTAAGTGATGTAAAAGATCGAACCACATGGCCAAATGCTACACAACTTGGATTAGATGAAAGTCAATACCAAGCATTACAACTAGCTCTGACAAAAGCCGTCGCTCTTATCCAAGGTGAAGTGATGATACTCGAAATATCGATCGTACAGACTTTTTCATGTTGAAATCTGTTTTAGGGCCTCCGGGATGCGGAAAGACATTTCTCGGTGTTCGGCTAGCAGAATTATTTTATCACAATCGGAGACGCATAACGGGATGTTCCAAACCTATATTGATGATTTGCTATACCAACCATGCTTTGGACCAGTTCCTATCGTCAATTATACAGAAACTGTCTCTTCAACCTGGTGAGATCGTTCGTGTCGGTGGTCGCAGCTCACATTCTCAAATCGAACCATATTTAATCCAGAGGTTACGTCAACAGCGACGCAACATCCGTTCCACGAACGCAGAATTATCCGAAAAATACGTAATACTCAAAAGTATCAAAAGTCAATTGGACACTTGCCAAAGATCGTATATTAATTGTAGTCAACAATTACTAAATGCTACTCAACTGCTACGTGTCATTGACAGACGCCAGTTTCTACAGTTAATTGATCCTATCCTAGATGAATTGGACATCTTCACGAAACATTGGGACAATAAAACAGGTGGAATCTATTGTTGTCCATTGGATGAGGATCTAGAAGACAGCGATGATCATTCGAGTGATGATGGTGATCATTTGGATGCACAACTGTCAGTCATTGAACGAATTCAGCGTATGGAAAATCGAATTCATTGTCAAAAGTTGAATGACTTATCAGAAAAAGATGAAAAGCTAATTAATGAATTGATCATTCAATGGTTGGGTGCGAAACGTCTTGAAATAATTCGTCCTGATGATAAGGAAGAAATTGAAGGTAAGATTCGGAAAAGGAACTTGCTGTCGACCTTTTCAAACTATTATCTATTTCAATAGATGACGGCCAGGGCGAATTTCAAACGGTTCAAAAGAATAAAAAGCAGAAAAACCAAGCCAAAGCAGCAGCGGTTCTGCGAGGTATAGTCACACCCATTGAACGTAGAGAAAACAACACTTTATTGTTAATTGTTAGAAATATTGAGCGATCCAATGGTATCACCACCAATAGCGAGTAGTACGAATGACGTAGGCGATAATCAAAATAATCTCGATGATGATGACGACGAAGAAGAACTACGTCGTATAGAAAACATTGATAACTTCTATATTCCAGTAATGCTTTCGAATCCAACGACTGAACGAGAAAGAACGGAAATCGATACAGAACAATTAGAATCAATGCGATATTTATTGACTACGAGAGCAGGTTTATTATCCGAAGATGATGCGGAAAAGGTTCAAGATCTATGGGCCGTAAAGAAAGAACAACGACAAACTCTTTATCGATATTGGCTTTGTAAATACCTTCATATCTTAACAAGTATATATCAGAAAAGACGTTTAGTTCTCTTATTTGGCTCGTTCTTCTTTATAGATGAATGGTTTAATTTAAATGAACAGTATGATAATAATCATCAGACAATGCAAGAACTATGGTTAGCAAATGATCGTTTGTATATGGAAGATGCATTTATGTAACTATCCATGTTTATCCTGTATTTGTATATTCGCTGTTTGTGGTTTTAGAATCGCTATGACCACGCATTGTGCGTCGCGTTACCAAAAAGTGCTGAAACAGATTGCTCCACGTATTTGCATAGTCGAAGAAGCAGCTGAAGTAAAAGAAAATGATTAAGTAAAAACCAATGAGCAATTTAATGAATTCTTCAGGTATTTGAATCTCATATCATCACAGCCATCGGCGAAGGTATCGAACATTTGATACTCATTGGTGATCATATTCAGTTACGTCCGTCGCCGAATGTTTACACGCTAGCCAAACAGTTCAATCTTGATGTGTCATTATTCGAACGATTGATTAACAATGAAATGCCATCGGTTCAATTATGTGAACAACATCGTTCGCTTCCAATCATTTCGAAATTGACACATCATTTTTATAATATTCCCATTCGTAATCACGAATCCGTTTTGAATCGTTCGCCCATTACCGGTGTATGTCATCCATTGTATTTCATTAATCATTCCAATCCAGAAGAAAATGTTTCCGAGGGCGTATCGAAAAGAAATACATTCGAGTGTAATTATATCATTCAATTGGCGAACTATTTAATAAACCAAGGCTATGACAAAAGTAACATTACTATTTTAACAACATATCTGGGTCAACGACAACTTATAAGCAGAACTATAGGTCAAAGTTTTAGTCAGTTGAAAGGCATTCAGATTACGGTAAGTTAGGCTTGTTCGGAGAATTTGTATGTGAGTTGAATCTGTAGGTCGTTGATAATTATCAAGGTGAAGAAAATCGAATTATTTTGCTGAGTTTGGTTCGAAGTAATGTGGAAAAACGTCTGGGATACTTGGCTGTCGATAATCGGATATGTGTGGCTTTATCTCGTGCTCAAAATGCTTTCTATGTTATCGGAAATTTTCATTTACTGGCTGAAAACAGTGCAACATGGAAAGTCATCGTCGACAAAGTCAAAGAATCAAAACTCATCGGAACAGGTTTGTAATCACAGTGTCAATATTTGAAAAGATCTTCTGTGTCCTACTTTTTTGTTTCCAAAGGTCTTCCAATCAATTGTGCTAATCATTCAGACAATCAATTAGTATGTGAAAAACCTAATGATTTTCTTAAACGACCACTTGGTGGTTGTGGTGTGAAATGCGAGGTACGACTTGAATGTGGCCACCAATGCCCATTAAGTTGTCATAGTACATCTCACAAAGGACTACGTTGTACAAAACCTTGTGCCAGGCAATATGATGATTGTGATCATCAATGTAGCAAGAAATGTCATGCAGGTACAGATTGCACGCCATGTTGTGAATTGATTACATTGAAGATGCCGGATTGTGAACATACAACGGATGTACCCTGTTGTATGCGAAAAACGAATAAACTTGCGTGCAACGTACTTGTTGCGTATACTTGTCCTCTTGGTCACCAAGTGGAAGTCAAATGTTGTGATTTGAGAAATCAGGAATTAAGGGATGAATTATGTACCCATCCATGTGATTTCACTCTTGTAAGTACACTTTGTTTAATAAGATGGGAGTCTTTTTGTATCTCGCACAGGAATGTGGTCATCCGTGCAAGGGTTCGTGTACAACATGTTATCATGGACGCTTTCATCATCCATGTGATCAAGAAGAGCTAATTGTTTATCTTTGTGGTCATAGTCGTAAGCAACGTTGCCATGAGCTTGGACCACGCTGCGAGTCACCCTATATCAAGCTGTGTGATCATCCAGATCAACCATCCGTATCCGATTCAATGCTCGAATGCTCTATATATCAATGTATGCGCTACTGTCAGAATAAATGCAAACACCGACGCTGTTCACAAAGATGCAAACTGGAATGTGACTGTGATCCGTGCATGGAAAAGTGCTCGCGACGTTTCGAGTGCGAACATTATTGCAATGGTGTTTGTGGAGAGCCTTGCATTGATTGTTTTTCTTGTCGGGATAAGAAATCTAAAAACGCCATACGCGATGCAATTAATGGAGAAAAATTAAGATATGTTGCTTTTGTTCAACTCGAATGTGGCCATTTATTTAAAGCATCCGTACTTGACGAACATGTGAGAATCTTTGCAGAAAAGTTAGTTCACTTAAAAACTCCATTGATGATTTGAATAATTCATTTCGATTCTTTTTTCATTTAAGACAAGCTCTCCCTAACGGATTTTTTCGCATTGACTATCCTGGTTGTCCAACTTGTCAATGGCCTTTGGTAAAATGCAAACGATACGCAAGTTTAATTAAGAACATTCACAATAGAATCGCCGATATTTTGGCATCTGAATCAACACTGACTGAGAAAGTAAGATCCTCTGCGGAAGTTGAAGTGATATTATTGGCTACAGCTCTTGAACTGCCCGAATCGGTTATTAGAATTGTTAGGCAACTTAGAAATCATCCACGTCGTCGAAAACTCACAGAACTATTTATCAATACAATAGATGTCTTCAAAAATCTGAGTGGTACAGTGGGCGTCGACCGCGATAAATTTCTGAGAACTATCTATGCTCATGTCGAGCAACACGATTCGTTATATTTCACTCGGCAACAATGGTTGGATATAGAAACTGAATACAAACGTTTGCTATCTATTGATCGTCAAGCAACGACAAACGAATGCCCGAGTGTCTGTCCCAATCAATCACAAAGTGAATCTGACGACAACGATTTTTTTAAATCCTTACTAACAACACTCAAAGCAACAATGACTGATAGAAATTCACGGCAATCAATTCTATCTGTTGACACAACATGGAATGACTTCGAAAAAGATCGTCTCATCTGTGACGGAAAATGGGTCCTGTGCTCAAAACGTGAGTAGGCTTTTTTTCTCCAAGGGAACAGTACTTTGGAGAGTTACGGCGTTCCATACAACTATCTATACATATTTCATTATTTAGCCTCGAATGGCCATTTAATATGGGTGAATAACATGACCGAACAATTCACATGTAGTATATGTCACAAGAGTAGTGCTGATCGAATGCCTTCGTTTGGTACTCATGGAAATCGTATTTTTCATAAAGGTTATGGACGCGGCCGGCGATAAACTACTTTATAAACTATGTGAACTTCATCGAACAGTTCCTACGAAAGATTTCACCTTTTTCAGCTCATTTTTTGTACCCGAGAACGTTCTCATTTTGTTGTCCGAACAGAAAAAACCGCTGCAAATATTAAATGACTCATTCGGCCATGACTTTGTACGCAGCGTTCTGAGTACGTTTGTACTGTTTATAAGAAAAAACTGTAGTGAAAATATTGAATTGTTTTTGTCACAGAACAATAATGCACGAAAAAGGTGAATTTGTATGAAAGCAGACAAGTAAGTGCAAATGAAGTTCCAGGCTGAAATTCCATCGATAGCTGCTCTACAGTATATTTCCAACAAAAGCTATCTGGATTCAGGTCACAAACCATCGTTTTTTTCTCAACCATCTACATTAGCTATAAAGAGACCAGCGCCAAAAGTATGACAATGACGTCGCAAATCATGTTTAATTAGACGACAAAGCTCCATTGAACATCTCTAGAATTCTTTTAATCATTTTCACTGCCAGACTGTTTTTCAATTCCGACGTTTCTGTATGTTGCTATACTGAGCAAGTACGTTTTACAAGAATTATCACGTTTATTCCATCAAGGTAAACTCATTTCAGAAATTTAAAAATAGAGTAAATCAACAGCAAAAACGCCATCGTAGAACGCCTACGGTCTGTATTATCAATGATCGTACTTTTGTTTAAAAAACAAACAAGCGTGACATACTTCAGGCAATTCAATGTGTTATTAAACACTTTGCAAACCCAAGGCGAATATTTACGTCGTATTTACATTTAAATTTCTCGAGAAAACCGTGGCTATTCAGTGCATTTGGATTATCCCAATACGTAATTGTGTCATTTTAGTCTCGAATGATTCAATTTTGTTCGAAATTCTTCTACGTACGTACAGTATGCGAGTTTCCATCTCCTGTTTGACAGACATTCTTATTTAAGACAAACATGACGTCCGCCAAGGATTTTTTTTTCACCATAATTTATAAAAAGTGCTTCACAGGAAAAAAATTAAAAGGAAAAGAAGAGGAGAAAGCTCCGAATAACGCGTTTTTTTTATCTGCGCATAATCATATAGATTAAAGTTGATGAGAGAAACCTAAGGAAAATATGCCAAGTTAAATATACTCAGGATTAGTCAACATAGAAGCACAACAGAAAACAAGAAACAGTTCAACCATTCAGATTCAAACTTTTAGTTCTCAGCTACAACGTACTTGTAAAAAGCAACGATGTTTTTTCTTTGTTTGCTTATATGTCGTTCTTCTAGCTTGAGGTTTTTTCTCTGCTGTCACATGCTGAATAAAAGTACGTTCGATGCTACTCATACTTTTATATTGCACTCAGAGGAAGAAGAAAATTAGAATCGTCCGCTAAAACAACGATAGATGGTAGGCGAACATCGTTTCATTATGTCAAAACGGAAGATTTCAATAAGAATAAGTAAGGCAAGCTTTCTTGGATCGATACCAGCTTAAGTGCGTAAAACAAAAGTATCTAATCACTATGTATTTTGTAAAATCTAATCGATTCAGAACTTTTGTTCGTAAACATTTCCTACCGTTTTCAGTACTTCGAGTATTGCTGAAAAATAATTTGTTTTGAAAATATTTTCATCTAATAATGCACTTTCCCCTGTCACCCTCATGCATGATTGGAAACGTATACGCCCTAAGAGTAATCTACGCGTTCTTTTCTTTCATACCAAACCATCGTCGGTCAGGTCGCGTGGAAAGTTAGAAAACATACCGTACAATGATACGAGTCATCGAACAGAACGGTAGCATTTTTTTTTCTCCCTATTTTTTCTATACTTTCAAGCTCGTATATAGTATCATGACATATTCCGCTTTAATAAGCTAAGCGTTTATACCATGTTTGAATGTACTTTTATTTGTCTGCTTCTCGACGTCATGCTACGGAGCAATAAGAGACGAACATACAATTAGATCGTATTACTAAAAGAATACTTTCAAATGCTTATAATCAAATGCGTGTAAGTTTAAAATGATTGTATATTCATATGGTGATATTATTCATTGTACAACAGAAGTTCTCTGAAATGACTATCTAGTGGTCAGCTGGATGTGTTTAGAAAACGTTTGTTGGTCTAAGTATGATTAAACCATATTTTGTTAGCGTTAGAGAGAAAGCTCAGAGAGGAAATGACAATTATTGATTCGGATATTTAAACTGTGAAATGCTAACTGTTTTATTAATAAGTGCAAAATTTTATTAGATATCCGAAGAATATTTATTCATGATTTAACAGAATGTTCAGAAATATTTCTCATTTATTCTATACACTGAATAATATCACGCATTTTTTTATCGTTACTAATTAAGTTCAAAACGCATGCCGCCGTTTCATATAAAATCCATCTAAAGATTAATTTTAGATTTGGAAGAAAAACCAAGGTTTCAGATGTCTAATTTCTTAAATCAACGCTCTCGGGCGACTCTCGTTTCATCGTTCTTTTTATTTCTCATACTTTTGGGCTGCATTCTATGGCCATGGTTTTGTGCAGCGTTGATCTGGCAGAAGAGTACGATCAACTATCCGATCATATCACTATCAAATCATACTCGAATGAAAATACCTGCTATTATTCATCAAACTTGGCGAGATGAAAATACCATTCCAAGCAATTGGCAACAAGCGTCGAATACATGTCGATCTCTTCACCCCAATTATGAATATCGTTTCTGGACAGATGCTGCAGGTCGTCGTTTGATCGAAAAGGAATTTCCATGCTTATTGTCGACCTACGATTCGTATCCGTACGATATTCAACGTGCTGATGTTATTCGTTTAATCGTTCTATATGTATTCGGAGGCATTTATTTAGATCTTGATGTTATTTGTTTAAAACCTCTCGACCAGTTACGCGAATATGAATTTATTCTACCGAAAACTATGCCTGCCGGCCTATCGAATGATGTCATTATTGCCCAACCGAAGCACCCGTTCCTATTGCAACTTCTCAACAATTTACCAAAAGCTAATCGAAACTATCTCACTAAGTAATTCCTTTCATAGTTTTGTCATTTAATAATTTATTTCATAATGTGTCTAATTGATAGATATGCAACAGTCATGTTTTCAACTGGTCCAATGTACATCACCCATGAAGCATCTAATTATGTGAATCATTCTTCAATTGATGTTCTCTCGCAAGACCTTTATGGAAAATATACTCACAATTCCACTCGATCGCTTTTCAAACATTTAAAGGGTAAAATAAACAAAATTAGTGCTAATGATTTGTTGATAAACATATTTTGTTTTTCGTTCTTTGTAGCTTCGTCTTGGCACGGTAACGATGCCGCTCTGGTCAAATGGATCTATCGTCGACGAATAATTCTTCTTTTGCTATTGGCTGTTTCGGTTGCGTCGGCACTTGCCCTTATCTATCTCGTTCGTCATCGTCATTCAGTTGTGAATTGCGTGAAAAAATTCCTTTCTGAGGAAAAAATCAAATACGAGGAAATTTCGTCAAGTTTATTATCGGTGTAATTTGTATATAAGCTTTACTGTGAATTGATCAAATAAAAGATCCTAGGGATATGTTTAGTACACACACGGTTGATTCTTTCTCATGGGGGTGTGCGTATTTTGAACTATTGAATCAGATGTCTAAACCAATGGTCATTCTCTATGATGCTATCTCTCTATCTTCTCACCATCGGTCGATGCAGAAGAAAAGCGAAAGAACGGACGAATCATTAGAAACAGACATCGCTCGAGTTCATTTCTAAACTGCGATCACGTTGCTTTCTTCTCACTCTTGTCTATCCTACTAGCTGACGCTATGGACTCGATGCACTCGGCCTATAATTCTGCTCGCTGATCATACACGGTATATTTTTTCTTCCTCCTTCTTCATTCTCTTAGTTCGAGTTCTTCTCCTTTCTCGAATATATGATTAAAAGAGAGAAAAAAATAGTCATCCTGGACTAAGAAAAAAAGAGAAAGAGAGAAAAGTAGATTCACTGGTGTCCTATAAAAGGACCAAGACCATATCTTCGTGCACTCACAAAACATTTCAAATTCTTCGACTACACTTATTCGCACTCTAACTCTCTGTTAACACAAATGGAAACTATCAAGAACGCCGCCAATGCTGTTGGAGACAAAATCAATGTACGTATTGACTAGTTCACATCGTGAATGCTATGGAAAAAGATCAACGAGTGCATATTTCTGTTCATTTTAGGAAGTAATCAGCGGATCATCAGCTGAAGCCAACAAGGAAAAAGCTAAAGACTCAAGCAACACCGCTGGTGAACGCGTTGGTGCCGGTATCGACTATGTTAAAGACAAATGCGAGGAAGCTGGTCATGCTGCTTCGAAAGAAGTCAACAAGCAAAAGGCCATTCACTAAGCCTGTCTTTGTCGTCAATACGAACATTGAATTTTCTCAGTTAATCTCGCGTTTCTACATATCTCTGTTACTGTTGTTGGTTTTTTTTATTTGTACAAATCTATTCTCAGTCTTGTCATGATAATGTATTTGATTTAATCGTTTTTTTATGTTCATTTTCAAGTGAAAATTAACAAAGCGATAGTTGAATAGACAAATAGAAGATAACTATCTTTTATTTAATAAAGAGACAACAACCACAAAGAAAACCTCTTTCTTTCCAATTGTTTCGGCAAGCATTCCGTTCAAAATGAATGAGCGGTTCATCTCATGAGATTTTCTTTGGGCGCCATGAATGTGACTATTAATATCTAGACCTCGATGAACTGTTACATGACCCATCACGTGTCGGTCAACGTGATCGGCAAAGACTTTTTTTCATAATTTCAAGATCAGACATTGTTGTGTATAGAGAGGCCATGAAAGAGATTTTGATTACATATCACAAGAAGCATCATTAAACCTTAAGTAAATATTATCGGCAATGCAACGACGTTGAATTTTTTGGCACGTGGCCAGAGCCATGTGTTAGATCAACCAATCACGAAGTTGAACTTAAGGAATATATATCTATTTGCCTGAAAATGCCATGGTTGATTTCGTTGTCACGTTAATTAATGGCATGTCTTTAGTATAGGATGGAATAGAATTCAAAATAGCAGAAAAGAAAAAAACAAACGTTCATATTATAAAATATTAACCAATGAAAATGAGAGGTAGTTCTATTTCTATTCTAAGTGGAACAAATAAGTACCATTTCATTTTTTTTTGAGCACGGAGACGATGTGACATGAAGATTAGAAAAGAAATGGATTCTCTTAAATTAACTGAATGCTTTTAAGTTATTTCACAGAAATTTTGAATACGATGATTCATACTTACGCGCAGTCTATTTATTTGTAAAGATAGATTTCTGTCAAAGGGAAATCTCAAGAGGAAAAGATATTAAAATTAAGTATATCGAACTTATCTGATGAATAATATTTACGTGCAAAGAAACAATTCACAATTCTCTGAAATGCAATAAATATCACGTTAAGGTAACACATATTTATTCTTGGTGATAAAATTTGTCAGATATTTATTAAAATAAAAAAGACTGTCGAGTTCTATTAAAACATTTCAGTAGGCTTTTGAATATGACCTTTATTATCATGTGTTGAGTCATCAAAGAACGGATCACGCGCTCGTAAACTCCTAGAAATAGAATAGATTCATTTCTGTAAATAATGCTTTCGTTCATTGGTGATTAACGATTTTACCTGACTTGATATGGATCAAGATGATAGCGCGTAAGACGTTCATCGCGATAGTTATCGAATGGTTTGGATATTTTGGTATCGTCGGTAAAACCGTTTGTTCGCGGTTTTTGTACACCACCAACAACATAACCTTCACGATCACGTCCTTTTGGATTCATGTCAAAATGACTATGAAAATGAAGCTGAATGAAAAGTAGAAGAAAGTATTGTTATTTTCGTACTTCATTTGATATGTGGTAATAAATCGGCGTGGATCATCGAACGTTTGAGTGAAACCATGTTCATTTCGTACTGGACCTGTCGTTTCTTTCGGTCCGACTTCTAGATGGCCCATCTTTTCGGGTAAAAATCCTTTACCAAGATAATGCTTTCGGTATTCCCTATAGAATTAGTTCAAGAAAAAGACGTTACTAATGTTTGTTTTTATTTTTCCGAAAAGAAAATAAGAAATCTTACGTTGAATCAGGTGCGAATCTACCACCCGCGTAAGGTCCTTCATTTGTTGGTAAAACGAAGTTGTTGATAATACGATCAGACGATGGTTTCGTATGAGGATCAATAACTGTAAGTAAAGGATCGTCTCCCTATAGAAAAGCGCGTGCATATTGTTGAGAGTTTACGAAGAATCTCACACGCTTACTTTTGGGTAGTCATATTGTGGGAATTTATCTTTATATTCAGTGGAACCTGTTGGTCTTGAGCGATAATGCCATCGTTCTCCTACGGTTGTTGTTAATGGGTCGACTTCGGTGTTGGAAACAAATCCAGATCGTTCTTTTGGACCAACTTGACCGACAATTACTGGTTCAGTTTGAGCTGGTCTACTAAAATCATTTCCATATGTTGTATCTTCCTTGCCGCCAACCTAAAGCAATTCGATTCGCTTTTTCAAGACACATTCATTAAAAAACATTTCCTACTGGTGGAACAAATGAATTGGGAATATGCACGGCACGTTCACGAAAAAATCCAGATGTTTGGTTGGCAATATTCGGTGGCATAGATTCTGTACCATTCGGTAATTCATACGGTTGATAATGTGTCTGATGAGAAGTGACATAATTATCTGTACACATACGGCTGAAAAACAACGAAGAACTTCCTCAACGATCCGAGTAAGAGTAAATATGATACCCACCCTAATATTGGATTGTCCAATTCATCGAGTGAACGTGTATATGGTAAATAATATCTTTCATTACTGACATAACCTGTTTTCTTTCTCTCGTCTACCAGTTTTTTTGTAAACAAATTTTCTGTTGTCAATGATTTATCTCCAAGAAGATTTGATGTTGGTCGTACACCCGGTGGTCGATAAGTACTTGAATTTTGGGTTATATAGAAATTCATCAAATAATTATCGGCACCTTCACTAGCCAAGACGTGTTTATCAGCATGGCCAAGAGCAACATGTTGTCCTGCATTTGAACACAAGTAATTCATCGTGCTACAACAAATCAAATACAAACAGACAGATGAAACATTTTCTTTTCGAATATCTGATGATTACATTGCAAATGTGTACTGCTTAGCAACGATATTCATTGAAGTAAATGCATCGATTCTTAACATACCAATGCATTTACTTTCAGCTGACGTGAAACCAATCGGATTTGAATAGGAGTGAAGACTAACGAATCAATGGTTTTCAAGTGAACTATCAAGCGTTTTTCTACATTTAGCTCTTCTTATAGACTATGCCACCACTTCCACTGGTAGTAAATGCGACTACCATGAAATCACCTTTTAGGGTTTGTCCATTTCTTCTTGATTTGAAGAATATAACCAACTTTTATCGTAGCATTTAATAGATTTTCCATTTCGAGCACCCGGCATCCTTTCCGATCCTATTTACCGACCGTTATCAAGTATGTTCATTTATCTTGGCCATAACCACGCATTTTCTTATTTGATTTATAGTCACATTCATCGAATATCAAGACGGTAAGAGTAAATCTCCTATTTGATATTTTACATCCTACACCACAACCATAGGTGACAAACTTGGCTTAATTCTGGCATGGTTTTCAATGTTACCATTTATATACATTGTCTCTCTATGTACATTAATAATATTTCGACGTGATATACAGACCGTAAATTGATCAAGATGTTTTTGATTCGAATGAAGAAGGAACTTTCTTTGACTAGATCATGTACCTTGGTGGATTCTTTGTCTCTGGTATTATAAATCATTTTTTGAAGATAATTTGTAAACAGGAACGACCGGAGAGAAGTAAGTCTAAAGGATAATGTAATGAATTAATGAACAAACTGTTTTTTTAGCTCGAAATCGAGTAGATTTTTATGAGATTTATGGTATGCCAAGTGCTCATGCTCAAAGTTTCTTCTATTTCATGACCTATATGGCTATATTCGTTATTCTAAAGTATATTTCTAATTGTTGTTGTTGTTGGTTTTTTTTTCATTAAATTTAGATCTCAAATGCCTGGCTCGTCAAAGACTCGGCCAATACGTCATCGTCTCTTTGTTTTTGCGCAAATTCTTGCCGCTATTCTAGTTGCATATAGTCGGTAGGGAAAGCAAACATTACCATTGCTGAGAATTTTCTTTTCATTCCAGAGTTTATCTCTACTACCATACAATTGCTCAGGTCGTGGTCGGCGGGTGTCTTGGTATAATATTTGCTTGTATTTGGTATTATTTTGTGAATTATCAATTTATAAAGTACGTGCCATTGATCGTTGAACATCCATTGGCGAAATATTTGCTCATTCGCGATTATTCTTCTATACCACATATAATTCATTTTCAATATGAAAATGAATATAACGAAGCAAAGTATGGGCACTATATCCACGTAAAGAAATCTATGCTTTGTCTTTCATAGGCGTTGCCGTGATAGATATGCTAACTCCAATCATGATCAAATAACAATGGAGGAACTGTGAATAACAAGAAATAATCTCGTTTTTGTTGTGAAAAGCAACTTTTATATAATTATTCACGTTTTTAAACATTCACAAGAACTGAAAACAAAAGATACTCTTGTGATAAGATATTTTTCATTTCTTCTAGATATGGCAACGAAATCCGCTTTGACGGTTTATAAAAGATTAATACGTGAGTTATCACCAAATAACTTACTGTTTTCCTACCGGTCGTCACCAATCTATCTAAAAATCAAAGATGATTATCGTCGCTATCGACCAATCACGTCCAAGTATTGTAAACATACTGATGAAGTTCTCTTTGTCGCACGTACTTATCTAACTTATTTGGAAAGTATTCGGACGCGCAAAATAATCCATTCGACATACTCAAAAGGTGAAAAGACGGTTCAACAAGCAGCCAATATCGTTGGTTTGGAACTACCGAAAACAACCGATCGACCACACTTGCCACTCAACGAATAATTTGACTTCAGATATGAATGTTGCTTATTTTTTTTGTAGTTTTTGTTAGGTTTTTCTCGTCTCTCTCAATCTTGTCCCTTTTTTCCAGATGAATCGGTGTGATGCAAAACAAAAAGCATTTGCACAACGAGTTTACATAGATCTGAAGATTTGTAAGCACATAGCTCCTGAGAGAATTCAACCTACTTGTCGTCTCATATCATTCAGGTCGGAAATGGTCAAAACTTCATGCGTATTTTGATGAAACAAATAAATGGATATTTTTTATCGGCACACAGTCCGATGATCAACCATTGATATTCGTTTTGCCAATGTCATGTGATCAACAATTCACCGTTGATGAATTATTTAATCTGAAATCCAAACTGTCTTCGGCGTTACCAGCAACTATTAGTAGCGACATTCAAAGGTAATGATTATCTCAGTAATCACACATAGCTTCACGTAAGAAGACTATCTCTTCGCTCTTTATGAAAGCATTTTATCTGCAAAATAACACCTCGAACATCGCTTTATGTTTGTTTATTCCAGTGTATTAATGGCAATCGTTGCGAATGATTTTACCATAGGTTATTTCAATTTTACAACGGGCCTACCAACAGTCACGTCACTCGAATCAGAAACATCAACGAATTCAGTCGTATCTAGTATTAACAATGACTTCATTAGCGAGATCAAAACAGAAAATGTAACGAATGAATGGTCAACAACTGATCCAAGCATCGTCTGGGATTGAAAAATTCAATCTGCATTCTGTCGCACATCATGGTAAGACTCTGCTTCTAGTTGTTTGTTACATGTGTGCCCTCGCCGATTTGTTCAATGGTTGATATTTCTTGTTGATTCAGATCTTCGTCACTAAATTCGTATTCATCGAATATTTCACCTGTATAATAAAGAATCGCTTTCGGAACGATGTGTTCACGAATATAATAACCAATTTGAAAATCAGTTGCTAATTTCCATTGATCATGAAGTGATGGAGAAGTGAAGAAATTGAAAAATGACGATTGCCGTTCGCCAGTGTTTGCATTTCGTGTGACATTTGTTGTCGAATCGATCCAATCAATTCGACAGCCTTCTGAACGAATGATGCCCATACCTTCATAGAATAACACTTGATCGTCTGATTCGATTTGAAGTTCATAAAACTTCGTAAGAGTTTCATTAGTAAAATATTGTTTTGCTTGTTCACTGAAATGAAATTCAAGTGTAAAGCCAATAACTGGATGAAGTTGTAATCGTAGTTTTATATCGTTTAGACATGTAAGTAGCGGTTCATCCCATTCTTCAATCATCTGAGCAATGACGGGTGCCTGTATCGAGAAGAATCAATGGATGACTTTTTTTTAGATATCCATTGAATAAGTCTACTTGTTTAAGTGTTTGTAACCAAAACATAGGAATTCCGAGAATATCGTTTGTTGAAGGTGATGCCTGATCAGTTGTGTCGATAAAATCTGTTTGTAAGCGACATTCTTCTTCATTCGGCTCGTATTTTCCATTGATAATTTCAGCACGTTTTTCAAATAGATAAGAACAGTTCTGGTAGAACTTCAATTCGAATTCATAGACAGATTTGAAATATTGACTTTCTAATTCATTGAAAGCGATTTGTAAGGCTTTCAGTTTATCCATACATTCCGTCGAAACCAATTCGGAACCATCATTATGATTTCGAGATAGAGAAGATGAGCTCGATGAAACTGAGAGGATTTCTTCACTCGAAGATGATAGCATTGATGAGCATGGGATACAAACGAAAAGAAAATGCGCAATTATTTTCAAGTTCAATAGAAATTACTCAGAAGAGACAGATTACACATCTACTTTGAATTTATCGTTCATACGTGCGAGTAATAAGCATCTTGATTCCACCCCAATGGGCACTTACAGAAATCTTATTTTGTCTTTCTCTCTCTATATATGTTCAATCAATCGGTATTATGTGTACATGTGTGCTCAATATGGTACCATTATTCCTATGTTTTATCTTCTCTGTAGTGGTTAATAGAAAAGACAAGAGTTTGTTTGACACCCGCCGGTCGAATTTATTCGGACCAATGCTGTTTGTAATATATTGTATTCAAACAAGGCATTTGTTTATATCATTTGTTGACTATTATCATTGTTAGTTGTATTTATGCAATCAGAACAAGCTCGTTAGAATGTCTGTGTTCACTGGATGTGCTTGTTAGATGATGGTTCATTGGCATTTACATTAATTTTATGGTTCAATGAGAATTACTACAGATTGAAAACGAGATGAAATCAAAACCGCGAAAGGAATTTTTCATTGATAAGATATTTAATCAGAAATTGAACGATTTCATTAAGAAATCATTCTGTTACATAAGACAAGATGTATAAGAATGAAAGCAGGAACATGCTTGTATATGTTCATTATGATAATGGCTACGGGTGCTCTATACTTATGTGTGAAAAAGAACAATAGTATGATTGTATCCAACAGCTTTTTCTCTTTCGGACTTCCTCTCTTTCACTCTCTCGTCTATGGATTTCCGTTGATTTCTTTCATTATCTAAGCATGGAAAACAATTTGAATTACTAATTTCATCAATAGTTTAAAGTGATATTGATCAGATGAAGAACGTCGCGTATCGTTCAACAGTTATTTGCTTCTTTAATTGTAAAAATGTGTCTACCTTTCATATATCAATAATGATTTGTTCGACGAGTGATATCATGCGCAGTAATGATGGTGAGCAGAAAGAAAGAGATGAGAAAAGAACGATAATGAAGAATAGACAAGAGAGAGAGAGAAGGCACGCCGTCACCTTTTTTTTTCTTTGGTCCTTTCTATGTACGTGTGAGATATCTGCTTTCTTCTCTACTCGCCATTTTTTCCCTATCTACTTCATCTGTTGTCTTTATTTGTTCTGTTCTTCGCCATCATAACTATCATTCGACATAAACCATGGTATATTTTTCCTTTAACTTTATCTACCACATCGTTTCGGTTCATAGCGTTTATTTTTTAAATGCAAGTTTCGCGTCCTTTTTCGTTCTGTGACAGTCAGCGTATGCTATATGTATAGTTTCAGGAAAAAAAGTTTTGATACGATCATTTCTATATTTCTTCTTCGGTTTATATCTGTGAAACGATGACCATCACCATTCAGTGATATACAAACAAGCGAGTAGAAAGATAAGAACTAAAACTATAACCTCGAATGAAACTCGTTTAAACGACGCGACGAACAGGTGAGCAATCGAATTGTAAAAGGGTCACTCGTCTAGTTCGCTGAATTTTTATGCCGTTTTCTCCTGATAAAGCAAGGTCGAGCGAGAAATTACTAGGAAGATATGTGCACCAACTATCGATCGTTTGTCTTCTTGTTGACACATATCAACGAGAAAGAGAGAGAAAACTTTAGTACATGCGCATATCCACTTGTTGCACAATCTTCTTTTGCTAATATAAATCTAACTGGCAAAAAAAGATTGATGATCGTTGACATTTGCATGTCACAAAGGAGTGCAACAACAATCGCTCGCTTGCCCTTCTCCTCTTGACGACATAATGTGCGATATCCAAAGGAATATCAAATCTGTACAAGAGAAAACTTTTTCTCTTTTGATTAATCGTCACTCTTTTCCTTCTTTCTTTCTTAGTCAAGTAGAAGAATACTCTTCTGAACTATAACATTCGTTTCGTCATACCAAACTTCGTTTTTTCTTCTCAGTTAATTCGAATCAAGCAGAAGGTTACAAATACCTTTTTGTTTAAGTATGCAAATGTATATGTATGTATGAATGCATGTATGCATTATATTTGCAATGAGAAGAACATCATTCACCGTCGTGTCTTTCTGCCTGATACTTTGTTGGCAAAGAGAAAAAGTAAGTATAATTACGCGCTCGTGTATGGCCTTGACAACAACAACAACACAACGATACATAATAATGACAATGAGAAGACATATTATCGTTGTAGGAAAGCAACAATAGGAGAATGTATAGACAGATATTTGTTTATTGTTTTGTTCATAATTTCCGACAGTCTAATGTATACACGACAATCGTTTATATGTTCAGCTAAGTGATTACGTTTTCTTGTTGACCATTCCTCCCATAGTGCTTGCTGAAAACATCTTTCTGATCAAGATCTATTATCAATAATCAATTGTAGAGCAAAAATCGATTGATTGCAGCTGTAGGTTTGATCGTCTCATGCATCGTTGTTGTTGTTGTTGTTATTGTCATATGCCAGTGGGAGATGTACATGTACTCGATTATCATTTGATTGAAAGTACCGATTGACTTTGAAAGAGGGATGATATCGAGAGAATCTTGATTAGAAACCGATGTGATTTATATGCGATATCTTTTTTTTCTGTCAAAGATTATTCATCATCAAAATCCGATCTGATATCTATTTGAATGAAACCAAAATCAACAGTCAATTGTTCTGTTTGCTGTTACGCCCAAGTCAATCGCGAGTGCCTTTTTTCTCGTTAAACATCAAAAATATAAAACACTCTAGTGTACATATGTGTTTGTGTTCGAAATCGCATGGCAAATGGTCTGCCCATAAGCGTACATGTCTTCACTTCACCTTGCGTGATTTTTTCGTCTAATATGCATACATTTCGAGTAATAAGGGGCGCAGAAAAATAACATTTTCTCTCTCTTTAAGCTACTCTTTTATTGACAACGATCAGACATTTGTTCTTTTGCTCGGCTGTAAGTTAAAATCAATTTTTTTCGAAATTCGAATGTAAACATGTCTGCTTTGTCAAGCACTTCAAGAACCTTTTCTTCGCAACGGTAGACTATCATTAAGATAGAAACATACACCGTCACGAATATGTTTTTCTTTCGTCCTTTTCGCACGAATTCATTTCATAAGTTTTCGATCGATTTTTCCCTTCTCACTCGAATTACCGCAAAATATGTTCAAGTATAGAACAGTCGAAGTTCCCATACTTTGCAATTGTTCTATGCTTACATGATTGATACGTGTTACCTCATTCTCGGAATAATTACTTTATTCACATGACTGCAAATCAGAACTAATTTTTCCTCTAATCTTAAGAGATGAATTGCTAATGACCAGAATACGATTACAAGTTGTATAGAGTTTAGAATATAAAGAAATCTATCGTTTCCTGTCCCTGAACTGTCAATAGATAAATAGTAAGAGAAAAAAGAGATAAATTCTCATTGCGAACAGCTCAAATTTCGATCATCAACAGAGTAGGTCGAAAGAATGCTAATTTATTTCTGTTACTAGATATAGACATAGATAGGAAAAGAAAGCACGACATGGGTGACATTTTGATAATCAAGATAGACGGCCAGAACTGTTTCGCCCACCTTCAGTTAGATCGATTGACGAGCAATAAAAGAAGAAAATCATCATCATCATCATCATTATTATTATTATTATTATTATTTATTTTTCTATCATTCTCCAAAGACAACGGGAAGAGAGGGAGAGAATGACAAAAAAACAAAGATAGATTGCCTTTGCTAAGCTTTTCTCTTCGCTTGTTGTTATTTGCACTCCGTTCACTTTACTCGCTGGTATAAACATCGAACGTGATGAACAAATGTCCAGATTAGAATATCTTTACTCGTGTGTCAAATAGAAGAGATAAAGAAAGTAAGATGCAACTTGATTGATGTCTGTCAAGGACAAATCGATCGAAGCTAGTGCGAAGACCATTGACAGAACACGAACAGATCAGATAGGCATACATATATAATGACTTATTAAAGCATCATCGTTATTGTTTATCTTATTGATTATATTACTCGTGTGTGTATATATATATAGAAGTGTCGAATAGATTTTCTGGAAATCTTTCTGAGAATATTCTCTGGCATTCGGCTGTGTTTTGTTTTTAGACGATGATTATTCTTCGTGAGATCGAATATCTCCTGGCAATTGTGCTTCTCATTATCAATATTTCAGGCACTATCTTTGCAAAGAAATGTAAGTAATTCGAAAATATTTTCGTTTGCTTTGATTAGATTCTGTATTTAGTAAATGATAATCAAGATTTCATTTCAAATCCATCATTCGATGAAGATGCTTATTACGATGGTGACCGAGAGACACCGCAGCAAATCGAACCATCTCATCTGATCGACTGTTCAATTCAATGTCCACCCCATTGGACTGAACCTGTTGTACAACAAAAGCAAACGTTAGTCTATCCAACATCTGCAACAGTATCGCTCAAATGTCCGTATCAAGCAAAGCCAAAAGCGAAAATAACCTGGCTAAAAGATGGACAACTATTCACACCGGAGTTGACTGAATTGGTAAGACAATCAATGCATTGTTTGTATTTCCAATCAATCAGTGTGTTTGTTTTGTTTAGTTTATAATTGAAAACGCGTATTTGAATATAACGAAAGCGACAATGTACGATGCAGGATTGTATACATGTGTGGTGGAAAATAGTTTAGGAAATATAAGTCGATCATTTCAATTGATTGTTCAAGGCCGAAGTCTTGATCGTCCTGTATTTATATCTAAGACAGCAAATCTAACACGATATGAAGGAGATAATGTTACATTCGAATGTTTATTCTATTCGGATTCAAGTCCGTTCGTTCAGTGGTTCGTTCGACGACCAGGAAGGAAAGCCGACGACAATGAATTAGAATTCATTAAGGTAATTGCAAATAGCGTGCTTTTCTCTTCTATCTTACCAATCTAAATCTGAGAAATTGGCTTCAATTCATCACCATTCTGTATCTATCTATAGTTTTCTAATGGATCAAGATTTAGTGTAGGAAAACGACAGGTAACGAATGAAAACAGCACTCTGTTTCAATTATGCTGTGTTTGTGTGAATTTTCCATTTACGATTGTTATCAATTGCATGCTATCATCAGAAATGAATGAAGAAATAGTTAGGGCATGTTTAAAATATTTCGTTACGAGAATAGGAAAATCAGTTCTGCTATCGAAAACAATTGGTCCGATTGTACACGAAACAAATGCGTTTCATCACTTCAATTACAATGCTTATAACGGTGATAAATTTGCATATACTTGAAAAGTTAGCGGAGATATACTTTGCTAGAGGCTATTCGACACTGTACGCTGTCCATCGAACAGATACGTACATACGAGAGACGTGCTAGTCTCATTTATCTTGCTTAGATGTTCGTGTACGCAGACATGCGCCACTCAATTAATCAGCAATTAACCGAGACCATTACCTTTCATCTCGTTCTTTTGTCTGTTGAAGCAAGAAAGCTATAAACGATTGAACGTATGCGAGCGTCTGTTTACAAGCACTTGTGTGTTGAGCATATGTACGACTGATTGATAATCGACTTTACAAAATAGACAAACGGCAATCCGATCGAACGCCTTTGAATAATCAAGAAGTTAATGATGATTGATTATGTTTATAAACAAGCAAATAAATAAAAGTGTGTGTTTTGCTTGCTCACTGATTCGCACAGTTGTGAAGATTTCGTTTTCTTGATTTATCTCAAATATTTCAAGCTAAAATTCATTTACTTACAGGACTATAACCCACACACAATGACCGAAGATGAAGTCAAATTACTAAATATCAAAAAAGTTCAACAAAACGACACAGGTGCTTATCTCTGTCGAGTTTTGAACGAATATGGTTTTGCTGATTTGGTTCACTATCTTGTTGTTTTACCTGGTATGTTTTATCTTTCGTTTGATCATATTTCATGGCACCAGTTTGATTTTATAGTTGCTCAACGTCCATCAGTGTTAAAGAATTTTCCGACCGGCATACGCAATTACATATCGAATCGATTAGCTGATGAGTTGATTATCACAATTGCTGCTATAATCGCGATTCTATTATTCGCATTTATATGTTTTCTGGTTTATCATTATCGAAATCAAAAGAGTTTACGACAAACGTTGTTAGCGACGCGAATTCTAGCGACAAGAGGAATCAGTAATTTGAAAAGCGTAAGTGAACGTTTCGCTTTTCGAGAAAAGAAGAAAAAACAAATAGATATTTTGCTGAATAGAATCAACTCTATCGAAGTGATATTGATCAGAAAACGAAAAAACCATTGATTGAAGATGGTTGTCGTCGTTTTCCAACCGAAGGGACAATCTCGACAATTATTTCTTCCTATTACGATGATCAATGTGAATTTCCTCGAGAAAAGTAACACATCGTTTCTCCCATTCTCATCTTCTATTAATGTCCGATTTTTCTAGTCTTACTATTGGTCATTTGATTGGTAAAGGTGCGTTTGGATTTGTTTATCAAGGAATTGCAAAAACCATTAAATCTGAGGAAAAAGCTACAACAGTTGCAATAAAAACTGTCCGAGGTAGGTTTATCCGATAATTAAACACATAGGAATCAATCGCTCGCGCTCTAGATGATGCAACATCGGACGAAATTGAAAATTTGCTTAAAGAATTATCTGTAATGAAAATGGTTGGTCAACATATGAATATAATTTCATTACTTGGTTGTTGTACACAAGGAGGTAAAGAAAAATCTTCGTTTTCTTCTTCAAAATTCACCGGTATTCACATTAGGACAAGTTATGTTAATTGTTGAGTACGCTAAATATGGTAACTTACGTGATTACTTACGTCGGAAACGTCCTCCTGGACATGTTCTTTCGGGTTCATTTGAACATGATGAAAATGATGAATCATACAAACATGATGATAAGGACGAGTTGATACGTTCACTAACCACCATCGATTTGATCGTATTTTCACTACAAGTCGCTTCGGGAATGGAATATTTACATTCGAAAAAAGTAACAGTTGTTCTTTGAATATTTGCGAAAAAGCTACCTTCTTTCTGAAATATTCAGTGCATCCATCGTGATCTCGCTGCTCGAAACGTTCTACTGGCTGAAAATCGTATTTGTAAAATAGCGGATTTCGGTTTAGCACGAGACTTAACCCAAACATATTACTATCGAAAACAAACCGATGTAAATCTTTTGTCAAGTTCATCATGTTCAATCATTTGACTTTCTCGTCTTCAGGGTCGTGTGCCAGTCAAATGGATGAGTCCTGAGGCATTATTCGATCGAAAATTCTCGACTAAGAGCGATGTTTGGTCATTTGCAATCTTAGCATGGGAAATCATGACTTATGGCGGTACACCCTATCCATCAATAGCAGCGGAGAAACTCTTCGACTATCTCAAAACTGGAAACCGAATGACTCAACCATCAAATTGTCCACAGGAAATGTCAGATGATTTTGTGTTTAGAATGAACGATTGTTTATACCCTTATTTGCTTTTGCTTTTAGTTTTCAACTGATTGAATCATGTTGGACATTCAAAGAAAGCCTTCGACCAACATTTACTCAAATCTGTGAAAGTCTCCGGCGATATCTTTACGGTTCATCGCCAATCGATTATTCGGATTTAGATTATGTAGATCTACCATCGATGTCCTCACCTTCTATGAGTGATTTTGCTTCGACAACGATCTTACCTGCATCAACATCGGGTATTGCAACTGATACAAATAGTCATAGTCAAACAACAACAGCAACCACATCCTCATCATCACTTTCATAATTTTTCTATTTCGCTTTTTTTTTCGCCAACAATTTGTCTCTCACACAGTACATTAATGTATATATATATACATATTGTCTTTTTCTTATTGTTGTTGTTGTTGTTGTTGGTTTTTTGTGTGTCAAATATTTTTTACGATGACTTTTTTTGCAATGCGTAAACAAATCGATTTGGTCGACCAAGATCGCACTTTTCTTTCTGATTTTGTTTATAGAAAACTGCAAGACTCAGATCGAATTTACCTCCTTGAGGATTCGTGAGAAAACTATCTCAAAATCAGATCTCGTTTAGAAACAAATAATCGTGCATAATTTTCAAATAGGTTAATTAGAGACTTGGACATTTACTAGGAAAAAGTCAACAGATATGATTTTATATCTTTATTCTGTAGAAAAATAATGACATTTGTCTCACCGGTGAACACAATGACATTGGATTGTTCGGGCAATGTCGTATCGAACGCCCTTCTGCTTGCCGATGTCGACATGAATAAAGTAAGACCAATGTTGATCGTCTCGTTGATAGAATATTTCATTATTTGATTAGAGCAATGAATTGATAGTCGGTACGCAAGATGGTGAATTACTCATATTCAAAGCGATTCGAAACCAAAGTCAGGCACAATTGTGGCGTCGAGCACATGGACTTGGTTTTGTCAGTTTTTCGATTTGAATTATAAGACTCACTTTTTTCTGTGATACCATATAGATAACGGCCATTGCGGTCGGCCCAGTGACGACTAATACTCCTGAGCCTCGACCGATCATTTGTGTGGTCAATGCCGAGGGAGCAATTCATTTATTTCTGCTCAGATTAGCTGTTCGTATGATCGATGACATATAAGAACGCGCACAACTTTTTTCGACATTTAATTCTCAGGTACAAAGAAACCGTGTACGTAGTGCCGGTGGTACTTTGAATAGTGGTAATCGAAACGATTCCAAAGTGCACCTACATAGTGCAACATCCATCGTCAATGACGAAGAACAACAGCAACAGCAACAGCAACAAATTCAAGTCGCATTTAGTCAACAACTTATCTGTAATCCAAAGATATTAATTATTCAAGGTAGCGAGTATTCATATTCGTATGATAAACTTCATCTTTGATTTTTTAAAGAATATAATGACAATGAAAAACAAATCATTATTGGTTATGCTGATCGAAGCATTCGTGTATTTACATCGATGGTCATCGAAGAATTCGATGGTCGGTTGACGGGTCGATTTGCTTTGAAAAGTGTTTTCAATATTGCTGAACAAATTTACACTATCGCTGCTCGACGAATATCAGTGAAAGATTATGAATTGATCGTTTCACAACCAGGTGGCAATCTTCTACGATTCAATCCCAATGAAGAAAATGGTATTGATTAAACATCGGTCAATTGCATTTGTTCAGTACTGATATTTAGGTCGAATTCTCGCAACTGATATGTGCAATAATGGTACCACAGGATGGACCGAAGCAATTGCGTTGGATCGATTCGTTGATGAAACCGTTTATGCAGCGATATGTCATGGTAGGAGGAATATTTTAACGTATCGGATAAAGATTGAATTCTATACGCCGTTCAGATCATATTGATATATTTTCTAATCAACTCAATAGAATTCTTTATACAATTCCATTGAGTGTCAAAACTGGATACTTGTGTGGTCTTCGGGTAGGACCACCCTCCGTAAGATTATTTATCCCCTTTAAGAAAACAAAACACTTTTCGTTGGTTTCGAAAATTTTATTAGAAGGATAAATACAACCAAATAGTAACAATTTCCTCTGTCGATGGCGATACATTCATCATTGATCGCGATTCGAATATCCTTCGTTTTCGTCCGCCACTATCGTCGAACACAGGTTGTGGTGGTGGAAACGATTCAATCACTAACACAAGTTTTGCCGATCAAATTCAAGCGTTCACATCTGGTTTCTTTGGCGATAATAACATATTCTGTTTCATCTATGTTCTCACACATAATGACAAAATTATCATTGTACATTCGATTGAAACAAGCAATACCAAAACAGCAAATCTTGCAACTTTATTAGAGAAATCAGCGCTCGATCAGAAAATCAAAGAAGGTTATTAAACAAGCAGAAAAAGTTCTATCTTATTTGTTTTATCCTATATTTAGCTGGAATCACGGCGGAAACTTTCACTGATCTCCTGTATCCTCATTATTAATGACTGAACATATGAATGAAAATAAAAATGAAGACATTTGTCAATCGTCGATCAAATCTATTTAGTTGTTGAAATTGCCATAGAATAGAAACAAAAGAACTGAATATTTACATTTAGCGTTATACGATGAGCAAGAAAATACTAGCCAACTACTATTTTTGTTAATTGGATGATGTAGATACTAATCGTAAGACTTGACTTTTTTTTCTCCTCCTATATTCATCGTTTGGACATGTACAATTGGCCCATTGTGTCAAATTTAAATGAAAAGCTTCAGCTGTATGGTCGGCATTTATCGACAAACGCTCATGTCAGTTGAACACGCGCCTAGAAAAGCGTTCCTCTTTTTTGGAATTAACGTTCAAGTGACTTAAAAGACACGAGATGCTGAATGTACCAACTTGTTTTAGTTTCTAATTGCGCAAGAGACTATTGAGTTCGAATGACATGAATGCGTTTCAAACATCTTCGTATATATCATTGTCAAGAGAAAGTTTTCTTGAGATCTAAATGAGAAGAGTGCGGATCAGTGTTCTATTAACCCGTCACGTGCCACTGAAGAAGAGAGCTATATAGTAGAAAAATACTGCTGAGATTTACAACTTTTTTCCGCTCTCATGTCTGGCAAAGGAAGGAGAATAATTAAATTGGAGATGAATATTCTTGGCTTAAGTGCATCTACACTGCTACTAAATAGAACGAATTATCGTTGACAATACTATTCTCTCTTAAGATTAACAAGCCTCCTGAAATGACGTCGGAAATAGGAGATGTTTCGTCTAGAGCGTCCTCTATTCTGTAACTAATTATCAATTGGAAACATCTTTCCAGCAATCCGTGGAGAGTCATTACAAACTAACTAACAACTTTCCCCTTCTTGTTTTTTTTCTTTATACATCTATTTTCCCCCTCTTCGTACTCAATTTCTTCTCGTTCTATATTTGAAGAGCATTTCGGCTTCCTCTTCTCCCCTTCCTGTTAGCCAAGATCTTCTTTCTTTGCGTATTGTCGACTGTCAGGCATGTCCAATCTATCTCGCATCTTTCCTTCTCTCCTCTCCCCTCCTCTTCCGGCTTGCTTGTTGTTGTCGTCACTAAGTTGATGACTCATATACATCTCAATTGACACGTAATGCTACTTCGAACTATTCTTTGAAAACTCGATCTACAGAATACTTCCGGTGTTCAACATATTATTTGTTCATTTTGCTTCGTCGTCATGCAAAGTGCTCCGCCTGACAATGCAGTAACCTATAAATTGGTGGTTGTTGGTGATGGTAAGATATTTCATATACAGAGATTGATGTCGCAGCTAGCAGATGAAAAACAAATCTTCTATTATTGTTTGTTTTTATTAAAGGTGGTGTTGGAAAATCCGCTCTGACGATTCAAGTAAGATTTTGTCGATAGAACAAGATGAATTTGCTCAAGACTCAATATTTTAGTTCTTTCAAAAGATGTTCGTCGAAGATTATGATCCGACTATTGAAGATAGTTATATTCAACATGTCGAGGTTGATGGACAAGTCTGCATCCTCGATGTACTTGATACTGCTGGCCAAGAAGAATTTTCTGCTTTACGAGAGCAATATATGCGTAAAGGTGATGGTTTTCTCATCGTTTATTCTGTGATTGATTCAAATTCTTGTAAGAATACTCGACAATTCTATAATCAAATTCTTCGTGTTAAAGACAGGTAGAGCCGCACACTTTTCAGTGGGTTTGTTTTTTTCCGAGAAATGTGCAAGTCTTTGGTTTTCATTTAGAAAATACTATCCAATGATACTTGTTGCAAACAAAATTGATCTCGTGCATTTGAGAAAGATTTCTGAAGAAGAAGGTCGCGAGTTAGCAGCAGAATTACAAATTCCTTACATCGAAACAAGTGCTAAAGTGCCACCAGTCAGTGTCGAGGGCGCTTTTCATGAACTGGTACGTGCGATTAGGCGACAAAATCAAAATCCAATGCCCTTGCGAAAGAAACGGAAGAAACGTCGATATCTCAATCGTTGCCGTTTAATGTAAAAGACTGAATAAGAGAATAGATTCTCGTCTCTCATATCGTTTATCTGGTTACAATCAATTCAATCATTGTCTTCTCTCTTTTTTTCCTATGTTTGGCGTTCGTATATCGTTTGATATTTTTTTTCTTGGTCACGCGTATGTGTGTATTAATTTTAAGCTCAATTTTTTCTTGATTAAAGAAAACTGCTTGTGTGTATGAAAAGCGCAAACTTATGTTTGAAAAACTAATAAAATATAACTTTTATAAAAATTTGAGAAAAAAGATAACGCCAGATGTAGACATTCGCTTTATCTTATCGGCTTTCTCTTTCTTTCATGTAACACAAAGATCAGAAATATTTGGGCTATGTATCGACAAGTGTGTCTTCTGTTGATAATTTTCATCAGTAGTGTCCACGTAAGTCTAGGTCAAACTATAAGCGAGATTTTGAATCGATATTCTTGATCTCTAGATTCAATGTCAGGCACAACGTTCGTTTGGTATTGATTTCGATCGAAATACATTTGTGAAAGATGGCAAACCATTTCGATATGTTAGCGGATCAATTCATATGTACAGAATGCCAAGAGAATATTGGGCTGATCGACTTCAACGTATGTGGGCGGCTGGATTGAACGCGATACAAACGTAGCTATATGATTTCAACTAATATTATCATCGAAAGAATTGCGCCATTTTCTAGATACGTCTTTTGGGATCAACATGAATCAGTGAAAGGCATTTATAACTTTGACGATAACAATGATCTCGTTGCATTTATTCAATTAGCTCAAAAGATTGGTTTTCTTGTTATTCTACGTGTTGGACCGTACGTAATTGATTTGGTTAAATGTAAGATCATGTTTCATTGGCTCTAGATATGGTTGTGGCGAACATGAATTTGGTGGATTGCCTTGGTGGCTCTTACGCGATCTTACTGATGTACAGTTTCGACAAATGAATTCCAGTTCGATTCACTTCCTACTCTTGTAAATACATTGTTCTATTGTATTTATAGTCTATCTTAATGCTGTGAACCAATGGATGAGCGTTCTTCTTCCAAAAATTCGACCATTATTGTACAACAATGGTGGATCGGTTATTTCTGTTCAGGTTTGCGCCATATTCATCTCGTTGATGAATCGTATATAACAATTAGATTATTTTTAGATTGAAAATGAATATGGCAGTTATCCAGCGTCGGTTACGTCTTGTCATATGTTTTACATCATATTTACTCTGTCTCACTTTCAGATGTGATCATGCTTACATGGGCTATTTACGCGATATTTTCCGTCAATATTTAGGTGAAAACGTTGTTTTATTTACCGTTGGTACGTATGATATGGAAAATTTATTTTTTGAGTACTGGATATCGAACATACTATTTAGATGGTGATGGTTTAGGTTATCTCAAATGTGGCACGGTTCAAGGAGCATATGCAACCATTGATTTCGGCCCGGGAGCGAATATCAATGCATCATTTAGTACTCAGCGGCAGTATGCTCCCAACGGTCCATTGATTAATACGGAATTTTATCCTGGTTGGCTCGATCTTTGGGGATACAAACACTCCACAGTCGATACAGCTGATATCGTCCGAACATTGGATCAAATGTTGTCTATCGGAGTTAATGTAAACTTTTACATGTTTTATGGTGGAACAAATTTCGGATTTACTTCAGGTTAGTTCTATGTCGAGTAGATTTTGTCAGTGAGGTTTTCGTTTCCACTTATAGGTGCTGATCCAGATTATAAACCACAACCAACATCTTACGATTATGATGCGCCCATCTCAGAACCAGGTTTGTTCGTATTTAGGAAAGTAAACTAATGAGCAGTTTTTGTTTGCAGGTGACATCACTTCAAAATATATGGCTATTCGAACTTTAATTGGTAAATATCTCCCATTACCATCGGTACCAATACCGGCAAATAATACAAAGAAAGCTTACGGAAGTGTTCAATTAACATTTGTAAGTCTTTTCAATTTTAACAAACAATAGAAAAACCACTTTCACGTGTGTAACAGAAACAGTCATTGTTGAGCTACATCAAGAGTCATTCACCACACTGTGAAACATCAACGTATCCCAAGCGATTTGAAGAACTTGGACAAGTAAATCATGTCGAAATCATCAGATAAAAGCTATATATATTTCTTGATTAGAACCAAGCGTTTGTTGTCTACTCAACGGTATTGAGTAATCCTGAGGTCCAAGGAAAGGTACTTGATTTAAGTGGAGTACGTGATCGTGCGTACGTATTACTCGGCGAAGTGAGTTTTTGAAAAGTTTTCTCTTGGTTTTCATCTTCGAAACTGGACCTATAGAAATCAATTGGTACAGCTTACCGTGCGAATAGTTCATCATTGAAATTAACAATTCAAGCACCCGGAAATCGTGAAACAAATTTAAATATCATTGTCGAAAATATGGGTCGATTAAATTTCGGTGGTTTTCTTTTGGATACTAAAGTACACCTTTTCCATTCGATAATTTCATAGGCACGAATTTTTTCTTCTAAAGGGCTTCGTTAGTAACATTACTTTGAATGGACAAATACTTTCCAACTGGACCATGTGTACATCTGGTGCATTATTCGATCAAGCTCCCACGGATTTCAATGCAAATCAAGCCAACGAGTATATTACATCTTGTTATCACTATTTTCTATCGATTATCTCTCGTATAGCTTCGATCCCAATGCCCCAAGCATTTTCAGTGGAAACTTCTCTGTCACAGATAAGATCCCATCCGACACATTTCTTTTACCAACAACTATCACCAATGGATATTGGCCGAAAGGTGTAGCTTATATCAATCAATACAATCTTGGCCGATATTGGCCAGTAATGGGTCCTCAAGTGACATTGTACGTACCCGCGCCGTGGCTAAAACCATCGGCAAGTAACTCTTTAACAATGGTTGAACTTCAATCCTCACCATGCGGCACCCAAACAACATGCTCAGTTGAATTAGTTGACTATCCTATTCTGGATAAACCAACAATCTTCGAAGCACCGATACTATACAAACGTCAACATCGTGATAATCACTTAAGCGATAACTAACAGTGATATGTTTTATATTAGTGTCGAAATCATTCATTTTGCTTTTCTTCTTGTAAAACATGCTGGTGATTTCAGATTCAATAAGAAATGTCTGTAATCGATTAAAACAGATCGAAGTCCATTGATTACATTTGAATATGTCAATAATACGATGATAAGGTCTGTCTCCTTTTTTTAAGTATGTTATATACTCCCACGTGTATTGATATAAAGCATACAAAATTCCTCCGAGATCGTAATGATCGGATTGGTATTTCATTTTGTGTTATTTATCAACAATGGTTAATTGATGCAAACTTCTCCGAGGAATTCGATCATCCTATTCATCTTACAACTGCCTTTAAACTTATTTACATTTGAGGTTTTTCTTCTCCCTCTATTCGGTAAAGACAAAAGAAAATCAAGTGTCATCTGTATATGTAGATTAATCATTGTATTCATGCAGCTGAATGTTTCGTTTCTCTTTCTTTTCACATTCTGTATATCGTAGACAAACGAACAAGAAATCTAATATGAAAAACACAAGCATGTGAAGGTAGTTACGATGATAAGAACAAAAACGACGGAGTAATAGAAACACATTTTGCCTCACAGACTTTTCTTTTTCGCCAGCCAGACTTGCATATCCAACATCAAACTCAATTACTCTAATGGCGAATAACGTACCTATCCAATCAAAGCCTAAAAGTCAGTTACCGACGAGTAGCGGATCAATAGTAAAGACAACATCACGAAAGACTCGTGGAGAGTTCTCTGATTACATTGCTGAAGACACTTTCAGGTAGAAAATGATTGATACGTGTGGAGATGCCTATTGTTTTCTCACTGCTCTCTTTTTCTCAGAAGAGAAACTATACGCAAAGAGGAGGAAGCACAACGAATTTGGAAAGCTAAATATGATCCATGGTTAATTGATGCATATCAAGAAGTACGATGAAGATATACATCTGTATTCTTTTTCCGTGTAAGGCCAATGATGAAATTTCTGTTAAGATGTATGAAACGATCGGCGCAAATCGTGGTATTCCTCCAGACGATCGCGTCATCCCACTTAAACGTTCTGAATGGCAACAACCGTCGACTGTTTTACCTCCATTACATAAACGTTTGGATGGACAACGACGCAGGCGTATATTGGGCTCATTTCCTGAGACAGAAAATGATGTAAATATCGAAAACAGTATTTTTTCAAGAAAATATCCGTTTGATTGATGAGCTCCTCTATTCATGTCTTTCTCTCCAGTACATATGAGACATCTGTATTATTCCAAAGCAAATCTCTGTCTTTCCGTCAATGATTTTTCATTAACTATGATCTTTTTCTTTTCATCAAACTAGAAAATTGGCTGGCGTCTTCTACCTGAACATGCGATTGATATCTACGGTTCAAAAGCAGCAAACATTCCACCATTACCCAAACAGTACAGACTGTCTAGTTACCCTCCTGAAAGTTTTTATTAACTACCATGCAAACTTTTTGTTTCTACACACATCAATAAACGAAAACAATCATCGTACGAATGATTCAGTGTTCGTGCACACACGAACTCGATTGACCGTTGTGTATAATTTGTGTAACACTCTATCATTATTTAAATACAGCGTAGGAGAAGAAGAAAAAAGAAAGAAAAAGAACATTAATATATGAAAAAGAAGCTTTTTGCCTTTTCTGTCTGTCTCTCCCTGTTGCTTGCATTTGCTTGTCCGTCTCAGTGTGTTTTTTGACAACCACGACCGAGCAATAATACTGCTACTTCTTCTGCTCGCTGTTGATCATTGTTATAAGAGAGAGGAAAAGAAGAGAGACGAACAGAAAGCAATGAAAGAGCAGAACGTGCATTTTTTTAATGTTGAGTGTTATGTTTGCATCTGATGTAACGAGTCATACTCATGTCTATGTACATATACAAGTAGAGTTTTCATCGATTGAAACATATTTATTCATTTGCAGTTGTCGCAGATGGAATGAAAGTGATGTTCACGATTATTCATCGCATCGTTTTTCATCTGTTCTTCGTTTTCGTTCTCTCTGACCTTGATAGATTTAAGAAGAAAAAACCCGAAGAGAATCTCAATAAAACATTTTCACTTTTTACTGCGTCTATATTTGTTAATCCGCTGTTTGATCGAATTTCTTCAATGAGTTTTTTTGCATATTGATCGTTATTTTTGTAGAATTATCTCTAATTATCGAAAACTCGTGTACTAATTGATCTACAATGGGACAAAAATCGACAAAAAACAAAAAGGATCTACTCCATCTGACCGAAGAAGATGTCGATCGTTTGACGAAAAATACCACGTATTCCAAACAACAAATTCAAGACTGGCATCAAGGATTTCTTCGGTATGACATAAAGCAAACTGTAATTGAAAACCAACATGTCGTTTCACTTTGTATTCGCCTAGTGACTGTCCAAATGGAAAACTTGATAAAAAGAAATTTTTAGAAGTCTACAAAGTATGCAAATCGCTTGTCCATTGTCATTTAGCGAAACCCTACAAAAAATGATTTCTTTTTTAGAAATTCTACCCTGAAGGCAAAGCTGAAAAGTTCTGTGGACAAGTATTCAAAACATTCGGTAGACATTAGCTCTTAACCCAGCATTATCATTTCGATAGCTTTCGATTATTAGATTCGGATGATAATGGTTACATTGATTTCGTTGAATTTCTCATTGCGGTTAACATAACATCTCATGGTAAACACCGAGAAAAACGAAACATGCTTCGATTTCAATTGAATTCTTTGTAGGCGATGTTCGAGAAAAACTTCGATTGGCATTTGACATGTATGATATGAATAAAAACGGCAAGGTAATCTTATTTTTGAAGAAATGTTCTCGTAGAGATGAGCAGAAGCAAATGACTATGTAATGTATTTTATCAATAATCGAATGAACTAAGTTGATCTCAAGGCAGAAGAGGGAGAGAGAGAGAGAGAGAGAAAACGATTCTCGAGAGGGCTTTAATGAGTCAGTCTAACAGGAAATGATGCGCCCAGTTTTCTCTTGAAAGAAAAACAACTTTGCAACTTTCACTTACGCTGCCTTCGATATCTCCGTATGAATTAAACACAAATCCTAATATTGCTTTCCTCCATTGGAAAAAATCACCTTTCTACATTTATGCTCTGAGTAAGTCATACGATCGATCATATCTAATTTCTTCTTCGCATATACAATCGAAGGTTTACGATACTCTAAATATAGAGTTAGCCATTTGCTTGCGATAGTATCGCATCATCGCACATTATTATTGTATTATAACGTCAATGCATATGCATATATATCAATATTAGTGGTTAGTAAACCGAATACAAATTAGTTCGTATGCATAAAACGTTTTTCGCATCATCAATAGGCAGTCGTCTTCTTTTCTTTCTGCTCGACATCGCTTGTCGTGCAAAGTTATCTGAGCTCAGAATAATTTTTGCTAATCACATGAAAAGAGTGAATAAACGAAAAACAAAATATACAAATGATTAGATTGATATTGTCTGCACAATCGTATGTTATTCATTGTTGGCCGTGCCTGTTGTATCAAGGTATATTATGGGCCTTTATCTCGCCTTCATTCTCAATCCCTTCGCGTCATTCACTTTTTCTACACTCATCGATATTCAGTCACTCTCCGTATACAAGACGTCCTTCGACTTAAGTTTCGCAAAGAATTATCGTTATTCTTGAATCTATGGGTAACAAAGACAGCAAGTCCGGCAGCGTGGAGTTGAACGATGAAACGATCGAGCGTTTAACCAAAAATACGAACTATACTTCTGAACAAATTCGCCAGTGGCATGAAGCATTTCTACGTGATTGTCCCAATGGTAAACTCACCGCGCGGCAATTTTCTGAAGTGTACAAAAAATTTTATCCAGAATTCGAAGCAGAAAAGTACAGCGCTCAAGTCTTTCGCACATTTGACTCGGATAACAGTGGTTCGATTGATTTTGTCGAGTTTCTACTTGCAGTTAACTTGAATTCGAATGGAGATGTAAAAGATAAACTCGGCTTCGCTTTTGACATTTACGATATAAATAAAGATGGAAAAGTAAGGAAAATGAAGATAAGAATCATAGACGAACAGTTCAGATTTGTTGTACAATTTGATACACGGTTTTGTTTTTATTTAGATCGACAAGAAGGAAATGACGAAGGTTATTACGGCTATCTACGATCTATTAGGTTTGTTTTGCTTCGCTGGAAGAAGTTCATGGAAGAAAATTTTTGAATTTTAGGTGAGGAGAATCGCAAAGGTGACAATTCGCCAGAAAATCGCGTGAAGAGAATAATGGAAAAATTGGATATGAATGACGATAAAAACATTTCACGCGAAGAATTCGTCGAAGGTTGTTTGAGAGACGATATACTTCGTCAATTGTTGGCACCCAATGTTTAAAACACGACAAGAAGTTATTGATCATCGAAAAGACACACTTGATTTATTTTTCTAATTATCTTCATCTTATCCGTGTTTATTAAGCAGGTTCTTTTTCTTAGAGTAGATCGCTCGGTGGTTCGCTTCTTTGTACTGTCTAGTTGTATGTGTACTATAATCTAGAGTGCATACATTCGTTTGATCTCTCTATTCTCTTTGAGGACAGCGAATTACTATCATTTTCGTATGTTCTTTACTTCTTTAATAGCACTTTTCTTCTTTGTTCATTTCCATTATGTAAGTTAAGTAATGTCTTCGCAGAAACAGAAATAATAAAACAAAAACGCAAATGCCAGTATTGATGTTCGTACCAAGATGTTCTGATAACTTTCTTTTCCTCGCGAAAGAAAACCGATCCGACAACGTTTACGAACAATGAAAATGAACGAGAGAATACTAACAGGTACGCTAACCTAGGAACACAATGATTGCTATTTATCCTATGAAAACAATAATAGTGGTGACATCATGGAACGTGACAAGAACGCTTTAGCTATCAAGTATAAGCCAACCAGGATGACATTGATTGACAAATGAGATTTTCCGAAACGTGATATATACAACAATTAGCAATGGAATCGTGCTTCCAAGAGTTTATTTCCTTTCAAGATCGGAGATCCTGAAGAGTGCCAGAATAACCTGCTCCCACGATGAATTATTAATAATACGAAAATAGACTCATTACAGCGGCACTGTCGAAGGAGGGATGATGTTGACGGTTATCGAGTTATGAATCATTTCAGAGAATGTAATTTTAGGGACATGTTTAGCTGCAAGTACGATATGTTATTTATCAGATGATGTACAAAGTACTCGCACTTATCTATTGTTGACAACAAATAAAAAAGACACACGATATCGTCATTCGTTTTCTAAAATAAAATTTTTCTTTCAAAGTTGACCTAACTGAATTTTTGAAATTTTGAATAATATTATTCTTATCATATGCAAACTGAATCTTATCCATTAAGTGATTCTTACGTAAACAAACAATCTAAGAAAAAAGGCGATTGTATCACTGTGCGTTTCGCCATTGACTATTTTTATCTATTTGCTTCTCATCTTTCTTTTTTTTTTCTTCTCCCGTTTTTACCTTTACTCAAGATTTCATATACATACAACAATCGAAAAAGAAAACAATGAAGACGATAATGACAATAGAATACTTGTGAAACAAAAAAAAGCAAAACAACAGAATCGAGTAACGACATTGACATAGAGAAGATACAAACGACAACTCATTTCTGAATTCCAGAATGGCAACAAGCCCTCCGTCGGAAGATGGAAGTAAAGCAACGAATTGGTTCACACGGAGATTGTCTTCTAAAACGTCGAAAGCCTCGCGATCATCATCACCAATTCGGCTAACGACAGTCACAAATCCTAATTTTGTCTCGTTTAGTGATATTATACGACCGCGGCGACCAACGGAACATCAATCTAGAGTACCAGCACCAACTATGGATGAATCCCTTGTTGACATTGCTGTTAATGCTAGCTCCGATGTTTCGTCGCTAGCAGATAAATCAAGAGGAACTATAGATTTTTTTCATACTCCACCTGTAAGCTGAGGATCTCCGAGTAATTCGTCGATTTGAGAGGAATTCATTTTATTTTCCTTAGACTACCATGCCTACTGTACGCGGCAGCCATTATGAGGATTGGTCAACCATTGATTGGCTGAGTGATCAAGCCAGAGATCGTCTACGACATCAGATTATAACTCAGCAAAAGAAAGAATCTGCATGGAAACGTTTTCTTGCTTTGCATGATGCATTATCCGGATGGTTTGTAGTCTAATGACAAGAGGAACCGATTTCTTTCACTTTTGAATCATACAAATCTCGATAGGTTTTGTGTTTTGTTAATCGCCGTTAATATTGGTATCATAGCTGCGATAGTGGACATCGGTGCTATATGGTTAGCTAATATAAAAACCGGCATTTGTCTCCCGGCGTTTTACCTGTCGCGAGAACAATGTTGTGTACGTTTTATGACGCAAATAGTTTGCTAGTTGCTAAAACGAACGATTTTTCTTTCAGTGGACTGCGTCGAATCAAACTTACGATAAATATCAACATGTTCTTTGCGACAACTGGTATACATGGGCAAATCTGATTCGTATTGACAATGGTACTACTACCGAATACATTGTCGACTATATTGCCTATGTCTTCTTTGGTATGTTACCTACATAGGCCTATTTTTCAAACATGACCCACTCTGCATCTGTATTAGGTCTTATCTTTGCTACATTATGTGCCATACTAGTGAAAACATTTGCGCCATATGCATGTGGAAGTGGCGTTCCTGAAGTGAAAACTATTCTGTCAGGGTTTATTATTCGTGGATATCTTGGTGTCTGGACACTTTTAATCAAAAGTCTTGGAATGGTTTTAGGCACCAGTGCAAATTTATTACTTGGAAAAGAAGTATGTATGAATATGCATTGGATCTAACTGAATGGTTTCTCCCTTTGCAGGGTCCGTTTGTTCATAGTAGTTGTTGTTGTGGAAATATTTTTGCTCGCCTCTTCCCGAAATACGGTCAGAATGAAGCAAAGAAACGAGAAATTCTTTCTGCTGCAGCTGCTGCAGGCGTTTCTGTAGCATTCGGTGCGCCCATCGGTCAGTACTTCGTTTGTCTTCGTTGGCCAAAATCACTCTCCTCGTTATCTGTTTTAGGCGGCGTTTTATTCAGTTTAGAAGAAGTTTCCTACTATTTCCCGCTGAAAACTCTCTGGCGTTCCTTTTTCTGTGCCATGATTGCATCATTGATAGTGAAAATTTTGTCTCCATTTGAAAATCAACATCTCGGATTATTCTATGTTGGCAATAGATATCGTTGGTTCTATTTTGAAATGGTTCCATTCTTTCTTCTCGGCGTCCTGGGCGGTTTATTCGGCGCACTGTTCATCAAACTAAATCTTGCGTGGTGTCGCATCAGAAAGAAAACGCGTTTAGGACGTTATCCAGTACTGGAAGTCATTCTTGTGGCATTAGTCACTCTTTTAGTTTCGTATCCAAATCCATTTACACGCATGTCAATGTCAGATCTGATTCGTCGACTTATATCATCATGTGAAACAGAAGATGAAAGCTTACTATGTAATTACCAACGCAATACTACATCAGCTTATGAGAAAAACGAAAGCGCAAAGCCATTATAGTAAGCTCTTTCATAGCAGCTAGAAAACGAAACAGAATGTTATCGATTGCTCAGATAGTCAGTAATAATTTATTGAGCTTTTCGAGTGGGAACATATCAGCGACGAGTGGAGAATGATTTTTACGACATTTTTTTACAGTGATTGCTTCTGCTACATTAAACGTTGTTGACATTTCTTTTTTTATCATTTATGAACTTTCATCATCTTTACAGTGGTGTTTGGTTATCTGTGGGTTTACTTTGTTCAGCTCTTGTAACTCAGACGAGTTTATTTATTTTGACATTTGGTATCAAAGTGCCTTGGTTTGTCTCCAATTTCAATGTTTAACTAAATGTAAAGTAGTATTTTTATTCTTTAGTGGTCTTTTTATTCCCTCGATGACTCTTGGTGCAATCACAGGTCGTATTGTTGGTATACTATTCGAAACTCTCGTGTATTATCAACCGAATTTCTTTCTCTTTGCTGCCGAATGCAGTACAGCAGGCGAACAGTGCGTTGTTCCTGGTTTCTATGCTGTTATCGGTGCATGTGCATTTCTTGGTGGTGTGACACGAATGACTGTCTCACTTGTAGTTATTATGGTTGAATTAACTGGTGGCCTTTCATATTCCGTTCCGTTAATGTGTGCTGCATTAGTTTCTAAATTTGTCGGTGATGCTCTCGTCGGCCAGGGTATCTATGATGCACACATTCAGTTGAATAACTATCCATATTTGGATGTCAAAGCCGAATTTGTCGATCAGACTACTGCAGTCACTGTGTTGGAAACTAAACAAGACAAAAACGAACTCATCATGCTGCCGCGTGATAGTTTGACAGTTGGAGAACTCATAAATATAATACATACGTATAAATATAATGGATATCCTGTTGTTTCGAGTCGAGAAGAAGCATCAATTATTGGTTTTGTTCTACGTCGCGATCTTCAATTAGTTCTCGAACAACGAGCAGTTATCAATGTACAATCAAGTTTAAACACACAAATATCGTTCTCTCGTATTACACATCAATCTAATTCTATACACATTTACCGTTTACTGAATCGTTCGCCGGCAACTATCACATTGGATACGCCGACAACAACAATTATTGACATGTGTAGAAAACTTGGTGCTCAAACCATCTTAGTCACAAACGAAAAAGGACATTTGGCTGGTATTCTTACTAAGAAAGATATCATAGCTTATGTAAAACAAAAGAAAATGAAATAAGTGAATAAATTGTGTTTTTCTTTTTTCCAAATTTTAATGAATACCGTCGATGACAAACTAGTGGCAATCAGAAACAGATTTTGCTCGCGGCCATACGAATAGAATTGTTTCCTATATACCACCGGATGTTGAATGCTAGTCATTGTGAACTTGTCTGAAGCAGCCATTCTTCGCATTGATATTCAGTGATGCTTGAATGAGTGATGAGAGGCATTCGATAGGAGAACAGGAACGAGTACTGGATTGGTATGAACGATCTTCCTTCATTTTTTCTCATTGATTATAACTCATAGGGACATGTTAGAGAGCGCGATTTTGGTTTTGTCAATGAAAAATACCTTCTGACATCAAGAAAGTACAACAGGAAGCTAGAGGCATGTTTTTGAAAGCTCATTACTTGGCACTCATGACTACTACGAATTTCTTTTTCTTTTTTCTTTCTCTCCCTCTCTCCCTCCATTCCTCCCTCCCTGTCTCTGTCTCTCTTTCTCTGAGCTCAAAGATAATATATAATGGAAACAAAAAAATTGTGATAACAGATAAGCAAAAGTAACGTTCTCCGGAATCCGCTTGTCGTTAAGCTGCGCAGGATTGAATTTCTATTGACGAGACATTTTCTTTCTAACACAGGTCGTCTATTTCCATTTTATTGCTGGTTATTCGATTCAAAAACAAATGATGCCTTCACTTCGTCACCAATTGATGATCTTATTCTCTCTCTTCGCTTGTTTCATTTGCTTTGTTCATAGTTCACAAACGGTAGGTGATTGTTCTCATTTATAATTTATCGACGTTTTTTTCCTAGAATCTCAATGAACAATATGGACAGGAGAACAATCATGTTCCGAGTCAAGATGCCGCTGCTGCTACTCGACTCGAAATACTTAAACAAATCTTAAGTCGTCGAAGTTTGTACGACCCTGCCTTCGGTGACTCATGGTCCGATTCTTTCAGAAAACGTAATCTATTCGACCCAGCCTACAGTGACTGGTCAAATAGCTTTAAACGATCTAATCAACAAGCACAGCAATAAAACAAATACTTTTCCTTGATTGTTTCATTTTCGACTAAGTTATTAATAAACACAATATCGATTAATCATGAGAAATGAAAAGAAAACATAACAACTTTTATTTGTTTATCATAAAAGAAAAGAAATATGAGACGATTCTTCATTTTATCTCATTGCCTTTGTGTTGTGCGTCGTTCAGTTTCTATGAATCTGCTTGTACAATAAAACGCGGATCAATCGAGTAAAAAACACAGCGACGTCGAAAGAAAAAAATAGAATTCTTCTATATGTTTTGCATCCACTATTATACAGCAAATATCACATCGCGAGAAAACGAGAGCGTATACTACCAGCAGAGCAATGTTTGAACATAGTTCAATACACTGTTCTTCGAGGGAGGAAAAGCGGCCGAACAACAAAAAGAAGACAAAATGTGAAGTGATCATCTGCTATGCAGAACTACGAAGATGAGAAAAAGAAACGAGATGAAGTAATAGTAAGATATGTACATGTGTTCAAACGAAAACAACGAATAGCCGTATTTCTAATCGATCAAGAAACGAAAATGAGAGAGAGCAGCAGCAGGAGTAATTAGTCGACACGAAAAAAAAGAAACAAACCAAGAAAAAGAACAGATGAAAGACACACACAGAAATAAACATACAGATTATAGAAAACAAAACACAAGATTTTTTTATCCTGAAGTTCATTTTTACATTCTCATTGGTCAACAGTACTTGCTGATTTTACAAATAAAAACATCGATCGTTGAAAACCTAGAAATCAATCGCAATCAAACAAAGGACAGACAATCGATGGATATCTACCTTTATGAGTGTTATCTGGTGTTGCTATTGTCGTGCACGTTTCGAAGCCGACTTCAGTCGAGAGCAGATAAGATACAAATTCCGTTGGTTTGAATTCTATCTGATTATACATTTCCGTGAGTTCTTTCTGAAGAAAACAAAATGACATCGATCAGCTCCATGTCAAACGCAGACAACAAAGAAATGTTCTTACCGTCATACGACGTTTCAATCGATAACTTGACCATGGCTGTGGTTCAAGCAAGAAACTTCCGCCTGGAAGTAAGGATTGATAAACGCGTTTGAAGAAACGTTTAAGACCTGGATCGCCGAAATTGAGGTGAACCCATTTTGTCACGCTAAATGCAATGATTGTATCATACTCTGCAACAATATTAGCCAAATCTACATCGTTCTCTAGCACAAAGTTTCCCTGAAAGAAAGAAGAAAAATCGATGTAATCTTAGGAACAAAGTTCAGTTCGGAAAACTTCATTAACGACGAATGCTTTCTGCTCGTATGAAAAGTTTCTTCTTTTAGCTTCTCTTGCGAAAAGTTTAGGATGAGACATCTCTGTTCACCTGTTCAATGCTGTAGAATTCGCCATAGTAAATCAAATAAAAAGTAACTGAGATGTATGTCGACCAGATTCGTGGCTGCTCGCTCGCTCGCTCCGGCTCAGCTCGATCAGCAGAAAGCATTCGTCGCTTGGACTATATCCAAAGTTCATTTAATAACCCTAAATATACATATACAACAGCTTGTATAGTAAAACTTCGAAAAGAAGAAAATCAATGAATGCACACCTGCTGAAAATGCAGGTTAAACGGATAGCACTTGTTTGCATTATTGCCGTTGTGGTCAGTATTGTTACTGTTCGTGCTGCTATATGTTTGAATTCGATTCCATAGTTGGTGTCGGGCTCGTTGTATTAATTGCTGATCGATATCCATACCAACAATCTGTGCTGGTTGAAAATGTTCAGCAACATAGAATGTCACATGACCGGTATGACATCCTGAAATAATAACAAATTAAAATAGTAATTACTCGGCAAATGACTTGTTTTGAAAGAAAAGCAATCATATGCTCGTTTCGGTATTCATCAGTTATGAAATGATCAGCAAAAGTCAACTCAGTCGAAAGATGGTGTAATTGGGTATTCATCATCTGAATATTTAGTAGTCTCCTCAATAAGCATCGATAGATCTACTTGAACGTACCTATATCTAAAACTTGTTTATTTTGAAACCAATTTTGTTCGAGGTATTGTAATCGTTGATCATGACTCGGTTGTCGATAACCATAATAACCTTGAAAATTGCCATACCTTGGCGGTAGTGAATGTCTTCGTTTTTTTCCGTAACGATTTTTTCGATTTGTAAATGTCATTGGATTATGAGCGAATGCTTCATTCGTACTATTTGATGGAATAGAATAAAGAGTATTTAGTTCATCATCATTACGTGAAGTAGTATCAAGACGAAGAGGATCAAAAATATCGGGTTGAAGTAAAATTTCAACCGGTCGATCATTACCATTATCTAAATTATCATTGTTTGCATTTGTCATAGATGATGATGATCCTGCTGCTGCAGCGGATTGTTTTTTCTTTTCAATAAGTGCATTTAGATTGAGTGGATCTTTTCGATTACCACCTAAGAGAAACATCGTAGAAAATAATTGACGAGAAAAGAAGAGTCGCTTACCAAATCGGAAATGCGTTGGTATCGAATTTTTTCTTGCAGGTTTTCTTTTCATAATACGAGAGGATTTTTTTGTTGAGCGTTGCATGGGAGGAAAGAAATGTTTGGTTGCATCGTCGTTGGTTGCCATATTCTTGCATTAAGTTGAGATGAATTTGAAAATCTTCTGAAAGTCCAGATACTGGATTTAGTAACGATCACAAGCCCACCCACAGACACACGTGAATGAGAACAATAGGGTAACGTGAAGAGAGAGAGAAGAAGAGACGAGAAGATATGTAGGGCACCTTGGTATCTCGATAAGTTAAATCAATGAAAGATAAATATAGGCGCTCTTTTGTTCGGTTGAAAATGTTTGATATTGAAAAAAGTGTTTGATTGGTTGCTAGACGAATACGCGAACGCACGAAATAATAAAAAAAGAACGATAGTATATATATATATATATATGTCTTAAGTAATCAAACCGCGACCTTGTCGTTTCTTTTTATAGTAGGCAAAATAATATGGACAGTGAAGAGTAAAACATGGATTTCATGACGAAGAAGAATTTTTCTCATGTTTTTCTAATGAACAGAGAATTATTTCAGAAATGATGAATCTATGGTGAAAATAATGTTGAAAAATGATTGTAGAACATCATTGTTTGGTCACGTGGTGAATCTGAAAAGAGGTTCGTTATGATGATCCATGTCGAGTGCACCAATCAAGATGGGAGCGCTACCTCCTACGCACGCAGACGATTCATTAGATGGACGTGAATTGTTCTTTATTTAACTCAATGATTATTAAGAAAAAATCTTGAAAAAAGAATTGAGTTTTAATGAAATGATTCATGTTCAAGCACATCAGAGTCTTTCAAATGCTTTAACTCAAGTTTCGTTCTAAAAATAACTTTCACTTATCAAGTTTCGTGTGTATTTCATTCTTTCAATCTCTGTTTTCAATTTGATCATAAGGTCAATATAGTTTCGTGTGTGTCACTCTTGAATTTCACTTTCGTGATCATGAGAAAAATATCTCATGTGATTGTCAGTGATTTTCGATCACATGCCGGTAACCCGTTTCGTCTTTCTTTATCTATTCAAATGGAAGACATTGACTGTCATCAGTAAAAATAAATCTTCGACCAAGGTTACATTATTTATAGTAATAATACATTCCTAGATTGTATCCATAAAGGCTTCTCTTGACATTTCTTTTTCCGATTCATATTAGGTTATATGCATTATCTAGATGAATGATGAAAAAGATACGACCTATACAATTGAGAGCCGAAAAAAACTGTAATCGATTGATTGCATTTCAAATCGAAAGAAAGTCGGTGATTTACTACGAAGATGAAAATTATCTACGAATGATCATAATAAAAGTCGAACGGTGACAAAAATGGAATGATATGTGCATTCCAGTTCGTTTCCAAGATGCATTGATGTGTCGACATGTTTGATATCTTGCTAGTTAGAACATATTGGCGTAAAGCCATCCATCAGCTGTACTAGAAGAATAAAAAGCAATGACGATCTTATCGTATAGCAACGAGGGAAAACATTTCATGCTTACTATTGTAATTAATCTCGATTGAGATTGACAGAGAATGAAACGAGGAAAAGAGAAAAAGCCCTCTCGATGATTTTGTTACGGTTCACTGATTAAGACATTGATAGATTTAATCAGCCATCTGCAAATCACTCGGAGAGATTATCGTTACTACAAAGACGTTTTTTTATGAAATTCTTCACGCATTAACCGTAAACTATTCTATTCTATCCTTTTCAGGCATGGGTAATAATAGCACATCAGCCCATCTCTCTGCTAATCTCATTGATGCTCCAGTACCTGTAGCAGATGATGTATTCAAAGTTGATAATATCAATTCGTACGGTCGAAAACATGCCGTAGCAAAGATTCAGGTATCAAATGACAGTTTATGTATTCGACAAAAACATCGACAATCGTTATATATTCCACTCGAAACAATAAAACGATATGGCTTGGACGGCTCCATCTTCATTCTAGAATGCGGCCGTCGAGCACCACTTGGTCAAGCACGATATGCATTTCGTTGTAAACAAGCACGTTGTCTAGTCGATTGTATTGACCAACGCATACTTCTTCGTTCAAAACAACTCTCGGAACAGCCAAGACGTGGTGCAGTTACAGCATCTGTATCTGCGCTGACGAATCTCTCATCAAGTTCACGGTATCGACGTCGACGAACGCAATCCGACCATGGACAACCTCGTCGCGCGCCATCATCCGTACTTTTCTCATCATCATCTTCAGCGTCTATTTCATTTATCTCGAGAGCAACGTTTTCATATCGAAACTCTGTACCGAATCTATCAGAAAACTACATACCGTTTGATACACTACCTAGCAACAGTCGTGAGGGTATCGAAGAAGAAGAAAGGCAGTTTGTTGTCAAGATGAAGCAACCGATTGAAAAGTTATCCTCGCCTGATTTGAATTATTTAGAATTTAAACAAGGTTCAATCAAATTGGCAACAGAAGAGGAAGGTATATAAACTAGATCGAAACATGTCATTGGCAAACGTCAAGTTCTTGTGTGTCATTTCTAGATCTTTCTACGGGGTTAGACGTGCCAACTATCAGTTCAGAAGAAGAATCAACACAACAATCTTCCGTACAACAAGCGCATAAACGATCACTTTTATCATTGTTTAATCACCATCAACAGAAGTTGAGCAAATCGAAGACAGCGAATCAAACAAATTCATCTCCAATTTCTACACTAAATTCTAATCCATCGACAACGACCCCTTATGTTTACATTGATCATGAGAAAACGATAACATTAACGGAAATAGCAAATAAACGATTACGACACCAGCAACAAATACGTCATGTTGAAGTGTAGTAAAAGGACTAAGTCTAATTTGTTAATGAATACTAATTACTGTTGTTTGCTTTTCTTAATTGTTATACAATGACATTTTATGTGTGAATCCTATACTTTCATATTTTGTGAGAAAATCTATTGGAAAATTATTCTTTATAGTAATATTTATGATAATATTGTTATGATATTTTTTATCTCTATGAATAATTATAATCTTTGTGAATTATTATGGAAAGTTCTTTTTGAATTGAAATGAAATAAATAAACATTTAATCAAGCGCAACATTTTCTTCGGCTTTGAAAACTAATTAGTAAGAGTACAAGTGAGAATAGCAACGCGACGATGATTGCAAACGTTAGAATTCGCCAAATTTAGCTTGAAACTAATGTAACGAAAATTGAATTGCTCACTCAAGTCATACAAGAAACGCAATGACAGATTAGTCCAGAACAGCACTGTTCATAAACATAGGTGTACGATGGAAACGATCTGACTGATGTTATACATCACGTTCCCGCTAAACCGCATCAAATTCAGGTTTTATTTTCTCTCATACACAAGTAGCTACTCGATTGTGTTCATATCATTTGTCATTTATTTTATCCAGCAGAGACGCAATCAGAAAAGACAAACTATCTCAGTGTACCACAATAGTAACTGCATTTCTCTCTCAATTTTTATTTCAAAACCTTTCTATATAAAAATCGGTCTTGGTTTTTCATAATGTGTATAACAGCAGAGCTGTGTTCGATAGACATGTTTGTAAAATTAGACATCATTCGACGAGTTTATTAGGAGAATTTATGAATCATTGAAAAGGAAAGTCGTTTGAATTAATTGTATTACAAAATAATTACTGATGTGATTCCGTTACACACAAGAATTGGCAATTTTATCGAGGTGCTCGAGCATTCTCGATTTGTTTTGCTGCTACAGCCGACAATGCATTGACATTTACATCTAAAACCATATATGAGCATATTCAGATACATTTTTTAGTAAATTTTCCCTACTGGAAGATTCACTCATTTTTGCAAAGCCAATATTACCACTATCTGAATATTGTTTCAAATAAACTTCCTCGTCGGGTGTTAATGTTTCTCCAAGTCTTCTAAGAGCGTCGAGAATTTCGCGTTTTTGTCGAGCACCCTCACCAGCGTTCAATTTTCCGACTTTTATATCACGCTCAATCTACAAAAATAGGTTGTTTTTACTTGTAATCACGAAATACGACGTTCAGAATCAATCTTTACTTCAGCAAGACGATTTCGAAGTTGTACCGGTTGTTTCTTCGCAAAAAAGCGAATAACTTCCGGTGTTTGGAATGCTTGACTAATGGCGCATTTAATAGCCTAAAGATAAAACACGAGATAAATATCGAACGTGTCATTTCACGAAATATACATTCTGAATTCTTTGTACATCGTCTAATAACGATGGACCACCCTCTCCACTTTTCATCTTTTCTAAAGATTTGCTGAAAGCTTCTAATTGATCCACAGTATCTTGTCGTGCTTCAGTGTATTCGTCTGTATCCATTTCATCTTTCGCTTGATCTAGATCTGCTAATTGTTCGAGTAAACGATCTAATTGGTCATGAAGATTATTTTGTAAAACGTCCGTTTGTGCCGACATTATTAAATTGAACTATCTATAACATGAAAAAGCAGTAAAATACTATTATTTGATTCGAAATTCTCGTCTCAGATCTGATGAGGATAAATTTCTATACGATTACTCTTATATAAAACGAATTTGCGATAAAACAAAAGATCTCTTTGAGCTAGATGAATATTGTGTGCATAAAGATTTTTATCTGTGCTTATACTAAAAGAACTTGTTTCGTATAAACAATTCGTTTTTTCGAAAGATAAAAGTCAGATCAGTTACAAATATCGTATGCGAACGATGTTCGAACAACAAGACCGGATAATTGGTTTCGTAGATTTGTACACAATCAGTGGTATCGCCAGCAGATAGAAATTACCGAGATACACTCGTATGCTACTTGCTGCCGTAGTCGAACGCCGAATTCTTTGTGCTTGCTCGCTTTCATACCATTGAATAATCGAATTTTTCAATTGCTCGATCAATGTTTGATGTAAACAACTACTATACAGAAAGCTTTTTCCAGTCGATGTAGATGATGGTGTGATATCGAACAGTATGTGGCGAATGCGATAATATGGTGTTCTTGACGTTCTACTTTTCTTCTCGCCAAATTGACACAGATCAAGTTCAACATTGGCGAACATGAACATAAGAATCTCGTGACACACTAATAAGCCACGCGTCGTAAGGATAATCTGTCATATCATCAATTTCTCTATTGTGCGTTGTAAACGATGCTAAAATATTTAAGCTAATCAGACGATCAGAAGAAGATTGAATAGACCATATTAATTCATATATATTTAAAGAACCGTCACTAGTACCTACACAAAACCTAGAGTCATGAAGGATATGGAAATAAAAACTAACCAACGAGTAGTTTTAATTGAGAAATCGGACAGATCGCATGTACAATGACGTATTCATATTCTTCAATTGAAACGGTAAATATTATTCTTAATTATTGCTGTAGTTGATGGTGGTATCATGTCATTGAATGATTGACTAAATGAATTGACCTGACAAACTACATCTATTATATTTGATGGCGTTATCGATATCGCAGTTTCATTACCGATGGATTTGACAGTTGTTTGGCTTTTGGGATGGAGCAATATAGATAAGCGACGTTTCGAATTTTTCATATCAGACGCTGATGAATTTTCCGCTGCCGTAGCGTTTTTGATAATGTTGGCACATCGAACATGTTCGAGGTAGCGGCATCGAATTCCGCGGATTGTCATCAAAGTCAGTATGACATGCTTTCGGCATAATGACTTTCAAATGCTGATTTTGCACCAAGATCAGATATTCTTGCTGTTTAGTTACGGAGATCATCCGCATGACACTATCTTGCTGAGAAAAATTACTTTGATTTTGTACGGAACACCTTTGATGATTTGAATTTGTCGATGGATTCAAATGAGTCCATTTGAGATGAACGTCATTGCCAGCACCGGTTTTGGTTGAACCGCCACCACTACCAATGACTATTAAACCCCAAGGCTTCAATGGTTGAATACAATAAGGCGGATAGGACATTTCTGGGATGAAATGTGATGATGACATGATTGAATCTAGAAAATTCAGAGAGCCAAAACAGTATAGAGTTATATATATATATAGTTTTGGACTGTTTGTCCTTGGATCTTGGAAAAACAAAACGCGTCACGTAAATATTCGAGAATACGTCAGAAGAAGAAACTAAAACACCCATGCCATTATTGAAAGTTACACACAATTAAATCAACGAAATAAGAACTTATTTCTCAAGAATTCGATGGAACTACTCATCAACGTCGAATGTTGTTGACTGGAATTGGAGGATGTGGAATCACTATAATCAGAAACCGATTGATCATTAGGAATGAAATCGCCTAGTGTTAAAAGGAACAATGTAGTTAAATTTATGGTATAAATAAACGTATTTCAATAGAATTTACCAGCCGATATTGCTTCCCATTCGTTATCATTCGAAAGATTTGCTTCATCATTATCATCCTCATCCGACCAATAATCGTTCATAGGAACACCACTGATTTGATCAACCCATTTTTTGATCGTGTTGATATACTCCAGCGAAAAACTAACTGAACGCGGTCTAAGGAAAGATTCACCAATCAAGCAAAAGACTCTCGAACGATCATTCACTCACCGACTGGGATATTTGTCAAGTTGAAGCAGGTGGAGTAGATTTTCCAATGTATGAGAAGCATTATCAAGTTCACATGGAATACCTTGTGATAAACAACTGCTAACAATATTAGCATCTAATTTCGTTATATTTGCACGAAGGTCTTCAGCTGTCAAATCGTTCGTGTGGAATACTCTAATAAGAAAAAGAATTATAAGAGAACAATTCGTTTGCTAATATCTTACGCGCAATGTAAACGAAATGGAAGGTGTATTTGAAGACAAAAGGCCATAACATTCACCAGCTGACAAGCATGCGACAGACCGGATACAACTTCATATAAAGCATGCGGTTCTGTCGTATAAGCCGAACCAGGAGCCTGATTTTTCCTCTCGGTATCAGCCGCTAATAATACTAAAGTTGAAATCGTATAAATATATTATGCCTTGTGAATTTTTCATGTGTCTTTTCTCTAGGACAAGGCTGTGTGGTATTCAAAAGCCCTGCAAAGCATATGGTATAATGCTATCTGTAATAGGAATACTATTTTTCTAAATTACCAACGGCATACGTCGAAGTAAATCGTTTGCCATCGACAATACAGCCAGCTCTACTTCAAGTGTATTTGAAAATTATGTTGCGTATACGTACGAGAGTGGATTTGATAATCGCCATTTTTGACTAAGTATGAGTTCACAATTTGAAGTCTACAGTCTTGATTAACTGTTCTTTTTTTCTGCTCGATTTGTTCGTCATCCATTTCGTCACTATTCGTTGATAATTGAGCTTGTGATGGATTTATAATTCGCGTCCCCTGTGCGCTGGACAGAAAATCAAAGAAAGTCAGTTTTCCCATCGAAGTTTATCTTACTCTTCACTTGCAGACGCATCTTTGATCGGAAAAATATATTTTGATAGATCGTTAAAAAATTCATGACGAATTTTATTCAATTTCTGAATTTGTTTTGTTAATACGTGAATTTGACTTTTGAGTTGGCCTTCCACTGATATCATCTTATTATTTACACCGGTTAACTCAACTTTTATTGTTTGAATGCGTTCAGTGATCGCACTAATACGTCGACTAGTTTCAATTTTGCGTTGCTTTTCTGAAATTCAAAGAAAGATCGACATTCGAAAAGAACAATTTCATTCAATTACTCTGCTCGATACGTTCTCGAATGATTTTGATTCTATCGTGCATGAGATTCAAACGTAGTTTCCGGGTTTGAATATCTTCATACTAAAATTCAGATAAAGTTCAATGAGATTTTTCAATTTGGAAGAAAATCTTTCGAACCATTTCATGCATTTTCATCGATTCGCCAAGTTTTGTCTCATATCTAATAAATAAGCTATGAGTAAATAATTGTAATTAACTTGATCTTACTCGACTTGAAGGGTTTTCTTTTCCGATTGAAATTTCGTCAGCAAGAACATTCGATCACAGCATCGAAGATGATATGTTTTACTATTTGAATATTGTAAGAACTCGTAATAATCATCTTTATTCAATAATTTCAATAAGAACTCGCGTCTTTTATGCGAACATGTCCGATGATTTGACGGACAAAATGCACCGGCATTGACACATATTGTACATGTTAACATTGGCCCATCGACGTATTTACGACACAACAGACATTTATATGGTGAGATGATTTTCAAATTATCCTCCTGTTCGTTGCCATTCGTATTTCCAGACTCATTTTCTCTATAAATCGAGAAGAAAAACTGATTTGGTAACGGTGTTACTGGTGTATCTTCACCAGCGTCGTCCTCATCATTACTCATCTTTGATATCTGTAAATAATATAGAAAACAAAAGAAAAATAAAATGACTGTAAGACATCTATAGAGATAAAACATGAAACCATTTATGTAAATTTTTTTGAAATAAAAAATATTAGTGGTGTAATCTCGGTACACATCAACATCGAGTTATGACATTCGACTAATCAGATTTCACGCTATATGATATAGGAAAATGACTAAGAAGTTGAGAAATCGTTGAGTTTTTCTTGCTACCACTTGATATACGTAGTAAATATTCTCGACGTTGTTCTGCACTGGTTCGCTGACCTATGCGTTCACCCATTCGAACGAGTGTCTCCATACAATTATTGGAATTATGATGTAAATCATCATCCCATCTTACCATACCAGCTTTGAAAACAACAACTATTGTACTGCCACCGTATGCGAAGTAACCTGCAATGAAAATTATTGATAGATTCTATCCTGATAAAGCAAGGTATACTACCAAGTTCGTCGCCTTTCTCAACCGTTTGACCTGGTGCGACAGTGAAATTAACTGAACCCACAAGTAGCGCACCAATGGCAACAAACGCAACTTTCTCAAAATGTTCACTGTTGATTGTGATAACTGTTCTTTGATTTTGCGTAAGTACATCTAATTGTTCTTGAATGGCAACTGGATTAACTGTATAGTATGTTCCTGAAATTTTCTTCATCTGTTCTCCGATTGTGCCCTGAATCGGCGAATGAAAGCGATGATAGTCGACAGGTGCTAGGCGAAAGATTGCGATCGAACCACCCTCGAATTCTTTTGCTAATACTTCGTCTTCAAACAAATATCGAAGAGAAAACTGTTGACCCTTTACCCAAATACGTGTCGCTTCGGAAATATTATCAAACGTTATCAAACGACAATCAGCAGCTGATACGACAACATCCGGATCATGACGATCGGCGATCGGTCGCGCATCGGGTTTCAACTTACGATAGAAAAATTCGTTAAACGTAAAATACATCGATATATTTGGTTCGAGTAATTCCGTTAGATCGATTTGATACATTTTAACAAAACCTGGAATATGTTTACGCGATTTCGGCTCATCGAATGCTTCCCCCAAACGTGTTGTTTCGCGTGCAAAGAAATTTCTGATCGTACTCGTATGCAATAATTCGCGTTGTACCGGACCGCTGAACAGTAAACGCATTCCATGTTTATGATAAGAAGGCATTTGCTCATAAGTCAAGCGGTTCGTTCGACGATCAAGAACTTTGAAAGCGTACTTCGTACCTTGAGCATCTTCGTATTTGAATAAGTTCGGTGGCAGTTCATGTTCGAGATCTTGTTTGACGACTTCGTGTGTTGGTATTATTGAACGAAGAAGAAAACCAAAACAATCCTGTGGAATCGGTAAATGCTCTTCGGAAGTCGATTGCAAGGCACATGTTTGATCGATCATTTCTGAAATTGCCATCTGTGCTTGAGAAATCTGTTCGTCGTCGATATCTGCAAGTAGGTCAGATGAAATCGCAACTGTCACTGTCTCCAATGTGCCATTTTCGGTTGTATCAATCGACTTGTCCATGTTCGAAATACTCAGCAGTGTTACTTGTCTTTGGTCCTTTTAAAATGTAATTATTTCTCTCAATGAAATGAGAAAATGTAAGAAGTTTTTTTTCCTCGTCAGATATCCAAATGCAACCATATTTCCGCTTCGCAACTCCCACGGTATACATCACGGCTGCCGTCTATTTAAAAGGAAAAAAAATGCATCATTCTTGAGCCTTCTATGGTCGATTTTTAGCAGTGAAAAGAAATGTCGATTATCTTGAAGATTGTTTTGTTTTTCTTTAGTTGAAGAGAAAAGAAAAGGACGAGAAACGCGTTCATGCATCACGATAAATACGTCAGTTTCATTTGGTTTATACGCATAGATATGTAAGATGTATGAACGGAAGAAATAGAATGGCGTTTTGTTTTGAAGAAAGAGAGAAAAAAAACAAAAAAAACTTTATCGAGGCTTTTCAATATCATTTTTGGAGGGAAAAAACGAGAGAGAGAGAGAGAAAAAAAGAACATCTGAAATAATAAGAACAAATAGTCAACAAATAACTAAAGGCATAAACGTGTTTTACTCGTATCATTGGTAATCTAGGAAATCAAGATGATTAGAAGAAAGTATAAAACTCAAGGACCGGATTAGAATTAAACACAGAGAAAAAAACGAAAAAATCATTCGAACAACAATGTATTAAAACAGATATCATCAAACGAAAACACTTCTTCATCGTAAAAAAAACTACTGTTGGATAGTCCAAAGCAGAAACATTGGTTGGATTCGATATTGTCCTAATGGATTAGAGCCTGTTCAGGCGTTGGAGGAAAATTCAATGCATTCGGTGCAGATGTTGAGACAAGTGTTGCAGTTGTATTGGTTAATTCAGCGCAAAGCTCTTGAAAGAATTGTTCCGTTTCTTCGAAAATATTGCCTTCTGACATAGACTGTAGATTTTCATTGATAGCAGTAGTTTCATTGAAATGGAAATTATCTGAGGATACCTTTTGTCGCCGTTCAGCACCAATTGTGCGTTTTAGGAGGATATTTACATCTGATGTTTGATCAATATTCATTGTTTCACATGGAGAAACATTACTATCTAACTGATTATTATCAACAATATTCAACAGGTCAGATTCAATATCCATATCATCAGCACAATTTGCATCGAGATCAAGTATCCAAGAATTACTATTAGTTAAATCGTCAGTATTGTTATCGGTTGAGTCGTTTGAAAAGGACTCTTGTTCGGAAGGTTGTCGAGTGATCGACTCATTTTCGATCTGTTTCAAAAAACGCCATACTAATAGTCGATCACGTAACGAAGCTTCGGTCGGACGATGATGTTGGCTTATTTTTGAGCGTCGTAGCTGGAAAAGAAAAGTGAGAAAAAGAAATTCTTCGTTGATTGTATGCGATTGAAGTCAAACACACCTTTTCATATGACAATAGTACATACAATTGGAGTAACTCAGTCGAATTGTTCATGCTAGTTCTATCCAACAACAATGAATCAAAGTAAACCTTCAGAAGAATCTGAAATGAAAGTAAACGCGAGCTTTTTATACAAGTTCTATTACATGAGAAAAATGTAAAACTATTGTGAAATTATCCAATTAGTCATGAAAGAAGACGCTTTTTCGCCCATGAATAACATGAATCATTCAAATTGAAAAAGATGCAACCGACCTTCCTTTTCTTTTCTTCCTTCCTTTCGTTGACCCACACAAGGGAGAAATCCTATCCAGTAGGAATGTTCCAATAAATAAAATCTCCGAATATCTTTTTCTCGATGACTATTTTCACCTGGATTTATCGAGTGATACATTGTTCACAAAATTTTCATTCTCAGGTGCATGAAGTAATGCACCAATGCACTTTGTCACTGTGTCATTGTTATGACAACCGAGTGTCGAAAACGTTTGAAATGACAATACAAGAAATGTTCATTTTCTGAATGAAATAAATGAGATTGTTCGATGTTTTCTAGTTCAATGAAGCAATGTACACGTTTTAGTGTTCTGCTTGTTGATTTTTTAATTAATTTTTTGTTTTTGTTAACTACAAAACGATCGGATTTTCTTTAGAAGTAAATTCGATCATGTCAACAATTACTTATCCGGATATAACTCATAAGAAAGAAGTTCCTGAGAAATTCAAGTAAAGCTTTCCGCAAACGAAATCTTCATCGAATTGTTTACCTTTTCCGTTCACATTCAATCTAGTCCGAACAGTTATCGAATCATACATGAAGATATTCCGGAACATGAGAGTATTCCAGCATGGTATGGTCATACACATCCATTACCTCTCTACACTGAGCCACATCCGGATCAATTGCCAGCGCAAGCATCCGAAGCACGAAATAATCCGCATGCTGCGCGTAAAGTTGACATGGTTTTTACGAATGCTTCGACTTTCAATGCACCATTTGGGATAATCAAAACTGATAATGTCAAACGGGAAGAGCCACGCTGGTGGGATTGGTCACCGCCGAAAGGAGATGTTTATGGACCGGGAGTGCGAACGCAAGATGATTGGAAAAGGATACAAGAGAGTTCATATCGAAATGCATACGCAACTGCGGGTGTTGTTGGATCCTATGCAAAGAAAAATTCACGGTATTCATCCAATCCACCACACATGCGAACAGTTGGAATCGGTAAGAATTTTCAAAAACATATCTACTGATTCATTTCTGTTGAATTCTAGTTCCTGTTACGGATTATAAACCAGACAATCTCCAATTTGTCAATCAAAAGCTAACTGAAGCGGTTTCCTTTGAACAACAGTATGATAGTCGAAGCGCAACTAACTATCCTTTGCGTGGAAAAGTACGTCTTGTGAGGATCTTTCTCTCTTTTCCTACTCTTTCTCATTCTACAGCGACATGGAGCATTCATTATAAGAGAACAGAAATCTGAGGAGAAACCAATGGAACGATGGGACACAACCACATCAGGAAAAAAGGAACGACCATCGAGTATGTGGGATTTACTTCATCCCAAAGAAGATGTTCTTGGGCAAAGACCACATAATCCATATAAATATCGCCGTCCATTGCCTCAGATTAAACGAACTCCTGATTATGGTCAAGTATGGCAAATCGCTCCTTATGCTAACGACTTTCAATTTGATCCTCACTTATCACAACCGTCTGCTGTTAAAGAGATTCATTTTGATTAATGAACACAAAAAAAAATAATAAGAAGCTTTTTGTCCAGTTAGTCAGATGTTTATTTTCCATTCGAACCAGTTCTTCTTTACCATTGTGTGATTATTATATATTTTTCTTTTCACACGACTCATTGCTTAAATCTCATAACGAAACGAAGAATAAACGAATTTTTTAATATAATCGATTTCTAGATTTCTTTTTCGTTTCTGTCATCATGGACTTCTCCCAATCATCAGCAACACTATCAGAGCTCTTTGATCCATCCATGGGTAATCTCACTGCAGGTCTTGAAAGTGTTCAATTGGATAAGATATGTCCCGGAGGATTTACCCATCTATTTACTCAATTACGTCGTCGTTCAAATCTGATCACATCAACTCATATTGCTTATGCATGTTACTTTGCTGCGCTAGTTAACCGTATCAAGTAAACGATCAAGAAATAAGAAACTCTTGTTTAATTCCTGTTTCATTATAAACATCCTACATCATAGACGCGCAGGTGATAAACTGAAATATGCGCCGGGAAAGAAACGAAGCCATCGGCTAATGGCAGAACTACGTCGTGATGCTGGCTTCAAAATCGGTATCATCGGTGCTGGACGTATCGGACATTTACTAGCAAAGTTTCTTCTACAGTATGGCGATGTCTACCCCGATGAATTATATCTGGTATACATTCAAAGTTCATGTCACTCTCGCTACAAACGAATCTTTTTTGTTTTCTAGTCCAGCCGACAAGCTGATCTGTTAAGTATGTAAATGTAGTTATAAATTTTCGTTTCGTAATTGCAGAGAGAAATCTTTTAGCTGACATGATCGACAGTGGCGTGGCATTTTGTAAATTTAACAATGCTCATATTGTTGAGCAATGTGATATCGTGTTTCTTTGCGTTGCACCGCATCACATTCGTTATGTCATTGACGATATACGTGATCGAATTAAACCACATGTCTTATTCTATACCCTTATTCTGGGTTATCCAACGTTAAAACTTTCATCCCTATTACAGCATACACATTTTATTAAGCCATCATATCAGTTCAACGTGCTCGTTGATGACGACGAATCATTGTGGCCACTAGCAAATGATATGGAAACTATATTTGGAAATGAATTATTAATGAAAAGACTCAGTTTGGAAAATGTAGACCAAAACGGTGAGAAAACATCTAAATGATCAATCTAGTGTTCAAGATGTTTCTCATCTTTTTCAGATAGCCTCGTTCGAGATGATGACTTTGTTCCATCGTTATTCTATGCTCTATTGAATATTATCAAGCAAAACACAACATTGAATCGCATTGAATCATTGAGAGTTGTTTCAGCATCGCTATTCAACAATCCAGATCTTGATATAATTCTCGATGAATTCAAACAGCCTGAAACTAAGAAGACGCCGACGAATGAGTATGAGATTTTCATACACTTTTTTAGATGTTATGCTAACGAATTTCGATTTTAGATCGTTTTCAGAATTCAATCTTGTTCATTTACAAACAGAAGCGACCGTGATTCGAAATTTACTGAATAACAATCCCAATCTACGTCAATTATTTTCAGATACATTTATATCACATTATATTCAAATAAAACCAACTCATTCGTAGACAAAAGAGAAACAAAAAAACAACGAAAACAACGACATAATCTAATAATAAACTCTTCAATCTGCGGTATTCGTCCGTGCATTTGTTTTATACAATTCGTATAGCGCTGTAACAATTTCACCTGTTATAACTTCGTTTGTATTCATTTGTAAAATATAAAGAACAAGTATGCCATCTCGACCGAGATACTCTGTCAGAAAATGTGTCAAAGAACGTTCATCATCGATTGAAACCGAGAATGATCCGTGACTGGTTGTTTGACCTTGTTGAGGAGTTGAAGGCGATGGCGGACTTTGTTCATCGCCTGATGATGCAGCGTTAAGTTCATTTGTTTCCGATGTTGTCGATATCGGTACACTCAGCTGTTCACGTACGCGCGACAGACGAACGAGATCCAGATGCGGCTTCAGTGTTCGACTAGCAAACGACGATAAAATACTATGATGAGGATGACCCATATGTAACGAACCATAATGACTTCCACCGCCGGCACCGTAATGAGCATGTGCAAACGACTGGCGACGATGGTAACTCGAATGATGATGGTGAAGAGTCTGATTGTGATGATGGAAATGATACGGATGATGTCGAAAGGATTGGTGATGCTCCTGATATGGATTTTGAGGGAAATGATGTATATTAATGCGTTTCATTGACGACAGATAACGTGTAATATGTGATTTATAAAATTGCGGATAGAAAAACGAACTTGTCCAATAGAGAAAACCGAATAATGTACACAGAGTTGTAAAATAAAGCCAAAACCAAATGATCAGAAAGATTTTCTCATTGAATAAATTTATTGGTAGACTACATTGCACTGTATATGTATGAATGTTATCCGCCAAATTTCGTACGGCAAAATTACACCTAGACAAAACAATGTTTAGAATTCACAGTAATAGCAGATTAATTAGATAAAACACTGTGAGTGACGAGAAGAGATTTTCTCCAAGTCAAACCGTAATAGAAACATCGGATGGCTTAATAAAACTTGACAAGTGATGTTAATCCGATTAATCTTTCATAGAAACTCAACTTACCATGTTACTCGAGGAAATCTTGGTGTAACAGTCCAATTTTCATTATTTCCTGTGAATAGAGCACGCAGTACTGCGAAACCGTACATATGATAATCATTGCCAAGGAAAAAATTGAGCAAATAAAGTTGACCAAATGCGTTAAGTAAATAGAGCAATTTAGAAAAGAGGAAAGACCACATAAGATGATTATCGCGCATTGTGATGTGATTATTCAGAAGGAAAAATGCATACAGTGACGAGATTGACGTATACTTCATTGAACGCAATTGATCGATGTACTCTAAACGTTTATGTCTGTGAAATTCAAGGGCTTTATCAATAAAACGAGCGAGATGACGAACGGATGCACTGCGAATTTCCGATGCGTATGTATCGACAACTCGAGCATGTGATACAAGTAAGCTCAAGTCATAGCCACTTTTGGAATTCAGCGATGACCAGATCAGCGATGGAGCGTAGAAAAGAACTGCTTGAATGATCAGGATAAACGGAACATACTGGTAGAAATAGATGAACTGTTCAGTTTTGGGATCGGGATTTTTCGGTAACAAACGATCGAACGAGACGAAATAAGTATTGGAGATCCAACAGATATTATTCGTATATTCCACATGTGTACCTGTGAAATGTGCAGGACAAAAACACGCTATTGGTTCTCCGACGTATTGTTTCGTTGAGACAAGTACAGCGAATATAATCAGAAGTATAACTGAGTAACGACGAGACAAACGATCGTAGAAATCATCATCGTATGAGCCATCATGTCCATGATGGGCGACTCTTGAAGCTGCATCGAATAGAAAAGCGGCCACGCTAGAAGAGTACAGTGGAAACGACATTGTTGTTTTTTTTTATGGAATGTGACTAATGAGTAAGAATCTATTCTCTACAATGCTGACATACAAACAACTAGTTGAAAGTTAATTTATTATGAATAACTTGAACGCATGATTAATTTATTAGCTTACAATAGAAAACATGACATCCGATCTCAATTGGCTACTTTGTTTTTTTGATCATTGATATGATTATTTTTCAACTTTCGATCAAACTTTCATCTTAATAATTGGCTCTGGTAAACATCAATTGCGTAAAACTAATGCAAGTGTGCTTATTTGACATCGAAATCATATGTGAACTTCTGATCGCCATGTGTCCGGATATAACACGCCGTTAATTCATTTGTTACATATGAGAACACCTTCGCTACGCATATTATGTCATTCATTCAATAGATTTAATCTTTTAGATTTCCTTCTTTCTTCGTCCTTTTTTTTTTGTTCTAATTATTAGCAAACGTCAAGAAGGACTCAATAGATTCTAACGATTACAAGTCATCTATAGAACTATCGCGTGGAAGCGCATTCATACGGTCGTCTGATTACGTTCATCCTAAGCAAGATTCATCTATTCTAATCTATTAACAGTCTAATTCGCTGCTCTGTAATGGTATTTTGTTGAATGTTTATGATCTGACTTGTTGACGTAAATTAATGTATAAGTTAAGAGATTCATGTCATCCATCAATGATATTTGTCAAATAAGGAATATTCAAAGGAACGTGTCAGGCTAACAGATATCTGAATGATTCGGTTGTCGATAGTTTTGTTGTTGTTGTTGTTATTGTTCTCGTCTGCTTTGTAAGGACAGAAATCAAAGCTCTATTTCCGATCTGTAGTTATGTATGAAGCAAGTGAGATGTTAGACTGTCAATCAGATGCTGTCTAAGGAAAGAAACAATTCCCTTGTTCCATTTTGAACTTAATTAATATTTTCATAGATCTATGCGTTTCTTTTCTTCGTCTCTCTATCTCTCTTTTCGTGTATAAGTTAAATAATCATAATTATATCACGCAAGAGTGTCAATTAGGATCAACTTACTTTTCCAAAGCTTCCAAAATCCACCAGTGAAACATGATTGTACTGTGTAAGTTGGAAATCAATATGTAATAGATAGACAGATATATTCTAAAAAGAAATATACACACGATAATCGAGACCATGGAGAGATGATGATGATAAGGTGAAACGGGGAGGATGTGTACCAATGAATATTCGTGATACTGTATCGAAAACGTAGAGTACATTGTCGTTATCATTAGTATTTAATGAGTTTCCAACTGAGACTTTTCCTGCTATCTCTATGAATTAATGTTATTCTTGATGGTTCTGTGTGTCTATTTGCACGTTACACTTTTTTCTTTGCGTTTTTTTTTCTCGTGTTCTCTGTCTCTTCCTATTCTATGCTTTCATCCATTATCTATCCATTTTTTGTCTATAAATCTGTATGATTTCTCAAGAGGCCCTACTTCGTTTTTTGTTTCTTTTTAGATACTTAAAAATAGGTGCTGCAGAACATAATGAAGACAGGAGATACAGGCCGACAGTTTTGTCTATGATGTCATTAACTTCAAATAACAGAGAAAAATGTTCAGTGAAAGTCAGTTAATTCTATGAGAGGAAATAGGGAAAATAATGTGGTCTGAGCTTCCCCCCTCTCTCTCTCTCTGTCTGTCTAGAAATGGTTCACTGAATAATTCAACTTGCCGTAAAAGATCGAGAATGAACAAAGTTTTCTTTGAATATTTAACGATCATTTTCTCTCTATGCACTGATGTAGCGATGTGTAAAATAAAATCTAAACGAGAAATCGTTCGCATGCAATAAATAGAATCAATATAGAGAATAAAGCCTCTAGGAAAATCAATCATTATTTGATTACAGCGTAGTTGCGTTTCAGCTTGCTTATAACTCTAAATTTATTAGTCGATACTAGCTGATGACGCGAATTGTCCATGTATGTTTACATTGAAATTCTATTGGTAACATCGGCTGACTCAATTTCTCAAGATATGTTCTGTGATCGTTAGCCGAATATAAAAGAGATACTTTACAAATGGCTAAGTACATTCGTTCGTCGTTTGCATCTTGTATTTTCTTCTTCTTCTTCTTCTTTTTGTTCAAGGAAAAGACAACGCACTAAAGAACAAGTGGGTAAACAGTGTGTTGATAAACCACTTTACGCGTGTGTAGCATCACAACTGCCAATTCTCATTCGGATAGGAAACGGGATAAAGAGAGAGAGAGGGAGAAAGAAAAAGAGAAACCGACAAAAAAGGAACGAAACTCACACCGGATATATCATCCGGCTTTACAAAGTATTATCATCAATGCACTATCTTGACGAAGACAATTGAAGCAAGTTTCCTGTTAGTTGAAATGCGCATTTCACTGATTATATAAGTTTTACAAATAAATATCTTTTCTCTATATCAAAGGTTACAAATGATGGCCATATAATTCGCATTATAACAACATGCGATTCAAGGCCAGAGATTTGTCGCGAATGTGAATATTCACTGAGACAAAAAAGGATCTAATTAGAAAAGCTAAACTGAACTTCTTTTTAGCGGCAACAACGAGAAGAGAAGCTGACTGATGATTTGATAGGTCATATAATTAGAATTGAAATTGAACTAAGAAGAATATCATATAGACTTGAGAGTGCGTATGAGAGAGAGAGAGAGAGGAAAATGAAGAGTTAAAGTGAGAAATCTTCGGAACAACATACTTTTTTTCTTCATCCCGGTCGAGTATAAAAGCGAACTAAGAAAAAGAAAATGGAACTACATTAAGTAAAGATAGATAACGACAAAAAATGAATGTGTTCGTGCGTACATAATTAATAAACTAAAAAAATTAGAATACGTTGCTATTATTGTTCGAATTCAATAGAATATCGTTAGAATAACATTCGAAATCGGCTATTAGTGTTTTTCTTTTTTTTTTCTTAGACTTAATTTCCTGTAAGGTAGAGTTACTCGTCTATTCGAACTCTCAAACTTAGTCATTTCCAGATGTTTTTCTTGGTGAAACAAAACTGATTGGCGGAGATTTTCTCTCCTGGTAAGCTTATTTCTGCAGATGACTTATAATTTTAGTAGAAAAGAAGACGTAGGAGAATGGTCGACGTGGAATATCTCGGAATTCTATCAATTTTTACGAGATTATCAATGGAAGTATTAGATGGTTTAGTTAAATACAGGCCTTAGAGCAGATTCGTCATTTTTGTTAGGTAGTTTTTCCTCTTTATTCCATTTCCTTCGAGTAATGCGCATTAAAAGTTATATAAAGACTTGCAGTCGAATCAATCAGTAAATGGTAATTGTAAAAAGGTATTTTGAAGAAAAAAAAATGTTCTTTTCATCGTTCAATCGATCCGAACGTATAACAATTAAATGCTCCCATTCTATGTCATATGAATAAAAAACACAAGACTGTCAGCAGAAGAATCGCTCAGTAATAAGAAGAGGGTGCAAATATAATTTCAAAGTTTTCTCTCTACTTTCATCAGTTTAGTTGAAGTGATATTCAATTTTTTGTTCAAATACGAAAGAAAATTATAACCATGAACGATTTGCATCACCTAAGTATATATTTCCATATCTATTGTCGAAATTATTTAAAAGGAACTATCGAATGAACAGGTGCACGTACAAGATCCACACCCGCTGGTGATCGAAACCGGTCTGATCTGTTTGCAGTCTGCCGTTACTTTGCTTTTGTATATGTCAGATACATTTGCGCATTTAACTACGCATTGGTTTTCGTATTCAGTTTGGTATCAATCTCGTACTGACGTTGACTATTGATCATCAACGATGTGCCAACAAAAGAATGACGAGAGAGAAAATTGAAAAGCCATTTTTTTCACAAAGGCAAGAAAGAGGCAAACAATCAGATTTTCAGCTAACAACGATCATTGACTTACTCAATCACTGGTAACTAAACAATAGAAATACTTCTTTGATAAACAAGTATTCCAATGGAATATATACCCAGATTTTGGTTTGGCTATCTACACATGATGTTCAACTTTAACCAACGATTTGTCAATGCTATGCATATGGTAGTAAAAACATATGTAAGAGTCATTAGAGAACAAATGAAAAAAAAGTAACGTTCGTTCCTTTTTCCGTCGTATTATATAGGAAAATGATTGTTAATGAGATATTAGATGAAAATCATATGTTTAACTTCGATCCCTCGAACTCCTAATGATGTCGATGATCGATCTATGATGGTATAGGAAGATTATATCATAGAAAAGAAGAACAAAAAACAATGTAATTATACTCTGCTGTTACCAATTCTTGTCCAAACCGATTATCAATCGAATTTTACTTAATTCTCGGATATGTCTTTGGAAAACAATGCTTGGCAAGGCAAATAGCGATATTGATACATGTGCTCGTATAATTGAGGATAGATGGATTTGATCGATGAAGATATAGAGCTATGATTATTCATGTGATTATTGGATTTCGATCTGCCTTTCGATTTTTTCTTTTTCGTTTTCTTCGGAGCACCACTCCTCGATTCTGAATCAATAGAAATTGTGTTGTCGGAAATGAAATTTCTGTTGTTCAATTATGCTCACTTGACTTATTGCTACGTTTATTCTTTGATGATGGTCTTGATGCGCTTTTCTACAATGAATTTTTAAAAATAGAAGATTGACGATTGTTGAGAGCGAGTTCACCTTCTTGGATTTCGATGAACTTCTTTTTTTGTTGGATCTACTACGTTTTCTTCTGCTACTACTGGTTTTCTTTGAGCGTTTTGATTTACTACTTGACTGTCGGCTGCGTTTTGAAGATGATCTGTTCTTTTTCTTCGATTTTTCTAAAAGAAAGCAGCTTAATACATAAATCATTATCAATTACAGGAACTCTCGTACTCGGCTTTGCTGTTTTTGCTTTATTAACCGCCCTAAAGAAAAGATCTGAATCTATTATTCGTTTACTAATCAAATATCAACTTACACATTCGACTTTTTCCTCGGTGCTTCAACACCACCGTTCAAGTTTGATTTAGTTTTAGTTTCAGCTTCAATACGGAAAAGAATGTCAGAGAAAAATGTCAATAGCGAACAACACTTTCTTACGTTTGGCACTCGGTAGGCTCTTCCCAGGTGATGATGGTGTTGAGTCAGGTTGATTTTCATTTGGTGTTTGAAGATCGGATAAGACTGAAGATGAACTGAGACTGGGCGATGGAGTGACACTATTTGACTTCAATGGCTGTTGAGCGGCTCTATTCAAGAGACAGAAGACGAGATGTAAGCAAAGTATTTGATTGATATAAGAAAATGAACCTTTTATTAATATCCAACAATGCATTCTCAATCTGTTTTTGCGTATTTTGTTTAGAATATCCCGCACAAAGACAATCCAATGCTTTCGCTTCAAGAATTTTGACAAGCATTGAATTATACACCGGATCATTGATCTCGTTGGAGCGTAATAGATTGGCAACACTTGGATTGTTTTGAATGACTAACTTTTCGACGCCATGTTTTAAATCATCGTCATCATAATTTGTATTCGTATCTGTATATTGCGATGACACTGAAGGCGATCGCGATGTCGATGTCGAAACAAACGAATCACTAGAACGACGGCTGGTTTATGTAGATTTTCTCATAATTTATGAATGTGAAACCTGTGAGCTGGCGTGGAATGTTGAGAACTATCAAAATTCTTATTATTATGATTGTGATCCGCATCGTTATTGTGTCGGTATCTTCTCCAACGTCGACAACAAGGTGAACAGCATGGATCGAACCAACTGTTAGTGTTTGTACCTACGAAAGTTATGTATCTTATTTGAAAATCTTTCAGAAAATTTTCTCTAAACCGACTATTCAATCCAGCAATACGATCGGCAATCTTGCGAAAAAAATTGGAAAATTTTTCTTGTCGTTGAAACTTCGAACCATTAGGCGTTCGATTATTTAGTAAATTTTCAATACCGAAACGTAGTCGATAGAGTTCTTCTTCACATGCATCGCGTTCGTGCTCGAGCTGGGATTTCGTAGCGTTGTGATTAACATTCTTAATGGTTTGATTGAAATAATCATGTTTCCAAAGGTTCAATTTCTGATTATGTGTAGAAATAGTCATCATGACTAGGAAGACACGTAAATGGAAATGACGACATGAGTCAGGAGGTGCAGTCGGCAAAATTGCGCGTCTTCATCTCCTTGTTATTCTTAAAGATCCGTGAAAATTCATCAAAAAAAAGGAGAATATTTTCTTGTACATGGCGCTTTTGTTTTACTTGTTATCAATTTTATTACATTATTATCTTCTTTGTTCTTGTCATAATTGAAAACCATCGTCCCGATAACTTCTAAGCAATCATTTAGGAAACTAACAAAGCATCGTCGAGTACGGACAATAAACACGTTCCCAATGCCGATTGGTTGAATGCCGCTCGTAAAGTACCGTTGAAAAGTTTTAAAACGTCATCGCTGCCTAATATGAATACAACAAACAATTCTTTTCCTGATTTACTATTCACTTTTGAGTTACGATCGTTGATTTAAACTTATGATTTTTTTGTAGAATATGACCTTTTAGATAAACAGACACCTGTTTGCTGTCCGAAACGTGGTTCTATGGTACGCATTGATGTCCAAATGGATGTGACGATTCCTGGTGTTTGACGAACTTTAATTTCAGCATTGTCTATTTCAAGCATTCTTGATAGCCCATTGGCTATGCTACTGAGAGTGGTTTCATCTTCAATGATGAACTTTTTCGCTTTCGAAACATTTCTTCAGTCGGAAGAATAACTGTAGTGTAGTATTTTTCAAGCCCGTGCTAAACATCTTCGATAAGTTGGCCGTTTCCGCGACTAGTCGTGTGATGAAATAAGAGACATACAAAGACAAACAAAACTGTCGTTGTCATTGTTACGAATGTCCTTATTCTACTTTTCCTCTGCTTCCTGTTACTTTTTCTTCTTTCTACTCAACTGTCTTCTCTGAAAGTCATTTTTTCTTTGAAAAAAGAAGGAAATAAAAAGTTGTTATTTTAGCCGTCCATTCATCAGAAAGGTGACTTCATAGTCAAGTAAATAGTTAAAAGAACATTGTGTTGTGAAATTTCTAGAATGGCATCGAAAACTACAAGTGGTCCCGCGCCGAATTTAGCATCACTCGTAGCGATCAAATCGAAAATGGCTGCAAAAGATAATGCTAACCCTGGTGCTGCGCAAAATCAATTGACTCCTTCCAGTTTCACCGGTGCTCTTTCGACCGAGAGGATAAATTATCGCCAAGATCAATTGAACACAAATTCCACAGCAGCAGCCCCTACAAACGAGCCACCAAAAGTCAGTCGAAAAACCAAACAACTCGAAGTTTCTCAATTGGATAAGAAACTCGCAGAAATTAACCGTAAACAAGCAGAAACAACAAATCAAACGCTAGATACGTGGAAAACTTTCGATTCGGTTAACTACGGGTTAGGAGCTCAAGCAAATAAAGAAGAACCAACGGCTACTCAATCTAAAACAGTAAAACAGGTAAATGGCCTACGATCATTAAGTTTAAATGCATATTTTGTTTTATGTTAACAGCGTACTCCTTCACCCGTGTCGGAGAAGAAACCTTCGCAAACACAACAAGAAGAGAAGGCAGCTACTAAACCAGTGAAAGAACAATCTGTCGAGAAAAACCGATCATCTTCACCGAAAGAAACCGCAGAGAAACGTGCTGATGATAATCTTAAGAAAGACCAAACAAGATCGAGATCACCGCTAAAGAAAGAAGAACCTCGAAAGACAACTCCTGAACAACAGAAAAAGACTAAAAGATCTCCATCCCCTACGGAACAGGAAAAAGCTAAGAGATCTCCATCTCCTGTGCAAAAGAAAAAGACTGAAAAACCCCAAACTCCTCCACCGACGAAAAAACATGCGGAAAAGGAGTCGACTACTCCACTGCTATCAGAGAAAACTGCTGACAAGCAACAAACACCTCCTCCTGCACGAAAGAAAAGTGCGACGAAGCGACCGACGTCACCAAGTGTTGAGCAGAAGCCTACTGAGCAAAAGCCAACATCTCCACAACAAAAACGAACTGTTCAAAAAGAACCGGATCCTGTTTCATCTACTCAAGAGAAGCGTACCGAAAAACAACCTTCTCCTGCACATCAATCAACCGAAAGACAACCGCCTTCGCCATCTCCGCGTCGTTCGAAACCTAATTCTGCGTCTTCAATGAAAAGAACCAATACTGTCGATCCAATACAACGAAACTCTGAGCTGATTCCAAGACCTAATCCTGTGACTGAAAACGTCATTCCATTCTCAGTAGCAATGGCGAATCCTCAAATATTTTCGGCTAATATTCCATCCGTGAGTAGATCATTTGTAGATTAACATCTAATTCCTGATTTTCCCCCAATAAACAGACATGATGTGGGGATCTGTTAGATCACGTTTGCCATATTTGTGATTGTTTTCCCGTTCTGTTTGTTTTGTCGATGTTCCCATATGAGTACTTTCTTTTTCTAGTTTGAACCCACTTACGCTGCGCCGAACTTCAATATATTTCCTGCCATAAAACCAAAAGAAGTAACCGTCACTCGAAATGCTTGCAAGAGTATTCAACGAAGTATGGATCGATACCGTTTTCACGTGTGGTGATGTCAAGTGAAGATAAAACTGGAGCTGTTTATTGTTCAACAATCAAAGAAAAAAATCATACTCATTTGATAAACTGCGTGTTGTTTAAATCTATATCCGTAAAGTTCTGTTTTTTTTTTATACATACACACGAACGCTGCAGAGGACAGTTCTTACAAAAATGTAGTCGATTTGTACAGAAGGAAGAAGCTTGACTTAGTAATCGTGTTTGTTTTTCCGCACATTATTTTAGAAATCTAAATGCAGTGAGAAAACAAAGAAAAAAAGCAGAGAAAGAATGTTTTTTAATAGAAAAATATTGGAAAAGAGAAAAAAAAAGAAATGTCACGTTCTTGAATAGGGGATGCAAGTTTTAAACGCTTTGATATCCATTACGATTACGTCGACGACCAATGAGATAGGCAACAAGGACAACCACAACTAATACTGCCAAACAAGCACCAACAATAATTGGGATTAAATTCGAGTTTTTATCCGCATCAGCCGGACAGACTTTTTCTAAATTCAATTGATTTAATGAATAAATTCAATATCTTTCTCTACATACCAACACCATAATTACTAAACTCTTTCGTATCATCAGCAAACGCTTGAACGCGCAAGTTCTCAAGTTCAACTGATGTTACTGTGACATTGCTAGTCGTATTGAAGCCTGTAACAGTTGTTTTCGTATCACATCGATAGGAATTACCGCGATCAGTTTCGAATAAAGACACATTCGACGAAAACAGATGAACATCTGAGAAAAATGTCCGAATGTATCGCTTAAAAGCGAATATCTCGATGATAAACTCATCAAATTACCTTCAAGAGCAGGTGCATAATCGGGAAAATAGGTTTGTTTGTCATTGAACGTAATATAACCGTAGATTTTCTTCAATGATGTCATATTTTTGGCATCGACGGAAAAGCTTAGTAAAATGTTCGTAAAACCATTCAACATGGATACTGTTAATTCATGAACAGTGGCTGGAGTTGAGCATGATACACGGTAAGATTCATATGTGCTACCGTTTAATGGAATTTTGGCTGAAGCTTTGGCCTAGAAAGCAAATCGTGTATTGTCAGTCGTCGATCAGAAAAGATGCTTACACCATTGGATTTTAAATAGTCAACATTGAGTACAAGATCGAATTCGGCGGCAAAACATAGTTTCTTACTGTCTTGTGGCCATGTATAATTACTTGGTGGGCTTAACGACTACAATAGATCGTGAAGGGTTGATAAAGATGCAAGGTGAAGTTTGCATTTCTTACATAAGACGACGAGATAAAACATCCAGAGACTAGAGCGAAAAAATAACGAGAATCTTCGAAAGAATTATGAATTTTCAACTTACCGATTAGAAGGAAGATCGCAGTTATGTTCGAAATCATCTCGAAGAGTTCGTTTCTATTGCAAATGAATATGAATCTATCTAGAAGGTTTAATAGTCAACTATCTCTTCTTTCGAGTTAAGTGAGAAAGAGAAAAACTTTATCTCTATCTGTCAATGTTTGTTTAGAACTGATAGCAGTAAAACGAAAAGACGAAAAAAGAACGGTACTTCATCATTATCAACCATTCTTGTTATTTGGCAAGTATAGAATCGAATAGGACTAGAAATGCATTCTTTTTCGTGCCTATACAGTAATTTCGATATTGTTTCTTATAAAGAATGTGTCCGAATAATAAATGAAATGAAGCGCTAGTTGTAGTGAATCGAATTTGTAAGAACATTCAGAACAAAGTTTGAAACTCGAAATACCAAGGTAAATACACATATCGATAATATAGAAACGAAACAGAAGGACTGATGTCAAAATAATAAGTCGAATACGATGAATTTGTCGTTAAACGAACTCATTGAGGACACGACATACGCGAAAGTACTTCTGTCAATGGTTTCATTAACGAAATCTTGAAATACTGTCAGTTCACTTTTATTTTTTAAAGAGCTATCTTACTGTTTTACGATTGCACATGTGTTTGATTCAAATAAAAACTCAACGAGAGCTTTCAAGTTGAAATTGCAAATAATTACGATGTCAAAAAAAAAAGGAATGACTACGTTTGCTTGTTCTCTATCCTAGTGCACTGAAAGATCGAAATGAGTCATTCGATATTCTCCAATCATAATATTTCGTTATTTTCTCTCTCTATCTCATCGACAATTAGTGACGATTTACCCTTTTTTTTTCAGAAATATTTCTTTTTAGATCATTTACACATTCCAACAAGTGAATTTTACCATAAGATCACGATATCCATTGCTTATCCTTTTTTCTTTGAATATTTTTTCCGTGCCTCTATTGAAACCTGATGACGAATATAGTATTCTTTCGTTAAACTATTTGATTCGATGCTATGCCTATTAGCTATTATACCCCGGAGAGTACACGTCGACGATGGGTATTTTGCAGAATAAACTACATAGTCGTGGGTCGTTTTGGCTGGTTAAATCAGTCAATAACTTGTTTTACCAGAATACCGAAGGACATACGTGTCTACTGTATCTATCGATCTATATATATGATTGTAATTTGCATGTAAGCATCACTTGCATTTTCTTATTTTAGATCATTGGGTTGTTTGTTTAACATCCTATACGAAGAAAACGAAAATGTTTCCTGGATTTATCCAAGCAGCACTTCTAACCGTGTTGGTTATTCTTACTCAAACAACTAAACAAATTCATTGTCACGATTCATCAGCAAATGTTGACGAAAGCAGTGTACTTACACTCACTAAAGATACATTCGATGATGCTGTGAAAAATAACAAATTCTTACTTGTGAAATTTGTTGCACCATGGTAAGACGAAATCTCTTGGGGATGATTTGAATGATCAAAAACGATCTCTTTTTCAGGTGTGGACATTGCAAAGCCTTAACACCTGCGTATGCTGCAGCTGCTAAACAATTAGCAGACTCTGGTAGTGAAATCAAATTAGCTAGTGTTGATGCTACAGTCGAACAAGATCTCGGCAAACGATTCGAAGTTCGTGGTTACCCAACACTCAAATTCTTCGTTGATGGCACAACACTTGAATATACCGGTGGCCGATCCCAAGAAGAAATCGTCAGTTGGTTAAAGAAGAAAACTGGACCACCAGCCGATGATTTGAAGACAGTTGAAGATCTTAATAAATTGAAAGAAGCCGCTGATGTTGTTGTTATTGGTGCATTCAAGGTAAGTCCAACATATTATTTGTAGTAATTTGCTAATACGTTCATTTTCTAACTAGGATACTGATGGTAATGCAGCTGCTTCGTTTCTTCAAGTTGCAAAAACTGTTGATGGTATTCCATTTGGTATTACATCAAACAAAGATGTTCTTAAAGAACTCGGAGTTAGCGATGATGCTATCGTTCTTTTGAAAAAAGTAAAATTCTTGTCGAGATATAGTTTTGTATTGTTGAATGTAAATTTTCAGTTCGATGAAGGCCGCAATGATCTTACATCATCCATCGATGAAGCTTCCATTCGTGAATTCATTCAATCCAACCAACTTCCACTCGTTGTCGACTTCAATCCTCAAGTAGGAGAAAATCGAATTTCGGAAAACAAGTTTTCTACTATCTTTTTTGTTTATTTTCTCTTTCTAGACAGCTCAAAAGATCTTCGGTGGTGATATTAAAGTTCATACTCTCTTTTTCGGTAGCAAGAAAAGTGATGATTACGAAAAACTTCGAGGAGAATTCCAAACCGCTGCCAAAGACTTCCGTGGAAAGGTAAAATGTTCAGTTTGAACGACGAAAAATACATGCGTTTCCTTCTAGACACTTTTCGTTTTCGTCGACAGTGATGATGAAGAAAATGAACGTGTTCTCGAATTCTTCGGTCTTAAAGCAACTGAAGTTCCAGCTGTTCGTTTGATCACATTGAAAGATGAAATGAGCAAATTCAAACCTGAATCATCCGAGATCACATCCAATGTTCTTACCACATTCGTCAAATCATTCTTCGACGGTACACTCAAACCACATTTACTCTCTCAAGAAATTCCTGAAGATTGGGACAAAACACCAGTTAAAGTTTTGGTCGGCAAAAACTTCCACTCAGTCGCAAATGATAAGAGTAAGACTGTTCTCGTCGCTTTCGTTGCACCATGGTAACACTTCCACGTTATTGTTTCGTAAAACTATTCCACATCATCTATTCGTAGGTGTGGACATTGCAAACAATTAACACCAATCTACGAACAATTAGGTGAAAAATACAAAGACAGTAACGATGTTGTTATCGCCAAAATGGATGCTACAGCTAATGAACTCGAAGATATCAAAGTTCAAAGCTTCCCAACAATTAAACTTTTCCCCAAGAACTCAGATGAAGTTGTTGATTACAACGGTGCGCGAACAGTTGAAGCTCTCGTCAGCTTTATTGACTCAGATGGTAAAGATGGTGGAAAAGCTCCAACTACTGAAGAGGTAATGAGAATGATGTTCATTTAAATCGATTATTTTTGTATTTGTTTTATTTAGCCTGCCGAACAACAACAAGGAGAGGAAGCTGAAGAAGAAGAAGAAGAACCAGTTCACGAAGATCTCTAAACAAATCAAGCTATACTTTGACTTTTTAGGAATGTTAAGTAAACAAATCTTCGTTCAATACGGTATGGGAATGTTTTCAATCGTATATTTAACGAAAATGTTTACTTATATTCGACTAAAATCCGTACTTTTATGTTTTGTTTTGTGTCTGTTTTCTTAACTGTTATTTTAAAATTCTCTTTTTTTTTTGTTCTTGTTAAAAAAAACTTCTAACAAGTTGTCATTATTACAGAGCCTTTACATTAATCAAAGCATAAAAACTTTGACTTTATGTTCTACTTACATTTATCTTTCATGTATCTCGTTTCTTTTTATTCCTCATAACACTTTTTCCATTTTATAGGCCAGAACAGGAGAACAGTTCATCATTATCGCAGCTATCTACATTAGTATATAAAGTTGAAGGATATTGTATCTAACCGGTTATTGTTCGTTTTTTGTTTCTAACTTTTTAATCTGTTACTAATACACATGTGCGAAACTGTATGCGCATGTGAGAGTAAAGCTATAAAAACAAACTGTTTGACTAAAACATGTACGTTCAATATATAATCTGAGAGATATCGCGCACCCATCTTTGACATATTGTCAGCTACGTCGATGTGAAACAAATGGTGGTCATATAATGTTTCGAAAAAGGAGCATCTTACCTCGCAGTACTGCCTTACTATATGCTGCTATTTATCGAAATAAAGACAAAAAAGTGTCGTTGGTTCCTAATGAGAACGTGCAAAGTGTAGTTTCTTCACCGAACTGTTGTTCTCTTCTCTCACTCGAAATCAAAGAGGTCGCACTAACTCTGTCCACTGTTGGGTGGTACAATATGTTAGAATGTTGAATTCGAGATTTTATAGTCTGAAAGAGTGATATCATCGGAATTTGACCGATTCTACTATGAATAATACGATGCATTGACATCCATCCTGATAGCATGCTCACGTTTTGACTGGTCGAGAGTGATGAATGGAACATCTGTTGCGATGGTAACGAGTGTAAGTCGTCTTCTTCTACCATTGTTGGAATTATGATTGCTTCTTTTCTTCTTTGAATCGATTAGTAAATTTACTTTTAATGGCTACAAGTACTTTCTCACTGGAACAGATCCGTCTTGAACTTGCTCGACTAGGCTATAGTGGTTTGTCAAAGCAGACACTATCGAAATTTCAAACTGATCTCGAAGAACTTGCTCGAAATGACAAAAATTCAAGTAACGAACAGTCGACGTTCGTATTCATTATTAGATTGAAAAGCGTGTTTTTCTATTAGATTCGTATGAACCTAAACGATCCACTGCTCACCAGCAATCCAATGTAGATTTCACTGTGAGACATTTCGAATTTATCGAGCTCTTTCGGTACAAACAATCCAATATTTAGATCCATCGACCAAATCCGTCAGATAATGAGTTCAGTCGAGATGATCAAGACGATAACGATGACGAAGAAAGTCTCGATGAAACAAACACACCCACGTCAGTTATTTTTATATTTGTTACAATCTCTCGAACATTCTTTTATAGTATATCAAGTTATCACCACCAATCTCGAATGAACGATGACGATAATCGAAGTGATACATCATCGCAAAGAATCATCAAACGAAAAGTTCTCCGGTAAAGACGCAGCTCTATTTTACATACATCTGACTTCAATATTTGCGTTTAGACATTATAATGGCAGAGCAACTGTGTGTGATGAATTAAGATCAGGTCAGATCAGATTTTTAAGAAAGTAACACGAGTATTCTGTTCATGACAAATATCTATCATTTAGAAGCAGGATCAGTGCTTGATTCACGTGATGTTAGTTATTTACATGATATACCCGTTCAACAAAAACAAACTCGACGACGAAATGAATCTGCTTCAGATATAGATCATTATTCAACATACAGTGATGATGTAAAAGAACCTTCCCATCTATGTTCATGCTCATTTCCTTTCGTATAGGTTCGTTCGACATCCTCAGTTCTTCCTGTTAAATCATGTAAATATAAGAGTGAACGTATTAAAATATTTCTTCGTTTCTCTTTTTCATGCAATCAGTCATTCGTCCATCTACAGCATCGACAGCATCTCTTCGTCGTTCGCGTAGCTTTTCGAATAATCGAATCGATACAGTCCAACTTCATACTTATTACCAACAGCAATGGGCAGCTCAGCGCGCACCCGGAGAAAAGTCTCATCAAAGTTTACGGTGGGCGATCCGAGATCAACTCTTACAGAAAGATGTGCCGGCAAAAGTAAGTCTTACCGTTTGATCTTACTCTAAAACTGATCCAAATCGTCTTTTCTCAGAGAAAATCTGCGCCACGTGTGAATAACTACGTTGTCCCGACATCAAAAAAGCGTTCGGCACTTCGCTGGAATGTTCGCTTTTCATTGGCCAATGGTCTACAGCCATCGAAAGATTTGGATGACTTCTTATATTAACACAATCAGAAAGCTTGTGTTCACCAAAACATATAACGAATTTCTTAGAGATGCTTTTTTTTCCTTTTTTCTATGTTTATTTGATGTATGTGTAAGAATAGGTATACAATAAAATGAAATTAAATTTTTCCTCGACATTGTAAAACGGGTACACGACTTCGTGTTTGATCACTCTGAGGATCAGTGGGTAGTGTCATCAGGGTATATCGAGAACCAGTCAATAGTGGATGACGAACTGAAAATTGAAAAGAGAAAGAGTCATGTGTAGAACTCGATTCTCACTTACGTTGAATGATTTTTTTCGGATAGCCGAATGAAGGTATTGAAGTTTGATCAATTCGTCGACGAAGATACGCCGAGCCAGGTAGATACCCATTGAGTTCAGTCCGAAGAACATCCTCAAACGTATGAACACGTCCAACTCGAAATTGTGGTAGACTACGTGCACCGTAGATAGCTGCTTTCAATTCATGTTGTGCAGCTGGCTTTTGATGCTTCTGCCAAACGAGAACTCGTCCACGTTGCTCGGTATTAATCGCACTTTTTATTAACTAATGGTACAATCAAAACCCAAATGGAAAATTATCGAATGAAAACGTTTTCGTACTTACGTTCATACGCATTTTACTCCAATGATCAGTATTCATGTTATGTTCGGTACTCATGGTGAATGGTATTGTTCAAAATCTTTCGCTTTCACGATGCAAATTACTTCTCGTCCGTTTGTTTCTTATTCTCTTCTACTCCAAAGTATTTTTCACTGTCACACAAACTGTTTATTTTTCACTCTTAGCTTTGTTTTCTTTTCATCACATTCTCATACATCGCTTCAAGGGAGAAACAGTACATGATATGTATTTTAAAATCTTCTCATACACTAAACCATCAATGCAATACTTTTAGACAGCCGCTTTCCTATTAGTTCGTATGAAAACATCATCGTCGATCATTTGAAGAGTGTTGCTGGAAAAGATTTGATTCTTGCCGTGTGACAATATATTTTCAAACAAAAATAAATAATAATAACTATTAAATAATCTGTAAGCATCGATTTTCGAAAAAAAAAGACTCAAAATCTAGTCTAACATAATCAACATTCTATGAACGTTTTCTATTTTTTATTCTTATTATTTAATTCATTAAATATTTCTTTCGCTATGGATAGATGATGATCTTTTGTGGAATGTAGCAATCCTTTTTTCTTCAAATCGAAGTATGTTTTGATAAAGTTCAGACGTAAATCTTCCGAATATCTGTCTTTTTGATTCAAAAATAGAATGTCATTTGCCACTAAGTAACGTATCACTAACAATGGCACTTGAGTGCGTAAAGGATAAAAATCTTGGTTTTTGATAGCGGGCGAGTTCGACGATAAATGAAATTCACCAAGCATCAGTCCGTATTTTAATACGAATTCCGGTTTCAATTCTATTTCCACTTGATCGATTAAACGATGTGAGATCGAGGTAGATCGGACGAGAATAATCAAGCATTTATAAACCACTAAGCTTCTGTCTTCATATTCGGTCGGTTTCAACATAGAAAGGAAATCGTGTCGACATCTTCTCACTGTTTGAATTAACTGTTGCTTGTTGGCACTGTAAATATCATCGAAGAAATAGATGCAGTCTTTCTTGAATGCCACTGGTAGAAATGGACAAACAGGTCCTGGACGATTCGTATATAATGATTTATTACAACAAAAGTCGTGAATGTATTGGTAAAGTTGAATATAATCGAAGTCCGACTGAATATGATTTGATCTATAGAACGGACAGTTCATGAACATGTCTTTTACCACTCGATTCTCTCCGTCGTCGTCGTGGTCGGCTTCACTATTCTTGCACTGTGAACCGATAATGGCGGCTAATTCGGAAAATTGTTTTATGTTCAGGTAAGAATGACAACGTTTTGAGGAAATGCTCATTAGATACCAAACACTGCTGGTAATAAAAAATACAATTCCTACAATAACCACAAAAATCAACATGGTTTGGTGTATATAATGGACCTAAAACAAGAAATATAGTTCTGAACGGGCAATAGAAGATTTTTAGATTGGATTAGATTCATTCAACACTATCGAAATCCATCAACGAGATGATACTTACATTGAAACTTGAACTACTTATTTCTGTACAATGATAAGTACGTGAAGTACATTGCCCTAAGCACATATTGGATAATTCAGCAAACCAATCACCTATAAATGCCCATATGATAAAGATACCGAATGCTGACAAAGATCGGACTGAGCTTTTCACAACTGAAACTACGAATGAGGGACACGAAAGTACCTTTTCATATTGTTGTCTATTCATGAATCGTACAAATTTTTATTTCATTTCCGATACATTCAAAAACATCATAAAAAATTCGTAATTACACGCACACATAAGATCACCTGTCGAACACTTCTCCACGCGCGCGCTATGCGGTGCTATTCTGTATTCGATGTTTTCTTATACAAACGGTTATTATCTAAATTCGAAACCATGTTTGTCAAGTGCGGAGAGTGTACATCAATTGGCGATGGATTATTAAACATTGGATTGTATAGTTTGCGTTTCGCATTCAAATTCATTTGGGGTGATGATGCAGGTGAAACATCCATATTTGCTCCATGGGTTACAATAGATTCGATAATGGTTGGATTATTGTCGATAATTTGTTTTTGATGTTGATTCTGAATTCGTGCCGATGGTGAAGACCTGAGAAAAGGCTGCCAACAGAATAGTTTCTTTCCTTGTCTCCATCGATAGATGAGAATGACTATGAGTATGATGATGAGTAAAGCGACGATACTGAATATAACCCCAAGAACGATTTGAATAGTGCGATTTTTCGATGCATTGGAGTCTTTTGACAGAGCTGATGAATCTCTCGATAATGAGAACGATTTTGAATCAATATCAAACGATCCTGGTTCACAAGAGTCTGCTGAGCAGTCAATAAATGATTTTAGACACGAAGAATTCAATTGTTGATCCATCAGAGAGCTTAGGTTTCTCATAGTACTGTTATCCAAACATTGCCCGATCAATTTAATTGACTTCTTCTTCGCAACAGGTAACCAACAGGACGAACAGTTCATTAAAACCCGTTCGATTTTCAGTAATTTCAAAGTGGACAATTGGTTAAAGATACATCCGTCAACCATAAACAAATTTGTGCTCGATAAATCGAGATAATTCAATGATCTTAAATATCGAAACGAATCTTGAACAAGACCTGAATTAAGAGCGAAAATGACAGTTTCTGAAGGAATGCTTTGTTCTCTAAACTTACAACTTAAATTTCTGTTCGATGCAAATGACAACCAATTCAAGTTTTGCAATCCAGCCAGCGCAAATCTCGGCACACTGGACAATTTGTTAAAAGACAAGTCGAGTTTTACTAATGCCGTCCATTGATGAATTGATTGAGGAAAGGACTCAATCTGGTTCGCAGATAAATTCAATTCTCGTAAAGCAGGTAAATAAACACGATCAAAATCTTCGAATGTCTCCAGTTGATTCAGAGCCAAATTTAATATCTGTAGTCGAGTAAATTTCGAGTTTAACCAGTTGGATGAGATGCTTGATAACTGATTCATTTGTAAATCCAAATCAATGAGCGAATCCGCGATTGTATCAAAAGCTCCATCGTAGATTTTAGTGAGTAGATTGGACTTCAATGATAGACGGTACGTGTGTAAGGATAAAAGTTGAGTAGAATCAAATGATTCGAAGTTGCGTGACGAAAAATCCACGAAATTCCAGAGTTTGCCTTCAGCGCAATTCGAAGCAAACGTTAAATTTAATAAATATGACGAACAATTCAAAGTAGTATCGATTATCGAACAACGGCAAGCCTTCGTTTCACAATAGCTACACGACAATGACTTTTTCTCACTGACCGTTGTTGACAAAGTCGTCGTCTTCGAAGAGTTCGATTGTATTTCAGCGAAAACATGAGAAATACTGAATAAGACTAGAAGATTGAATAATTCCATGCGATAGTTGTAATGTTACTGAATGTTTGCAATCGAATGAAATGTTTATATAAAGATCAATGATGAGTAAAAGATGAATAAGGACGAAACAATGAAAAGGAATCGATTAAGTCGGTGTATATAACGCGCAAAGGACGTAGTCTGTGTACGGGAATAGGAGAAGGAGAGATGGAAAAAAGAAATATGCAGAAGGAACAAAAAAGATTGGTCAAAAGTTCACCGTTAAATGGAAGAATGAATATGACCGAAAGTATGTAGTGAAGGATAAGCGATTAAATGAAATAAATTTGATCGAAAAGAAACAATTCGATCTGGTAGTCTAGTCGCGTATACCCCAAGCAAACAAAAGATGTATATGACATATGATTTTCATTTGACGAATGAGTGAACAGCGTCATTTCTTGAAATTAATTCAGTTTAAAATGTCTGACTTGAATGATGAAGTCATTTGTCGGATCATAAAAGAAGAAGAAAGGCAAGTGTTTATTTGACACTTATCAGGTGAATTAATGAATTGTTTAAGATATTCATTATGAACATTTTAATTGATCATCTTTACTCAAGAGTTTCATAAAGTTAAGATGAATTGATAAGATCCAATTGTCTGAACAATAAGAATTTTCTTAGTTTTATCTCTCGTATGTGGAGATTTTATCAGTTCAGAGTTAATCATACGATTGTTCAAATAACCACTAGGCGTAGTATCAATATTTTTCTATAATTTCCTATGAACAATAGCTAAACAAACCTCCGCATACAACATTTTATGATATAGATGTATTTATTTAATGTACATACAGTGATTCTACTAATTGTGTTCTATGCATCGCTTTGGTCAGTTTTGATCGACGTTCGATGGTTATAAGAATTGCTGTGAACACAATTGATGAAGTGTGAAAAAAAAATGAAATGTTGTGCTTTCTTTCATCGGATGTTTATTCGTCGACGATACTGATTAAAATTCATTCGTGCTTTCCAATTCGGAATTAATGTCAATCATCACAAGAGCGGAGAGCATTTGGTTGGTAGTACTGTTTACGCTAATTTTCATGTGTGTATTTACAGCCAATGGAAAGAACGAATTTGAATAGGACACTTATTTCATTGAAAATGCAATGAATTTAGGACTGTCGTACTTTTCTGTATATTGTCGAATCACATCACATGTATTTTCCTCTGTACAATGTTGACTGTGGTTACTCGATTGAAAATATGTTCGGTTATTCGATCTCAACGATTTTATGTTTTCATTTGGATGAAACAAGTTTCTTCTTCCTCGAAAAGGCTCTTAAAATACTTGCGTTCGAGAGACAACTTTTTTCATGGTTATTCTTTTTCTTTTTTTTGGCAAGATGAAAGGAAAAATAAAGCTAAAAAGCAAAGGAAAGGATAAAAACACGCACACATACCTCGTTTTATTCATTCTATGTTGGAAAAAGCATAAAATATAACATGGCAACACCTACAAGACCATGTCGTGCTACGACTGATGTGTCCAAGACTATCAAACACAGTGGACAAGTTCTTATTTGGCTCGATGATAGTGCAGAAGAAGAAATCGAAATCAAAGGGGTATTTATGTCACTGTTCGACAACGTATTCGTTTTCAGTAATCCAGATGCTTGTCTTGAGCTAATCAAATCGGTCGATACCGACACTCCTTGCCTATCAATTCTTATTTCGGGAAAATATGGACAAATGCTTGTACACGATCGTTTGCAACCATTAATACAAGTTAAATATATATATGTTTTCTGTTTTGATACGGTTAAACATAGCCGTTGGGCACAAACATGTGATAAAGTTCGATGTGTCTTTTCGGATATTACTAAAGTCGTTCAATGTATACAATTCGACATGCAAAATGCTTCCAAACAGCATCAACAGAACGATCAACCACCATTACCAGAAGTTCACGAACCGATTTTATATAAACGCGAGCGATTCATTGATGATTATAATCTCTTTGATCATGTTGGACTGAATCTGCTACTCGAAAGTTCCAATGATGGTATCGAGGATTTTACTCAATATTGTGAAGCGATTGAAGAATTGGATTTTACTACTGATGATAGAAATGATCATCCTGAAACATTACAATTGTATTTTGATTCAAAAAAAACACTCCAGGAATGGTATCGACCAAATCTTTCCTTTCTCGATATTAATTCTAACGATTTATTGAAATTATGGACACTCCGTTGGTTCGTGCGAGGATTTTATCGAAAATTGACCATGGAAAAAGAAAAATTCAGTAAAGATCAAGTGAAATTTACCACTTATCATGCCACATATTTAGCTGTGGACGAGCTCGATGCTATGAAACACCGTATCGGTCAAATAATAATTATTACTGAACCACTGCTTACATATACAGATCGACAAGTCACATTGAATTCTGCTCAGGCAGTAGAACCAGACAAATATAAAGTTGTATTCGAAATCAATATCGACTCAACTATTCACGAAACTATTCCATATGGACAAATCAAAGACGGAGAAATTCTTTTATGGTTCGGTGGTCGATATCGATTGTATAAAATTGAATACGTCGATGATCAAGATCCGTATTGGTTACTTAGTTTAAATCTTTGTCCAACATTAGATATAAAACCTACAATTCAAACTCTGTATGGCTACTATTTGAAAGAATTATGCGATTTAAATGATCTTCCCTATGCGTTCGGCCGACTGCTTATGTATAAAGGTTCTTATATTCAAGCAGAAAAATGGCTGCAAGCAAGCGATCATTACGAAGAACTAGCTGAATTAGCGCTACGTCAAAGCCATTATGAACAAGCGAAAGATTATCTTGATCATCTACCAAATGATTGTCACCGAGCGAATTTGTTGCGAGTTTATTTCTATCTACTGACGATGAACGATGATTATACCAAGATGCGGTTGATTTTATTGAGAATTTTATCCGAAGCGACAGATAAACTCGTTCGAGCTCGGGTTAACATCACTCTTGGCTTTATTCATTTGATTGTTACACAACAATTCGAGCAAGCATTTGAACACTTTACAATAGGCAATGATGTTATGCAGACACTTTTACCTCCAATTCATCCTGATGTCGCCAAATCATATCTCGGAATTGCATATACGTATTACAGTCAAGGTAATTTTATAGATGCAAAGAAAAACTTCCAAACAGCTTTTAATATTCAAAAACAATCCTTGATCTACACACATCCCGATCTTGCAAAGACGCGCAGTGGTCTGGCACATTGTTTATCGACAGATAAACAAACAATGAAAAATGCATTGAACGAATTCGAATATGCACTAAATATTTTATTAGAAGCTTATCAATCTGAGCATCATCCAGAAATCGTAGCAACTAGACTGAATATGGAACAATTGAGAAAAGGAAAGCAGCTATTATCGCGAAATACATTACTTGATTATATATAGATTTTTCGAATGACCGTGACAAATGTCTATTTTTAATTAATTGATACTCGGAAGTATACTGTGATCACTTCGTACAAATGATTTTTTTTGTATTAAGTTTAATATTAAGAAATCGGAGCATGGAATAAAACAAGCGTGAACGGTTAAAAGAACAGCGTTTAATCTCAGTTGTTTTTTAGATGTTTGTCTTTCACTGTGAGAATGAGTTTCTTCAGATCCACGTGATAAGAACGAATCTATTTCATTACTAGTTGGAATGTTGTCAAGACATTTTCTGACGATATCTTTTCATACTATGTTCTAATTTCTCTTCAAGAGATTAAACTTCAGAGAGAACCATTGAATCATCTTTGAACTAATACCATTCATTCTCACTTGAGTTTTACAACAGAAACATTTACCTAAATATTGAATCGATTTGTGGAGAAAATCATTGCAATGAACAGTATTCAGATGGGAAAATATTTTCGAATTTAACGTTGTAATTAGTAATCAATCATTTGTCAAAATGAGTCGAAGCAAGTATTGGACAGTGGAACATGACGGTTTCTATTAGACAGACCAAATGGGGAAAGTAAACTTGTAGATCATAAAAAAAATGCAGTCGAGGTGACGTATTAAAGATAATTTGAACATCGAGTATTCAGCATTTTGCACTGTATGTCATTTGTGAATATCTCTTTGTTGCAGATTGGTGGTTAATCAGTGGCGCCTCTCTTGCTTGACACTTACAGATATACAAACACATATGTTGAGAGGAGATAAGCCAGCGATTCCTTGTTGAAAGAGTTAATAAGAATTCAGTTAATAAGATCAATTGAAATTATGATGGAAGTACAGGATCATGTGCACATCCATTTAACATATCAAGGTAAACCTTTTTATCGGTATAAGATTTTATATTCATTCGAAAATGAGCGAGAAAATTGCTTTGAAAGTGAAGTAATTCATGTATTCAATCGATATATCAACCATATTGATATGAACAAACGTAAGATGAATATATACTCTGATACAATAAAACAAGTTCAGACGCATATATTCATTTATCTAATGAGGACCGGCTTAGATCCGTTTCAAAGATTATTCTCATGGAAATAATCTAGTTTATGTATTCTATTCATCTCAAAACTGATTTTACGTATCGAGACTTCTAAAGGTGGGAATTACTCATAAATTCGAAGAAAATAAACTCTAATTTTTAGCTTCACCCATCCAATGTAACACCAAACAACTCTTTCTGCATGCTGCACACAATCATTGTTTATTCAAATTTTCAATCTCAAGCTTCTTATATGGTATTGATCGACAAACAACCAACATCGTTTCGAACAACAGCTTACCATTAAATATCTTGAGTTTTCTACCAACGCACCATTCACCGATAAAACAAGAATTTTCTCCGATTTTTTTCTCTCCGCGTGACTGTTGTTCAAGAGAAACCTAATTTCTTAATCCGTTGAATCCCAGTGACTTATAGATGCACTATCGACGAAAAATGCGCTTAACAAATTCTTTAACTATTTTGAGCATCTGTTCGTCTTTGATTAGATGACGCTAAATGAGAATCATTCTTTTGCTCTATTATCTAATTTATACTGTACCGCTTCTCTATGAATATTCTCGTTTATGCAGAAAAAACCGACAGTCCAAGGATTAACTATGTTAATACGATAGTGAATTTAAAAGAGCATAATTTGGTTTTCGACTAATTTAAATATCTATAGAGCTGTAGAATGTTAATATTCTATCTTTTGACTGCCGTCAAAGATATAAAGGTTTTCAAAATATTTTTCATGAAATTTACATTTGTATGCAATCATATAATGTATTTGATAATGTCACAAAGTACCATGATTGTAGAAAATGTGATTGAAAACATATTTCTCGATTAAGATCTGTTTATTGGAGTAATGAAATTTTGTGTAAATATAATTATTAGCTAGAATTATAATCACACTCATTGAGGATCGTTATGATACATAAAGTCGCCATTAATACGACTAGCACTATAATTGCAATCACTACAAAGAAAATTAGTCATTCAATTTGTTGGAAATCAAAATGGTTTATGATCATTTTCTGAGAACAATTCCTTTGATTTATTTTAAATCTAAATAAATACAAATTTTATCAAACAAAAATAGAGTTTTCCAATAAGAGAAAAACTGCAAATAATGATTGAAGCAGAATAGACAGTCATGACAGTGTTCTTTGTAGAAAGATAAATTAAATTTTCTTCGGAACTTAATGACATTTGAATAAATCATGTAAGTATTGTTAGAAATGATCTATTCTATTTAATTGTTTAGCCACCACATGGTATTTCTCGATGTCTTTTGTTTTACTACTCGAATCCATTCGTATTCTACCGCGAATAAAATCAGTTTTAAGATCATACCGAATATCCTTATCAAAAGCTTCGTTTGTCGTAATAGAATAGTAAAAGGTCAGCGCCAAGTTTGGGTTCAACGATTAGGAAGAAAAAGTCCTCGCAAATTTCGAATGGTTTTCCTCACATTTTCCCACAATGTTCTGTCGAAACTTCTTCAATATTTTTTATAATCCTGAAGTGCAGTATTTCCGTCAGTATTTCAATACTCTCAGCGATATTCTACCATAATCTACAACAAGAACAATCCACGACGTACGTCCATCCTGATCTTGCAGTGGTCTATCTATTCGATGCGTAACCGACCTTAGTACCATCGAGAAATGATAGCAACTAGGTTGGACATGAAACAATTGAGAAAAGGAAGTTATTTATTACACCATGGGATGTATGACTTGGTTATATAAGGATCTTTCAGAGTTTAATTTTTAAATTATTGGGAATAAAAAGATGGGAATGATGATTTTACATGCAAATCGAGAGAATAAGTGTTTATCCTACAAATTGTTTATTCCGACGAAGTTATTTGGAAATGCATCTTTTTAATTACGTTGTATTCAAAAAGTACATTACAATTTATTTTGCATGAATAATTTCAAACAAAAACTCCCTGCCTTTCTTATGTTAATTTTATCAGAAGAACCTACGGGTTAATGCAAAATCTAATCTTTTAATCCGTTTGACTCATTTTTCTACGTACTGTTTTTGCAACTAATTCGTAAATACATATTCAAAATCTTAGTCTTCACGATTATCATTCATCGATTGATCTTCTAGAAAAGCTTTCAATCCTTTTGTTCCAGAATAATGTTACGATATGATTGTTCCGATACAACAACGAAAAACAATGACGGCAAATGGCGACATCTATTCGCAGAATACAATTCGTGCGGAATAATCAACTAATAACAAATAGCCAATGTGACCTAACTAACTAACTAGCTGATCAATCTCGCTGGTTGGTTTTTATTCCTTTCTAGAGGCATCGTGGTTGATTGTGTCGCCACACGTTGCATTACCGTAGATACATGTGTATGGCTATGATATGTGTGACAAATTGTCCTAGTCAATGACTATTTTCGAATTGTAGTTTCTTTTTGCCAAAAAAAGAACATGACAAACTAGCGTGTTACTGTGACAGTGAAGTGATATTCGTGTTCTTATTATTCACTTTTATCGACTGTTGGATAGTGTCGACGAAAAGATAATAGGTTGCAATCAGAACTCTTTATTCTTTTATTTAGATAATGTAATACTAACAACTAGTTTAGAGATTACGTTCTTTGTTCTCGTATCTTACTCCAAAACACTTTCTTTGTGAGATATTCTGTTCCTTACAGCAACGAAATCATTTCTTCTCGTTGTATTATAATGAACATCTGATTCTATCCGAAGAAAATCAATTCGTATGGCCCGACAATCGCCATTCATGTCGTCGGCTCAGTTTACTTATCCTAGTGGTTATCAGCAAGTATGTTATGAAAAACAAACACTTTTCTCTTCACTAAAAAACAACTTTTTCTTCCTAGCGTGATGTTCGATATACTGGCAGCTCGAATGTTGAACCGCCGATGGCACTGAATCGACGTCCATCGTTACTTGCTGGTTATCATAGTCATTTTGGTAGTCCGGAAAGGTTTGTTTGGATATTTATTGCAAATGTCACATAACCTTGATACGTTCTTGTGCAGAGCTCAAATAGCTTCGTACTATCCAACATTAGGAGCTGTTTCGATGGGACCACATGTTGATGAGCATTCGAAACGATCACGATATCCAACAGGTACTGGTAGTGGTGGTGGTAGTCTGTCGGCTAATTCACAATTATCACCATTATCTATCGAAGTTAAAAAAGTTCGTTTGTCTACCAAAAGTGCGCATAGAAGGATTTCATTCGTGTTCTATTTTGTCTAGGAACAACAGGTTTATCAACCACAAACGGAAGCTATATCGCCAACGCCAGACGATCCGAAGAACGATTCTCATATGCGCGATTCTACAATTGTACGCAATGCAATATCGAAACTGGAATCGGAAATTGATATCACTATGAAGAAACTTCATCGAGCTAAACTTAGCCAAGTACAAACTCGTGTATTCGATAAATACTTGAAGTTATGACTTTATTTGCTCTAGAGCGAAATTCGTAGTCAAGCAGATAGATCAGCTGCTTACGAAGAAAACGATGATCAAGATGATTTACTACGAACAAATGGTTCGCAAACATTGATCGAAAAGATTCTTCATGAGAATCGAGTAAGTTCGTATTTATTGCTAAAAGGTCATCGAGTACTTTCGCTAAAGAGAGCTATGAAAATATTTGATGCGTTCATCGGCAGATTCTGTTTCTATTATGAAATAATATAATCAAATTAACTGCTTTTTTCAGAGAAAAGCTGAAGACAGCCAAAAACTGTTGAATCATCTCAATAATAACATGGATTTGACTATGCCGCTGTATCAAGAACCAAGTGATCTCGAATCCTTACGACGAAGTCGCATACAGTTCGTGTTCTTGCGCTATAAATTGAATTAATTTCGACATTTGCCATTCTTTAGATATATGAACGTGATGAAAAACCATCTGATTGAAATATTCAAGAAAAGATATGAAATGACTCAGCAGCAAATTCAAACTAAAAGTGATGAATATGATAAGAACTATCAGAAATGGCAAAAATCAATTGAGAAAGAAGAAAAATTGGTCGCAAATAAAGATGCGACAACGTATCGTGAAACGTTTGAAAAAACCTTTCCCGAACTACGTAAAACACGTGAAGATAAAGAAAAGAAACAAACCAATGCAACGGATTCCTCAACATCCGAACAACAGGTCTCACTAAATACCAATCAGACGGAACAGGAACTCGAACTCCAAGAAGAAAAATTACGAAAATCATCGATTGTTCCACCTATCATCTACGATGAATGTCAACGACGACATCAGTATATTAACCATAACACCTTGATTCGACGTGATGCTGCCGAGTTCTACAAAGAACGAACAAAGATGCCTTTCTGGACACCAGAAGAAAAACAGATTTTCATCGAAAAATTCACTCAATCTCCGAAAAACTTCGGCTATATTTCATCGTTTCTTGAAAACAAAACAACCGAACAATGCGTTCAATTCTATTACATGACAAAGAAAACGGAAAATTACAAAAACTTACTACGAAAGCAAACACAAACAACTAGACGACGTGCGAAACAAAATGCGACCACAACAACAACGACAACGGTAACTTCATCGACAACAATTGAAACAACATTAGTGACCAAAGTCACTTCTTCTAATACAATCGTCTCGTCAACATCGCAACAAATTCTTGGACAATCAACCATTCCTCGAGGAGAACAAGTTTGTTAAACAGACACTGTCTGAAGAGAAAACTACTATGATTTCTTTTACTTTCTCTGCAGGACACAGAGCGATCAGCAGATCGAATGGATAAGTAAGTCAAAAGTCATCGTGACTAAATAACTATATGAATATAATGTCTTTTTAGCAATGAAGATCGTCGCGAGACAAGTAAGTCGTGATTATTTCCGTGAAAGAAAGATTGGATTTATTGCTCTGTAGATACCGTCGATGGAAATGAAGATAAACGATTGAATAAGAAGTCTGTTTCTTTGATCTTTGATTTTTGTTTATCGAGCTGTTATCTTCAATTGTAGTCGATGTCAGCTGTTATCGTGTACAACTGAAAAGTTGGGCAAAAAGAAGAATCGTAAGAATCGCCTACGTGCATTTCCAAACAAATGGAATGAATTGACTACAGAAAATCGAGAAGCTATACGTCGTGCATTACGTAAGTGAATTCGACAACCTTTTTCCTATTGAAAACAAGTGTCTTTTCGAATAGAAATACCTGCGAATGTTCAACGATGTTGTACGCGTTGTTATGAAAAGTTAATCATTCAAGTACGTCAAAGACAATCAACGAATCTACCCAACGATGGCGAGGAAGATGATGAAGATGAAGAATCATCGAAGAATCGATCCACAGTTACAGATGAACAGAATTCGAAACAAGATGAAGGTAAACAATGTCAATGAAATAATCGATTTTTTAGTTCAAATACATTTCTTTTCTAGAATGGACCGAAAATGAAATAGATGCATTTACGAAAGCACTGCATAAATTCAACGATAATTGGTCGCAGATAGCAGCGTATGTTCAACGAAGTGAACAAAGCTGTCGAGCATTTTATCAAAAACATCGCAAGACGAATGGCTTAGTCGAAGATGAACAGGTAAATTTCTCTTCGGGAATCAAAGATAGTAGCGTATTCGTCTTTCTTCTGTAGAACATCGACGAGGATACTGTTAGTATATCAGGTTCGGAAGATCGATCACGTCGATTGAATCAATCGAGAAGAAGAAATGAACACAATGATGAAGGTAAAATTTATTTGCATGAATTTTCATGCGAATGAAATAAACGCCGTTTTAGATAACGAAGATGAACCACAAAAGACAATAGTCAATGAAGATAGTAATGATTCAACTCACGGAATGATTATCGACGAAGGCGATGATCATACATCTATGAATCAAGAGAAAAAAGAGAAATTAACAAGACCTTTACCAACAACTGATCTAACTACGATAAACTCTCTTGTCGAACGAGAAATCTCTAAGACATTGAGTGAAACAGAAAAGTTTTTAACTATCAATACGAATCCAAATATTTCCCCCAATAAACATCAATCGTCAACAACAGCTGCAAATCCTACACAACCACCACCACTCGTTACACTAACGAAATCCCATTCTCCATCTGCTCATTCTCATAGCCAACAATCGTTTCCAATTAAAGGTTCAATTATGCGTGGAACACCGATCTCGCCATCAAATAAACCAATTTCCATCGATACATCACCTAATCATTCACATGTGCATTCGCATCCTTATCCTAGTCCACGAAATGAAAATTCTCATCCTTCAGCACACATGAAATCTTCGAAGATTATCGATCAACAGCATTTATATACTCCTCAACAAGCTGCCTATATGCGTCATTATTCTCATCAACAAGGAGCGCCGAGTAATTTTTCGTCTTCATCGAGCTCATCGCAATATTTATCACAACAGCAGCATAAATCGTCTACCATGGGTAATCAACCACCGTCCTCAAATACAAATAAGTCAATGGGAATTGATACATCTAATACTGATACGTATGAAACATTACGAGCAGATTTTGTTACATCACGATATTTGACCACTACCCATTCGCCAAATCATGAACGGTAAGAAAATTCCGGATCGATTCTTTTGATATTCGTCGAACCCTGTTGCACATTAATGCAAAATAGTCATGTTCAGTTTTTGAACGAGAAATCTTAACCAACTCTTCCTCGTAATTTCTCTGACTATTTCTATGCTACATAGGAACATTGGAAATAAATGTTTTAGTGCTTCTTTGTAGTATAACCGAAAATAGAAAGAACTATCTTTGTTCTACTTCATCATAGTGGCTCAGTCTATTTACAGCAAGTTCATAGGATCTTTTGCTTGAAGGCGTATACAAATAACTTTGGAGTAGCTTTTATATGGGTATAGCGAATCCTGTTCTCAACATTGCGGAAAAGCGAGGGAGAAAGAGAGAGAAATTGATCAATTTTATTACTGCCATATTCTACACTAACTGATATACTCGGAAGAGGCACCGCCTTTTCCTTTGTATCACTTAAAGTGTAAGAACCACTTCACAGGAGAGTATCATTTGGATGTAGCATGATTTCAGTTTCAGACAACTAGGACAATATAGAGCAGTACTTCCTTTTTCTTCCAGTTACTAAATCTATGCCGAAAGAGTCGACTGCTATTCAGAGTAGCTTTTCATATTTTCTATCCATTTGAATTTTACGGGTGAGCAGATGGTGTAGATATACATATATGTATGCGTAAGAAACCTGATGATTTCGTCTATTGTTATTAGACGTGGCTGACGCGAGAGAAAATGTTTGTTCTTTGCGTGTCAAGAGTACTTGTGTGGTTTTGTGTATTGTTCTGTTTCAACAACAAGAAAAAATATTCCCATATATAGATACGTATGCAAATCTAATCATTTGCATTTTTCTCTAAGCCATTGTCAAACAATTTTCTTTTTCTTGGGAGTTCTGATTTAAACCAAACTATTTTTAAAAGGTCAGAATGACTTTGACACCAATTTCACACGCTTGATCAATTGAAAAGTATCTAGCAAACCTTCATTCGTACGAACCGCGCGTATCAAATGCATCCGCTCATGCTCTATTCTAGGCAAACTCGCCATCCATCTGAGCAACGATCTCCTTCTCAATCATCAACCTCGTCTATATCAAATACTCATCAATTACTTCCTCCACCGACAGCAATACATCCTACGGCATCTAATCCTTCATTACAATCATCCCCGTCAGCACATTCGCAACATACTCAACAGCAACAAGCTGCACTTCTAGCTGCATCACAAATTCTTGCTTCGTCTGGTATGCATCCACAAGAATTATTAGCCAGTGGTCTCTTACCATATCCACATTATTACAATTCAATACCCGGTGCTTCATTCTATGTGGATCCTCGTCTTATGCATGATTTCACTGCTGCTGCCAATAGTGAACAGTTGAAAAGCCTTCGTACGAGCCGTCATCCTCCATATGGTTCAACACATTCACCACCTGAACCTTCAGCTTATTTGTCTCAGTCATCCAAACGACATCCTCATGAAAATTCCGGTACGTAAAAGCCACGACAGAATTCGAAAGCAAGACGAAAGCTTTTCTATCTATTGAAGAACATATGCGATATCCTCCATCAGGAGAGTATTCCTCCTCGATTTGGCGCACACAAAATGCCAACAATCCTCAACAAATGCATCCTCATTTGAAATCGAGCGCGAGTGCAAATGAGCTATCTCGCCATCCAACACGTATGCCGGCTGGAACAGACCGGGATGCAAGGTAAGAAAAAAGAAAGACAGCGGGTGTCTATTTTTGTAAAGGAAGTACACAATAGATCTTTCCTTATAGAGAGACAGGCATGACTAGCATCTTACATTAGTGCACTCTTTTTATCAAAGAAAAAGATAGTTAACTAATTCTTTTCTGGTACTCTGTTTTTCTTCGCGTTCTGTCAGTGATATCTATACGCCCGGATAGATTATGGTAGATAGATGTATCGTATTAACACAGTAATACTTCAAAGTTCTGTAAGTAGAGGGCAAGGTCAGAAAGACCTAACAATCTGTAATTTAATTCAGCAGAAAAAGTTCAATAACAATTTGTTGTGTATTTTAGATCTCCGGATAGCTATCCTCATCGCCTGAATCCATCACGTTCAGCTGCTGAAAATCCAGCAATTCATTTTCAACGAATCGAAACACGTCCTCATCATGTATATTTGTGTGCTTTGTTGTCTTTTCAAATTCTATTTGGCTATTTTTAGAAATCATCATCGCACGAAAAACTAAACCCACCAGCACATTATTCCGATCTTTCATCTGATAGTACATCCTCCGCATACCACAGACCAGCACCTGCTGTTCATAAATCTCACACTAATCTTCATCATCCATATACATCTACGTCATCGACTCGATCATCATTAGGACCACCTTCACAAATCTCGCCACATCATGGATCGAATTATATGCTTCACCCTTCTCCTGTAGGAACCATTTCGCCTCATCATCATCAAGCACATTATCCTCAACAACGTTCAGCATCATCCATTCATCATAACGAATCGATTCGCAATTCGAAAGAACCGATATCGATACAAGAGTTCATGAAACAGAATGTCAACGAATTCGTTGCATCAACAAGTAAGATTTCTTTCTTTTGAAACCCGAGCGCAAGAGAACCTACAGGAGAATAGATCGACTTACACACGTAAAATTCTATTTAGATAATGATAACAAAACATTGAGTAATGATTTATCGACGACAGATAGTTCTAGCAGTCAATTATCACGTATGCCACTTCCAACAACGATACTGACAAGTGGAATGAAAGCTGTTGATGTAAAAGAAATGATATCATATGACAATATGGCATAAATTGTTTACGTTTATTCTAGACTTCTGATCAACCGATATTAATCGATGGTGATGATGATGCATATTTGACAGTAGGATTATCGATGGTTTGCTTTCATGTCGTATACTTTTATTTAATCATTTAGCGTGAATCGAGTGAAACAAACGTTGAGGGAAGCTCAAAATCACATTCAAATCAGGATGGTAAGGGAAATTTTTCAATGTAAAGCTTGTATTTTTATTGATTATCTATCTAGTAAATAAATCACATGTGGACAGCGATCAACCCGAACGACGTCGTGATAGTTCAATCAAAAAAATTCTTTCAAATCAACCATTGGAAAAACCCGAATACGTTGGTAAGCAAACGCATCTATTTAATTCAACAACGATCACTCATTTCATCTCTTGCAGAGATCAATCAAAAAGTGCAAAATAGTACGGTTGGTGCCTCAAAGGTTCATTCAAATAGTGATATCAACGGTTTAGAACGAACAAATAGTACTGGTGGACGTGAATGTACACTTGAAAGACTTGGGTCGCAGTCGATTGACTTTGATTCGTCTCTTTTAGCCACACGATCACGAGGTTCGATCACTATGCGAATGTTAATGGGTGCCAATGGAATCTATGCTGATGGCAAAGCTCAACCAATGATTGCCAATGGTACGTATCTTCAACATTGTTTTCCTAATCGATCTATAATAATCTTTTGTTTACAATTCGATAGAAGCTTCCAGTGAACAAGCAAACAAACGTGCAGCATCACCGAATAATGATAAGAGTCATTTAGAATATTTGATTCGAGGTGAACTCATTCGAGAATGTCCGACATTAGCAAAAACAGATGGTAAAATGCGAGAAACTTTCGCTAGTAATCGATTTTTCTACTGCGAGTATTTTAGAGTCAGCTGCAATATTTCAAGCTCGTCGCCTGTCACCGACTACACAACATGCACAACGCTCATCGTCCAGTCAACATCAATCATCTAAACGAATGCGGTAAGTTAGCAAAAGTCGAGTTCCAAAAAATTCCAAACATTACTTTCTCGTGGCATCTTGCAGCACATCACCAAGAGATGACTCAATATCGAATAGTGAACAACATCATTCGACACATGAATCACCTACGAACGTTCGAGATCCATTCCTTCTACAGTCGCACCCGAAAATGACTCATCATTCAAGCAATCAGTCATCATCAGCGCCGACTGCCGATCGAAATTGGCAATCCTTAGTTCAGCAACAATATCAGCAATCATATGGGACACGCTCATCGCGCCCGAGTTTAGTTAGTTCAGGCTCGATAACACTAGGAAATCCGATTTCACCGTCGGTACGTTTATCTGCTGAACAATCACAATATCCACCGACAGCAAATAATCAACTAGTTCATCCACGTTATTCGTACCACATGAGTAAAAGTAAACTCTTATTTGATTGGTGTTATCAATTTCTGTACTTATAACTATCTAGATGAGCAACAATTTTCGCCACCGAGACAATCGTCTACATCACCACATGATCATTTATCGAAGGGAAAATTTGCTCGACGAGCTCAACAAGTATGTTCACAGTTTTTAACAGAAGCTCAATAAAATAATTCGCCTCTAATCCATTCAGACACATTCATCTTCATCAGATTCTCCACACGAATCATCACTATCGATCAATGTTGATCAACCAGCAAATGTTCGAAACTCACCCATTACTCCCGTACCAATTAATCAAAGCAGTAGTACTCCACCGATAGCTACCTCGCCGGTATCATCGTCTGCGTCTCCAACAACCTCAATTTCTTCAAATAACCCGCATTCACTCAAAAAACGATTAATCAGTGAATATGAATTCGAACAACAACAACAACAACAGCACCAGCAAGAACAGCATAACTCTCCCACGGCTGCCTCACTCATTGTGTCAGCATCAACACCGCCTCCGATTGTATTAACTGAAACGAAACCATCTAGTGAACCAGTTGTTACCACAGACTCAACTATTCCGGCATCGAATTTCGAGAATATATCGGATACTGAAACACCTAAAGAAACAACTAATGAACGTCCTGACGAAAACGAATCTACAACATGATATATCGTTCATTATAAAATTCATTTTTTCAACGTGTTGCTCAAGCAATCAATATCGCACATATACATACAATTCTTATCAAAACAGTGAACAAACAAGAAAATTAAAGATGAATCATCAATGTTTGCCCTCTTCTTTCTATGCGTCACAATTTTACCTGTCTTTTTTGCTGTGTACATGACAACTATACTCAAGCACACGATTTCTGCGTGTTTGTATATGTAAATAGTCCTCCTTATAAATATATTCAAATTTCTTATTCGATTTTGTATGTAAAGTCTTCTAAACAGCTTTTTTTTTCTTTGTTATTCTATTTGTCGAGTTACACTTTGTTCATCTCTGCTCTGGTTGATTTCATTTCTAGTAGAGTTGATATGGACAAAATCTTTCTATATTACAAAAAAAACTAGACAGAGTTTATTATGCTGTTAACATTTTTTCCTTTCTCTTTTTTGTTGTTGCTTGATGTTCTTAGAAAAACCTATACAGAAGGAAAATACCTCGTATATTTCGCTTTTTTCTACTATGACGTGTGTTGATTGGTTATGAAAATAAAAGGAAAAAGCTTAGTATTCTGAAACCTTTGTCTGAACGCCTGTTTTCTCTTATTTTAGATTTGCAGAGAAATCTCACCAACATGCCGGTTGGTCATTGAACATGTTTTGTTTACTAGAATTCACTTTCGAATACTTTCTTAGGAGAAGAAACGATCGGCAAGTAGTGGAAGCGCCAACAATGTTAAAGTTGTCGTTCGATGTCGACCGATGAGTGATAAAGAATTGGATAATGATCATAAAGAGATTGTTTATGTAAATACAGCTTGCTGACGTCGATCTGCATAGAGAAGTTCCTTTTTCTTAGGTAAGTGAAGCAACTGGAACAATCGATGTTCGAGCACCAAATTCAACAACGGACGATACGACAAAAACATACACATTCGATCATGTGTTTGGACAAAACTCCAAGCAAGTCGATGTTTATAATCTGGTTGCTCGTCCGATCGTCGATGCCGTTTTGGAAGGCTACAATGGAACTATATTCGCTTACGGACAAACAGGAACCGGTGGGATTCATTTTCCGACAGGACATTTGTTTTTCATTTTTATCTATTCTTAGGCAAGACGTTTACAATGGAGGGGAAAAAAGATGATATTAAAAACTATGGTATCATTCCTAATTCATTCGCACATGTGTTTCTTGAGATTTCCAAAGCGGAAAAGAATGTCGGGTACGATCGTTGTCTTCATTCTCAGTGAAAAAATAGAATACAGTTTATTTTCTATAGATATTTAGTTAGTGTATCCTATCTGGAGATCTACAATGAAGAAGTTCGTGATCTACTTGGTAAAGACCGTGATAAAAGTCTAGAAGTAAAAAAGTCGATCGCATGATTACAAGAGAGTGATGGAACGTACGCTCAAATTTCAGATAAAAGAACGACCTAATGTTGGTGTTTATGCTGATGGTTTAACAGCTCATATATGTAAATCAGCAACCGATATGGAAACTATTATGCGTTCTGGCAGTTTTAACCGTAAATATGATAATGAAGTCGTTTCAATCTCCTTCATCAAATTTTTTCATCATAGGTCACACGGGTCAAACTCTAATGAATGAACGTAGTAGTCGATCGCATGCAATATTTACCATTACGATAGAGTGTAGTGATACTGGCCCTGATGGTGCCAAACGTATTCGAGCCGGGAAGTTACATATGGTCGATTTAGCGGTAAGTGGAGATGGTCTATTTTGTGGACGATTATCAATGTGTTTATTTCCAGGGTAGTGAACGTCAATCGAAATCGGGTGCCGAAGGAAATACATTGAAAGAAGCGACAAAAATTAATTTATCATTATCCACATTGGGTAATGTGATTTCGGCACTGGTTGATGGCAAATCGACACATATACCGTATCGTAATTCGAAGTTAACCCGACTTCTACAAGATTCTTTAGGTGGAAATTCTAAAACAGCCATGGTAAAGCTTGCACTTCCATCCATAGTTTGACTCGGATAAAATTCTTTCTTAGATTGCCAATATTGGTCCAGCTGATTATAACTGCGATGAGACATTGAACACACTCAGGTAAGCCAATCATTGGGGTGGTTCAAAGTGTTATCCTTGTTGACATAGATATGCAAATCGAGCGAAGAACATCAAGAATCATGCGCGTGTCAATGAAGATCCAAAAGATGCCATGATTCGAAATTTAGAAAACGAGATTGAACTTTTACGTAAACAAGTCGAAGAAGGTTCGTTGTCGTTCATTGTCTCTCTAGTGTAAAAGTATCCTGTTTGAATTAGGTGGCGGTGGAGATGATAGTGATGATGGTTCCGGTTCAGAATATAGTGAAACCGATGAGAATGGTCGACGTGTGGTTCGTAAAAGATCGTTAAATGTTCGTCAAGAACGCAAAGAAGAAATTGAGCGTCAAATCGAAGAAGAACGACGAAAATTACAATTCGACACCGATAAATCACAAAAAGAACGAGATAAGATCGCCCTAGCACTTCGTGAGAAACAAGAAGAATTAAAAGCAATGTAGAAAAAACTCCCTTTCGTATCTTCTCTATTCGTTAATCGTCTTTGTTTTTATAGGAAAGATCAGGATGATGTTCGAGAAAAACTCCGAAGGTTAGAAGCCAAAGTTATTTCAGGCGGTGAAAATCTACTTGAAAAGGCCGAGAAACAAGTAGTTTTACTCGAGCAAAGTGAACAGGAACTCCAAAAACGTATTCACAATGAAGAACAGTTACGGAAGCAATTACAGCAGAAAGAGGTGATATAAACATCTTCGATATAAACAAATGTTTTCATTCAATTCGACTTTTCCAGGCTGAAGCGCTCGATGTTGAAGGCAAATACAATTCATTGAAAGAAGAGGCTGAAGCTCTAACCAAAAAGCTGAGGGTGTTTGAAAAGAAATACAAAGACGCCAAACAAGAAGTGAGTGATAAAACATTCTTCGAATGAAATCGATTGAACCTATTCATTCAGTTACTCGATCTGGAAAAAGAATACCTGAACCAACGAACGGAATTGATCGAAGCGAACACTCAAGCGCTTCGTGAGTTACAGAAACAAGAATTTGTCATCAAAAGTTACATACCTGATGAATACTTCGTATGTACAACTATTTTGTTCCATTGAAATGAAAAAAAAATGATATTTTAAAGAAAATTATTCAAGAGCATGCAAGTTGGAATGAGAATTTTGGAGAATGGAGTCTACGATCGATTGCGTACACTGGAAACAATATGAAAAACAAGGAGAAAAGCAAGAAAGCCGACGTAAGACTCGTGAGATATTTCAATTGAACATATTTTAATCGTTTTTGGTTCAAAGGATGATGATTTAAACTTAACTCATGTTTACTTGGCATACACAGCCGAAGGTGCTGAGGGTGCTATGCGAGATTTCATGACACGGAAGAAGAAAAGTCGTGCGAAAGAGAAAAAAAAGTATGAAACGACTTTACATTTATTCCTTATTTCAAAATCATCCGTTTTTCTTTTGGAAATTTCAGGAAAGCACCAAAAGAAGCATTTAGTAATCGTCCAACAACAGCCGTCCGCGATTAACAGTCTGACTTTGTTTTGAGAATAATAATCATGAATTAATCCGTCCATTTTATATAAATAAAAACCGCTAATCTCTTTTTTTTTGGTCTGTGAATATTCATTACTTATGTATTCCAGATAATTTCAAAGAATGACTTCACAAATCGTTGATATCGGTTCCAAATCCGGCAAATTTAAGTATATCCTAGTTCAACAAGGACAGAAACATCTCATCCGTGGTGATCCAAATCTTGAATACCACGGTATATGAGTTCATCTTGATGAAACGCATATGTTGATCAACTAGGACTTTTTTGCATAGATAAAATCTTTGAAAAACTCAAGCACGAAGTCGGGGAGAAATCCGCAGATGAGTTGAAAGTCTTGGGTGGTGGAAAAGTTTTAGTTGACTTTGATAAAAAACAGATCAACGTTTTTGGTGAATCTCAAGTAATACTCTTCGATTAATAATGAGTTCAAGGTTTCATTTTGATGTGTTTAGTCTTATGGCGCTGCTGACCATGAGAAGTCGAAAGCGTTACTTCAAGAGAAGTATCCTGATTTTACGATTTCAACTGAAAAACCGACTGATTCCGATAACAAATAATCAATTCGAAGATCTCAACATTTAGTTTAGTCTTTTTTCATATGTATTCGAGCAGATTTTGAATATTGATATTTATAATAAGCAAGCAATGTGTGACATCAGTTTGTTTCTATTCATTTCAAAGAAGAAAGGTCGAAAACATAGAATGACGTGCTACAATGATGATTCTCTACAAGCAGAAAGATAATCGGAACGATGTAATAGGACTGCCCCAGGATCAACAATGAAGTGATGATTCATAAAAATACTCTTGTATCTTTCTTCTAGATAATTATGAGTAAATTACTTCCACTCGTTAATATTGGTTCAAAGTCAGGCAGATTTAAATACATTCTCGCCCAACTTGGTCAAAAATATTTGATTCGTGGTGATTCAACTCTTGATTACCATGGTAAGATCACCAATCTTACAATTGTCATCCTCAATACGAGATTGTCTTTCAGAAAAAATATTCAAAAAACTTCAAGATGAAGCTGGTGGACCATTAAATGATCTGTACATATTAGGCGGTGGAAAAATGCAAGTCGATTTTGAAAAGAAGAAGATTAATCTTTTCGATCAATCAGAAGTATGATCACGATTGATACATTGGCAAAGATTTCGGTTGCTTTCTATCATAGGCATATGGTCCTGCAGATCATCGACGCTCGAAAACAGTTCTGCAAGAAAAATATCCAGATTTTACCATCTCACTCGGTGCTCCTGATTCTACTACCAAGAACTAACATATTTCTCCGTCGTATAATCATTTCATACAATCTACTTTGTTTCTTAGCATTTTCCCTTTAATAAACAAAAATTTTTAATCAAGCTCATAGCACTCGATATTGATTTCTCCTATAATGAGTCACATACAGTGCTAGCCGTTGGCTGCTAAAGGTGCAATTTTTTGTTTTACATAATGATTGTGAAATAACGTTAACATTAGTCATAAATACGAGAAAGTATAAAGCTTTCTGTTCCTTTTTGCATTTCGATTGCAACGACGAAATTCAGCATGGCGGACAACGATGATTTCGAAATTATTGACGATGTAGGCTTATCAAATGAGCAGATATTCGAGTTTATTGATGTGAATGATTCTACTAGCGCAACTATTAATCATAATCAACCTCAAACGCCTGAACCTGTGTTACCCTTACTTATCCCCAAACCTTTAACTAATGAAGTTCCTCAACTTACACAAGAGCAACAACCACGGCCTTTACTTCGACCTGCTCCTCCACCTATCATCATTCCGTCAATGCCGCAAGTACCAATTCAAACGACGACTATTTCAGCACCATTTGTAGTGCAGACAAAAACGACGATTTCATTTCCCCCACCACAAATGATTCCTTCTGTGCCATCGCTACCAAAAGCTCCATTTGCACAACGCTATGGAGATGCTGCTGAAATTCCTCATGACGAGAATGGAATATCGGAAATCGACGCTGCTATTAATAGATCAAAAACAATTCAGCAAACGATTTTACACATGAGCAGCCAGCAACAACAAGATATCCAAACAATATTGGAACAACGTCGACATTTATTTAGCACAAAATAACATCTCGAACTGAAAAATAAACATCCGCACACTTCGCATAAGATGCATTCGTGTGATAGTACATATGCTAAACATTTCCTGTCTATTTCTTTCTTTCGCCTTGGATTCATTATGTACACTGTTTGATCATTCTTTCACATTATCATTGTCTGACGAAGATATTTCTCAGAGCTCGATATAGACCAGCAGTTTTCTCCTAGAACAAATATATTGATATACGTATGCATGTCTTTGACTCGCGAATCACAGAAAAAAACACACATATGTTCGTATTTTTATTACATACTATATCCATAGGTTATTCACCACACAACGATAAATCTGATTGATTCCTTCCTTTTCCTTCTTTTTCTCCTTCCTCGTATCTATAAAAAGAGGGAAAAATCAACAATCTTGCTCTTTTTGTCACAAATATCACTGATTATTTCCCTGTTACTATACTAGAGATCGAACAATAGTAAGTCTAGTTAACGACGATGCTTGTCTTTGCATTGGATAAATGATTTGCCTTTAGTGGCTAGTGGTTCAGCTTTCAGCAATGTTCTCAAAGCAAAGGAAGATTTACAAAAGTCTCCTGAACAATTAGAACAAGAAAAACGTTCTATAATCGCCCAGCGAGTACCACCATTGCAATTAGATGGTAAAACAAAAGACGATCTGATTGAAAAGGTTGATTGATAATCTCTGATTTGAAATTTTTCATGAGCTTCTCTTGTTTCACAAAAGGCCAAACAATTTCACAGTCTTCTTCAACAATTACATGGCGCTATCTATGAATTAACTGAACGGTTTGAACGACAAAAATATGATGTGAGTTGCTCTTGATAGATTCGTTTGATAAGTGCAACGAAATATTTTTCTTTAGATGGTTGAATTGACTGAGCGAGCTCGTCAAATTGAAAAAGGGTTTGGCCATTTTGTTCTTTTTCTTCTCTTTTCCTCACTATCCTATCTGCCGTATTTTAGAAAAGCTAAAACACGCAAATCAAACATCGTTCACACTGGTCTCGGAGGTGGTCTGTAAGTGCACATGAAAAGAATAGAAACAAATATATCCCGTGGTCCATTTTAGTTTTACAGGTGTAAATGATATAACATCCCAAGCACCGGTTAGTTTTTTTTATTGAAAAATGTGCGTTGAATATGCATTTTCCGTTGTTTTTTTTTAATTTCAGCCAAAAGTATCACTTTTCAGTCGATACGAACGGCGTGAGTGATCGATGTTCACATGAAACATAACCCGTGACACAATTACTTATGTTTAGTTACTGATCGTCGTACGTTCAAAGATCGTCGTGATGTTTGGGCTACAGATAAACCAAAGACGGACTTTGTAGCTGAACGTCCAAAAGCAAAAATAAAACAAGTTGATTCGAATGCTGAAGCTGCACCAGCACGTAAACCAAGACGTCCCGCTGCGGCTCCTGAAAAACAAAAATCCGAAGAACATACGGAAGATTTAGTAAACGATCATACCATTAAAATCCAGTCTAATAATAATTATTTCCTTTTTAGCCTCCTCCTCCTCCTCCAGCCGACGAGGAAGAAGAACACGAAGAAGAAGCTCCACCAGCACCAGAAGAGCCCGCTGAGGAAGAACCAGCTGCTGCTGCCGAAGAAGAACCAGCAGCAACCGAAGAAGCTGCTGAGGAGGAAGAAGAAGAAGAAGAATAGATTGTTTGCAAATCCCCACCTACACTAGAGAATCAATTCTAGCTTCGATTTAGATAGAAACAAACATTTTCTTTTATTAACATAACATTCAAAGAAAAGCAATAAATTAGTATAAGGTTTATTCTTCATCTTCGTCACCAGATAAATCTTCATTGACTTTCTCATTTTCGAATGTATCATGTTTAGTTTCGTGAATTGACACGCGTTTGGTAACAACAGTTCGAGCTTTGGGTTTCGATTTCTTTCCGCTTTTACGCCATTTATGTCTTAGAAAACGCAAAATATGATAAGTGCCCAATAAAGATATCAATACCAAATAAAATACTTTCATCGGCCTATTCCAAAAGTCGTATAGTTCATTAACACCGATATGTATCTGTCGACACAGATATTGGGCACCATTATCAGATAATAAGACGCACAATCGAATGGTTGAAGATTGATTTATAAAAAAATTAAACCGATTTGCATGCAATTTGATCATCGAATAAGTATCCTCATCATCTCGCTGTTGCTGTTCTGTGTCTCCAATAAGTATGACATTCAATGGTGTAAGTTTATAGTAAGCAGAAAAGTTTTGAATATCACACGATGTATTAAAGTAGCCGGTAAGTTTCAACGGAAAGTGAGTGGCGATCGTGTCTGATACGCTTATTTCTTGAACAGTAAATAGTAGAGAACAATTGGAATTAGACTGATTCCAAACAGCAGAACAAGAGTATTCTACGAACAATATGAGAAATACTAATAAAGGAGGCATGTGTACACACAATTACGTGTAAAAGAACTGATTGCTAAGTGCAATAAGCGTTCTTTCTTTTAGTCTTGTCGATGAATGACTAAGGACGACGAAACGGTTCTTAGTCTAGATATGCAATAATGTACTCAATGATAGCCAACAGAACGTATTCAAGCATGACTATACGTTAAAAACACGACTTAAAATGAACTTTTATATCACTGCGTAAAAATCTAAGTACAAAAAAGTTGTCTTCAAACGTTGCTCTTGTACTACACGAAAACACAATATACAATCATCACACGAGCAACACATTGAGAAAATAATGATATACAATTAATCTCCATCAATTATGAATATGCGATATATCCCATCGTTTATCAGCAATCAAAGTGTCAAATAAAACCATTCAGTGTATTCTGCTTTGAAAAAGAGATGAAAAATATCGTCGATACTGATATACAATCGACTTCCAGCAAATACATAACGATATTGGCTGATAGAAAGCTATCTCAGTGTTCTAATGTCTGCTAGATATATCTATTTATGAATTTCTAGTAAAAAGTAAGCTTGACCATCACAGTCTACATAGATTATTTTTATTCCATTATATTCTGATACAATATCATTCAAAACTTTCTTTCATGACTAAATAAAAACGATGACAAAGCTCTGTAGTTCTTCGAAATCTTAATGACTACATAATGGCACGTTCGTTAACGATATATTTCGCATCCACATTTCGACAACGTTTAATCCACAGATAGCAAAGCCAAAGACAAGTTGGAGTAAGGATAACAATACTCAGAAACATGATAGCCAGTAAAACTAACGTATCCATACAAACCGGTTGAACATTATTGAATAGACTTATGCGATACGTTTCATTGGAACAAGGACCGAAGTTTTCACTAAAAACATTCCAACAAGGCGAGCATTTTTTGCACACCACTGGTACTGATTCGATGACTAGGAAAATACATGAAAGTACATTTGTTATTAGTTCTAGTTCTTACTAGTTGAATTCAAATCACCGTAACATAAAGAAATCAATACAATAAGAACAACATTCAATATTCGTACGAGCTGCATCGTTGTTGCTGTTTCGTTAACAAGGATGTATTTGAAAATGCGTCTGTGAAGATTATCATTATCATAGAATTATTCGTCTCGAGAACGTGCGACTATTTCAGCAATTTATTGTTTTTTTATCGGAAGAATTAATCGAAAACAGGTGACATCTATTGAAAACTAACTGCGCCAATAAAAGGTCATTGATGGTATTCTACAGAAGGAAAAAGTACCATAGAATGAATCTTGTTGATCGTTACTATTTTGAACTCGAATGATCTCACGACTAGAAAGTTCGCCATTGATTTTGTAATCATATTTTACATTAATTGTCTAGATCATTGTCGTCAATGGCCCTTTTACGCTACTCTTTGCCGCTTTCCCGGCTTACTCTACCATCAATAATATCGAACCGTGGAGCTGCTACTGCACCAGCGGCTTCTTCATCAACCGTTGTCGAGCATACAACAAATCCCCCGATTCAGAACGCTCAAGAACAGAATGTAATCAATAATTTATCACCATATAAGAACGTACCGGGCAAACACTATGGCGACAGCAAAGTCGAAGTTGCATTAGCTCGTTTAGATGATGTACAAAATTTGATTCGACGTGGTTCGATATGGCCACTTACATTCGGTCTCGCTTGCTGTGCCGTAGAAATGATGCATATGGCTGCACCACGGTAAATCTTTCATGGATAAATACACATTTCATTCTGCATTTTACATTTCTGACTTCTTTCAGTTATGATATGGATCGATTTGGTGTTGTTTTTCGTGCTAGTCCACGCCAATGTGATCTTATGGTTGTTGCTGGTACATTAACTAATAAAATGGCACCAGGTAAACAAGGATTGCCTTCACAAAACTTCATCTCATGTTGCATCTTTCTCAGCTATTCGACGACTTTATGAGCAAATGCCTCATCCAAAATGGGTTATCTCTATGGGCTCGTGTGCTAACGGTGGTGGTTATTATCATTATTCTTATGCAGTCGTATGTTATTTCGTTCTCACGGATTCTCATACGAACTTTTTCATTTGTATTAGGTACGTGGATGCGATCGTATTATTCCCGTAGATATTTATGTTCCTGGTTGTCCACCAAGTGCAGAAGCTTTACTCTACGGTGTTCTACAATTACAACGAAAAATCAAACGCTACGATACCTTACAAAAGTGGTATCGCAAATAAGAACACACATCATAAGATCAGACACAATAGCATTACATTATTCTATTAGTCTTATTTTCCCGTTTTCTTCTTTTTTTGTCTTCGACATTTTTCTTTGTTGCTTAACTTTTTCCTGTCAGCGTCATCTCTTTTTCTCATTCTGAAGAACGAGTGTAAATAGAATCATGCCTATATTCGTTTTTTTCCTGTTCTTGCGTAATTACAACAACCGTCATCGTTATTGTGTCATGATTATATTTAAATTGAAGAATCGATCATTTATTTAGAAGAAAAAGACTAATATCAAGATAGATACAGACAACAATGCCAGCGACTATAACCTATCCATCAGAGGTTCTTTGCGACTTGCAAGAAAATACGGAACTAATCCGAAATATATGTATTCTGGCGCATGTTGATCATGGAAAGACAACGTTAGCTGATGATTTACTTGCCTCGAATGGAATCATATCTACCCGCTTAGCTGGCAAAGTAAGTCGACACAAACCATATTGTCAAATATGGATAGAATTGTACTTGTTAATCGATTATTTTTCCATAGTTACGTCTAATGGATAGTCTAGAAGCTGAACAAGTACGAGGTATTACGATGAAATCAAGTGCGGTCTCACTCGTTCACGAGAAAGGTTGTCGTAAAGAACGATTATATAATTATACTAAAGAAAACAATTTATTGATGCGTATTTAGATGAGAAAAAGTATCTGATCAATCTAATTGATACACCTGGTCACGTAGATTTCTCCTCGGAAGTTTCTACTGCTGTTCGGCTTTGTGATGGTGCAATTATACTAGTCGATGTAGTCGAAGGAGTGTGCCCTCAAGTAATGAGCGTCTTATTTAATGAGCAAACTAAGAATACGACAATATGTTTTTCATTTAGACTTTAGCTGCGCTCCGACAAGCGTGGCTAGAACATTTACGTATCATTCTAGTTTTGAATAAAATCGATCGTCTGATTATTGGATTGAAGATGACTCCACTGGAAGCATATTTTCATATCCGTGCCATCCTAGAGCATTTGAATGCTGTTGTTGCTGAACAATTTACATCGTTGTTATTGGAAAAGAGTGTAAGATGTGACAGAAAATAAGCCGTTTAAATGTTTTATGTTCCATTTTTTAGGCTGAACAAGGAACTACCGAAGAAGTAGATATATCCGTTTACATGAATCTCATTTCCAATGCACATTTGTTTAGACAAAGAGTGAATCTACTACTGGTGAAAATATCGATGATGACAATGATGACTGGGCACGAAATGAGTCCAAAATATGTTTCTCTCCAGACAATAATAATGTCCTATTCGCCAGCGCATTAGATGGATGGGCTTTTGGGTAAATTGCTTGACAGAAGTTTACATATCTGTACGAAAGTGTCGTTGATTTGTACTTGAATAGTATCCATCATTTCGCGGATTTATATACAAAGAAATTATCTGTGAAACGTGAAGCACTGATAAAAACTCTCTGGGGTGATTACTATTTCGACAAGAAGACCAAGCGAATATTTAAAGGAGCACAGGTAAATGATTTATTTCGAAAAGCTCTATTCAGCTGATTATTCGTTTTCTTATGTAGAGTAAAGGCCAAAAGCCAATGTTTGTTCAGTTTATTCTCGAAAATATTTGGAATGTCTATGAAACGATTATTCTACGCCGGTTCGTATTCATCGTTTTGTATTCCAATTATACGAAATTTTGGTATTTAGTGATAATGAAAAACTTGAGAAGATGGCCACGTCCATTGGCGCAAAATTAACTCCAAGAGATATTCGACACACTGATCCATGTGTTCCATTACATTTGATATTTAATCACTGGCTACCTATTGCTTCAGCCGTTTTTGGTTCGCTGGTTTACCACGGAAAAAGAATCAGCTAATTCGAGATATGATTTTGTTTAGATATGGTCATCACTCAACTTCCACATCCGAAAGCATTAAACTCTTATAAGATCGAACAACTAATGTGTAGTAAGAGCTGTCGATTCGATAGATTACTACCAGAAACACAACGTTTGAAACAAGGTAAGATTATATTTCGTTTACTCGAAATAGTTAACTCAATACTTCTGTCTTCGTAGCTTTTGTGGACTGTTCAATCGATGATCAAGCGCCGGTGATTGTCTATGTTTCGAAATTGTTCTCCGTGCACAACAGCGCTCTATCACAAAATAAGCAAAAGTTAGTGGAAAGCTAAGATTGATAAAAATTCTTGAAGACTGAAGTCTTTTCTATTTCTGTGTAGACCTTTAACTGTAGAAGACATTGCTCAACGACGTGAACTTCTCAGACAGAAACAAGTTGAAAAGACAGCAACACCCAATGAAGAATGTGGAAATCCTATCGGAGAAGCAGTTCAATCAACAACAGAGAATGTTGGAGAAATTACGACAGTAACAAAAGCAGAACCAGAGGAGAATACAAATGAAAACGTCTTTCTCGCTTTTGCGCGTGTCTTCAGTGGACGATTAAAAAGAGGACAGAAGATTTTTGTTCTCAGTCCCCGCCACGATCCAAGCCAGTTTGTTGGAAAAGTAATAATCATTTCATAAATTCATAGAAATATTTCATTTTTTTTTACATTTTAGGATCTTAACGAAGTTTCTGCGCATAGTATTTCTGACCACGTACATGAATTCGTCGTACAAGATCTCTATTTAATGATGGGTCGTGAGTTTACAGTGCTCGATCAGGTGCCTGCTGGAAACATAGTGGGTACGTGCGCTAACAGAGTTGTCTAGCCGTTTCGATATGTGACCAATCGTCTAATTTAGCTATTGGTCAACTGGATTCTCTTGTGTTAAAATCAGCAACATTGTCAACTGATATCTTTTGTCCATCATTTACTGGTCTCCATTTCGAGGTTTCACCGATTGTACGCGTAGCAATTGAGCCAAAAAATCCTTGTAAGACATGCACTCTTCTTGCTCGTTTCCTTTCGTATATCCAGTTACTTTCCAGCCCAAATGAAACAACTTCGACGTGGTATGCGATTGTTAAATCAAGCTGACCCATTGGTTGAATGTACACTGAAGGATACCGGTGAATATATTTTGTCGACCGCTGGTGAAGTACATTTGCAACGATGTATTGATGATCTCACAAAAATGTTCGTGAATTCTTCGATAAGAACAAGGAAGTTATATTTGCGTTTCGTTTAGATACGCGCGTATCGAAGTGAATGTATCAGCGCCGATTATTCCATTTCGTGAAACGATTATTCCACCACCGAAAGTTGACTTTCTCAATGAAGTCTTAGCCAATCAACAGCAACAATTCAAATCGAATAAGAGAACTAAAGAAAGACCAGCATGGCTGTTAGGTAATTTTATATATCTTAACAAAGAAATGGCAAGAATCTTTGTTCGTTTGTCTAGAGGATGGATTGGTGGAATTGAGTACGCAAAATCAACAGTGTATATTTCAAATTCGGGCTGTTCCGTTACCTTCCGGTGTTACTCGCCTGTTAGATGAGAACAGTTCACTACTTGGAATAATTGAACAAGCACAAGGACGTGATGATAAAAAAGTCGGCGCTCAACTGAATGATCAAACGCTCGAGCAGATTCGTCAATTACGAGAACGATTGAATGAAGAATTCGTCAATGCAAACGACAGCATGTGGAGTGCGAATACAGTTGATGAAATATGGTCATTTGGCCCTTTCAAATGTGGTCCCAATTTACTACTCAATCGTATCCCACATAGTATCTACAGACAACGTGGCTCATCGATTTGGACGAATGCATTAAACTATCAAGACAAAACAAATACGAACCCATCATTGAATAAAGATGATTACGATTTGAGTATTATCTATGGTTTTCAATTGGCAACTGCGAAAGGATCTCTATGTGAAGAGCCACTGATGGGTGTTGGTTTTATCGTTGAACGTTGGACATTAAACACAATTGTTAATCATGATGAAGATCCGGAAGTTGCCGACAATCAAGCGACTGATGCACCAACAACAGCGGCAACAAATCTAGTCGATGAAGTTGAAAGTCTACTGGAAACGTTAAGTATGGAAAGTGATGACTCATCCACACTGCATAGTTTACGAAAACCTCGTCGTGTTGTTGATAAATCGAAGGTAGTAATAAAGCGTGGGCCACTATCAGGTCAAATCGTGTCAACCATACGTGATGCTTGCCGAAAAGCGTTCGATTCTCAACCGAGACGACTTGTTGCTGCTATGTTCAAATGTGAAACCATGGTGAATGCTGAAGCATTAGGTTGGTTGTTCATAATCAATCCTACTCTATTATCTGATTTTGTTTCTGTTTAGGTCGTGCCTATGCGGTTCTGAATAAACGCAATGGGCGCGTTTTGAACGAAGATATGAAAGAAGGTACGAGTACATTTATCATAACCGCTGCATTACCAGTCGCCGAAAGCTTTGGATTTACTGAAGAAATGCGTAAGAAAGCAAGTGGCTTAGCATCGCCGCAATTGTCTGGTAAAACATACTGGGAAGTAATCGAGTTGGATCCATTCTGGGAACCTCAAACCGAAGAAGAATTCGTTCATTTCGGCGAGAAAGCCGACTTTGAAAATCGTGCGAAAAAATACATGAATGACGTCCGTCGACGTAAAGGTTTGCGCGTGGAAGAAAAGATTGTTGAGCATGCTGAAAAACAGCGCACACTCAAACGGAATAAATGAAGTGGTTGCTATTTACTTTGCCTTGTTTTTGTTAACGTTCTTTTCTTTTTATTCATTTTTGAAAAAAACTTATTTTCGATAAGTCGACTCTTTCAGACCATGATTTCAACTTTGACACAAAATATAGTTGTCTCCTTGATCGTCACCGGGATTACTTTCAGCGTTGTGTTTTTGCTCAATCATTTGCATAAACGCAATGCAATTACAAATGAAGTATCACGAAAAGTGACTCATATTGGTGCTGGCACACTCTATCTCGCTCTCTATTTTTACGATGATCGCGGCCACCTCTTGAAATATTTGAACATCTTTCCAAATGTTCTGTGGACTGGTATACTTCTATGGATTGGTCAACGCCGCTCACCAGATCATCGACAAGCGAGAGTTGTGCTCAATGTTATGACACGAATGCGCAACCAGCATGAACTCTTACGTGGACCGCTATTTTTTAACTTTGTTATGATCATCTGTGGCACAATTTTCTATAAAACAGTATTAGGTTCGATTATCATGGGAACGTTGACTTGGGGCGACGGTTTAGCCGCCGTCATCGGCGTTCGCTACGGGAATCAACGAAAAATTTATAAAAACAAGTCCCTGGATGGATCACTGAGTTTTCTCATCGCTGGAATTCTCGCATCAATAATCTACACATCAATTCTCGTTAATTTTCAATCAGTTGCTCTGTTCAAGTTTAGTGTTATATGTTTCAGTGCAACTGTAGTAGAGGCATTAACTCCGTCCGATTTCGATAATTTAACAATTCCACTATGCATTGCCTTTACATATTTTTTTCTTTTTTAATGACGAAGTCCAAGGAATGAATGTGAAACAATTTTATATTATATTCTAGATGCTACAACCATTGAAATATATTCTCCAAACGAAACGAATCATTCTAGCAAGTGGTTCGCCGCAACGTAAAGACCTACTTCGAGCGATTGGCTTAAACTTTGAAATCATTGTTTCTGACTTCGCTGAAGATTTAGATCCTTCCTTATATAAAGAAAACCTCTCGCAATACGTCATTGACACAGCTGAACATAAATGTCGGCATGTGTACAACGAATTGAAATTAAACGAGAATGAGAGAAAAAATGTAGTCATTATTGGAGCTGATACAATGTGCTCATTAGATAATGTTGTGTATGGTAAACCAGCAGATGTAGATGATGCTTTTCGTATGTTGAAAACATTTTCGAATAATACACATCAAGTGTGTACTGGTGTGTGTCTTCTTCATGGTGAGACGAAGCGAACATTTTTCGAAACGACCGATGTGACATTTGGCGACATTGATAATGAAACGATTCGAGCCTATGTCGAAACAGGTGAACCGATGAATAAAGCAGGCGCGTATGGTATTCAATCGTTAGGTGCAACATTAGTGAAAAAGATCAATGGTGATTATTTTAACGTCGTCGGCTTTCCAATTCATCACTTTTGTACTCAGTTAAAAGCTTTACTGAATTCAGAAATAAAATAAACTATGAGGAAAATGAAGGATCTTTCATTCTGCTTTATTTTATCTCGGAAACATACGAAGGTTTGGTGCACGAATTTTAAACACTTTGTGGAAACGTCGTCGTTCACCTGTACGTTTGTAAGGTGGACGTTCGATACTCATAAGTTTGTTTGGTACAATAGCACCAACGGGATCAACAACTTCTTCGAAAGCTTCGTTGTAAGTTGCCTTTTCACGAAGTGCATTGAGTAGATTCGGTTGAAATGAATATTCGTTCGGTGATGATATCGATGAAATCGCTTGACGTTGTTCTTTTGTAGCTCGAGCACTGACTTTCGTTGATGAACTCGTCGTCTTGAGGCGGTTAGCAATTTGAGCAGTTTTATTGTAATCCGTCACGGTGGAGGAGATTTTATCAGCATACAATCGTTTTGCTTCAGCTAATTCTGCATCAAGTTCATGAATACGTCGAACAACGGACGCATTGAAATCGTATTTTTTACGTTGTGCAGGTGACAAATGTGATGGTTCACCATCTAATAAGAAAGCGATCGATTTCTATACAGACGCAATAGAGAGAAAACTTTACTTAGATAGGAATAGTCGGGTAGATCAGCGAGCGGACCGTGTTCTTCGTCGTCTTTCGGTAGATTATGCCTAAAAAGATCTTGAAGAATTTTGTTTTGTTTCATACAAACAGATCTTACTGAACCCGCCAATATCGATTCGGATCCGATCTTTTCCATTGAGTATTCAGAAAGTGTTTCGAAAACGCACGTGTAACGTTCAATGAACAGCGACTCAGCATATTCTCGTATTTTATTTTTAGAGAATATTCAATACTCTATTCTACTGGTTGATTATTTCGTTCTAGACACACTTGAAAACACTAGCGACGTCTACTCAATACCGGAATTTTTCTATTGGTTCTTGAAAACATAAAACCAATGTCGAGGCAATAAATACGTGGTGTATAAAGATGTCTCACTTGTTTTGCACTCGCGTTATTATTATTACGTGCCTTTGTTAATTTATCGTCGACACTCTGAAATTCATTTGGTTTTCTATTTTAGATTTTAATTTTATTTTCCCTATATATAATTTCTTTCTTTCTCTCATGGGTACAGATAGCAAAACAAGTTCACATCAGCCATCCTCGAAAGTAACTGTTGTTTCGTCATCCTCATCGTCGAAAAATGTAAAAAAGAAAAAATCTAAAACGAGTCATCATAAGTCGAAACATAATAAGCAAGCACGTTCGGATTCGTCGTCATCTCGGTCATCCGATGATTACGAACGTAATGCAACATCATCCACGTCGAAAAAGTCCACTAAAACGAAGAGTTCAAGAGACAAATCAAAACTTTCGTCATCCAATGAAACCCGTAGTAATGATAAGAAATCTTCCAGTAGTAAAAAGAAGTCCCAACGTCAAAAACGTGAATCGTCCGAATCATCACCAAAACGAAACAATACAACACGAAGCCGTTCAAAATCCAGGTCACGTAGCGATAGATCGAGCGATAGGTTAGTTTTCTTGTCGTAATCTCTTAATATAGTTAAACTCGGATGTTCCCTACTCAGTAAGATATTCTAGTTCAGTGGATATAAAGTAGATTTAGGCACGGTCATGGGTTCGATTCTACCTGAAGGCAATGATGTGATGAAGTTCCAAGAGATAGGGACATATGATTTTTCATAATGATTTCGTCATCTCTACTGATCATTGCTACATTTTAAGTTTTTCAGTCGATCGCATTTCTTTTTTTTTTTGTAGAAGAATAATTGATTTTCATCGTCACTTTTTCTTTAGGTCATCATCTCGTGAAACACCCACACGCTATCGTCATAAAAATTCGCGTCGTTCGGGTTCGAACATGCAAAATCTTTACGCACCTATGTCGCATTCAAACTTTCCTCCGAATATGCCACGTCATTATTTACCTCCAGGTTTACATGCACGTGGTGGTCGTATGCCTCCTTTCATGCCCTCGCCAATGATGGGTGGCCCGGTAATGCGTAATAGCAATGGTAATCGTCGTTCGGGTGGTAACAGTCCACCTCAATCTTTACTTGGTAATTATCGGCCCAATTCAAATAACTTCCGTGGTCGTGGTAACGCAATGAATAATCCTAATTATGTGCATAATGTTGCGAATATGATCAGTCTTTTACAACAACAACAGAAACAGAAGGGAGGACCTGGACAGAAGTTCGCTAATCCCAATAATCCCAACAATCGTTTTTATCAACAATTTCAAGATAATTATAAGAAAATCAGTTCAGGACAAAAGGTCAGCAATTTATATCAAGCGTCGTTTCCTGTTCAACATATTCCACGCGAAATGCGCTTTAATTTTCGTTTACTTGGACGAAATATTTTCACGGCATCCGATGAAGAAGAAGAGGCACAGGCACAGGCACAACAAGCAGCAACCGAGAAGAAATCCAAACAACGGCGAAGTTCGAGTTCATCATCTGGTTCTTCCGGTGGCAATCGTCGAAAACGTCGAGATGACGATAGAAGTGATGAGGGCGATCAGAAATCATCAAGTAAATCCAAATCGTCACCAACGAATAAAACGTCTAGCGAACAAAAACGTGCATCAGCGAAAACTAATCGAAATCGATCATCGGCAGCGATGTCACAACATTCAAAACAAACATCAGCGCCACACGAACTGATGGGCAACCCGGCACATCTAAGTTCACTATTAGCGGACATTATTCAGACGAATAATCCAGAAATACTTGCTAACACATTAGCAACAGCAGCAGCGGTTGCCAACAGTAAGCGCGAACGGTCAAGGAAATTGCAAGAAGAAGTACAAAAATTCAAGAGTTACGCTCGAATTCAACAGAGACAAGCAGCTGGCGGTACATCTACAGCGACGGCCAATGTTGAAGAAGTGGAAAAGAAAATCCATGGTTTAGCCAGACGATTAGTAAGTATAAGAAGCAATTCATTCATTGATATTTACTCGTCGATGTTTTGTAGCAAATGAAAACCATAGGCTTACATGATGATTATGAATCGCAAGGCATGAAACGCACCGATGAATCCAGTGGTGATTCCGATGGTAATGAAAATCGTCATCGTTCATCAGGCTCGAGTTCCGATCGCTCGAAAGATAAAGATGCTGGCAGCGATGCCAGTACCAATTCTCAACGTCAACGAAAACTAAAGAAAATTGGTAAACGATCAAATAAAAAGGTAAATCAATGAAAAGGAAAACAACAAACATACCTGGTTTGTGATAATTCTAGATGAATGCGGCTGGACAATTAGTTGGTTCCAGTGATAGTGAACAACACCGTTCTGATGGCAATGATAGTGATCGAAGCATGCTCAACTTGAACGAAGATCTGAAACCTATAGGTTATTACATCAAAGATCGTGAACGTATGCTCCAAGAAATGTTTCGTTGTGTTCGCGGATACAAACTTCAGGCTATTCTGCCAGATGTCTTAAAGGTAACTTCAGGAAAATGTTTTCTCTGGTTATACGATGATCATGATGAATATGATGCAAAGAAATTGCTGAGAAAACAAATATCAGTTTATTTGTTTCTTTTATTTTTCACAATATTTTTTTGGTCTCATTTCAATACTCATAATCAAGTTCGTTTGATAATCGATCCTTATTTTAGATGAATTCACATGATCGGAAAAAAAGAACACCATCGAAACGAATTACCGACGAAAGTTTCTTTTTCAGAGAGATTCGAACTACATGCACATATTTCTATATATATGTATTAATATCATCATCCCCTGTCTTTCAGATATAATGCGGAAATAAAGATTTTTCTCTTCTTTTGTCTCTTATTATAATTTGTGTACTTGCGCAGTAAGTATACATTTTTCAATGCGAGTCGTTGGATTTTTTTAATCGATTGTATGTACATACAATACATTTGCGCAAAGAAAACAACTTTCTTTGATTAGGGAAAGAAAATATCACGGTTTTGTTTCTTTCTAGACACATCCTCTCGAAGAAATTAAAGCAAAATGTCTCGATCAACTCGACATCTTATCGAAGAAACGCATTCGGGCTATCTTATTAGGTAAGTAGCGAGCGACATGCAACACTCTGAATATCTATCGTATTGTTTTAGCTCAACCAATGACTTCATCGAGTGGCACGGAGGACAGTACGGATGAAGATGATCAAGAATTTTTCTCACGTATGTATTTCGGACGCACGATACTGGAAATCTTTCCTTGCTATGATGTTATAATTTTCTTCACGTTAATCTGATGTATTTTGAAGATAATTATCTATTCAGATAATATTTGCTGAGCAAGATTTTCTTTTCGAGCAAATTTTTCCTTTTTTTTAATTTGAAATCTGAACAGAATAAGTAATGCGTTTGTTTTCATTTAGTATATCCACATTTGAAATCGTCGTTGGATCAAACAAACACGAATGCTTCGAGTGCAGCACCAAATACCGAAACAGCGAACACATCGCTGCCAGAGGCAAATAAGAAGTAAGTAAACCATCGAGACATCTGACCTCCATGTTAATCGACTGTACGGCGGAAGAGAAAGGCCATCATGCACATATCAGATGAGATTTGATAACTCATGGTTGCAGTCACGAACCGCAACGGTAATTAGAATGCTCAAACTAAGTGACATCAGCTCACAGTATTAGACTAACAAGACTTCAGAAACTGATTTGTGTATAGGACAAAGCGTTGACGCATAATTCTTAGATTCTTCCGAAAACATCGAATCGTGTGACATTTGAAATTGAGATATTCGTGTTTAACCATTGAGTGTTTATTTAGATCTTTGCCAAATAGTAAATTTCGTCCGGTTCCAATGCAAGCTGTTACAGAAACTGGCCAACGGGCATTCGTTCAAAATAGTCTTTCTGCTCCGGTCGTTGTCGGTGGTGATGAAGATGTCAATGATTATTATGAAGGTTTTAAGCAAATAAAAAAACTAGCTAGTCTTCGTCGGAATGAGCAAGACGATGAGTTCTCACCGTTTCCTGATCAAAGTGGCAAAATTCTTCAACCAATCGGTTCAACAACGGCAAAATTCGAATTCAAACCAATCACAGGCTTGACGCACAGTCAACAAGCACATTTAAATGCACGCCGAGCAGCCAATCGACAACAACAGCAACAAAAGGATGTTCGTCGAGAAATTGAAGATTTACTTGACATCGACGATTTTGTTGTACCAAACGGCATTCGTCCCATATCAGCAGCAGAGCTATCGTCGAAAGAACAACGTAAATACGGCCTGCCACCTAGATTACATCATAAAGTGCCAATTGGACCACCAAAAAAAGGATCATTGGGCGATCTACTCAAACAGAAGAACAGATCGTCCAGCGAACGTAGTCCATCGCCGATGATGGATATCAGAAGTCGAAAACGTACACGAAGACGTTCGCGTTCATTGAGCTCGACAGGCAGTGGTCAATGGTCACGATCGTCATCTTTATCGAACCACGAAGGCCGATTATCACGAGTAAGAAGGCAAACAACAGTTCAATTGTTACCATCTATCTTTGTTTTGCTTAGCATTCGTCACGTGATACATCACCAGTGAGTGGTAAACCAGAAAAAACCAGTGAAGACGATATAGCGGATATGAACGATCTATCGAAGTTGCTCGATTTGAACGAAGAAGATGAATTATTATTACTTCAGATTGAAGTCGAACAAGAAGAACGTAATATACGTCGAGAAGAAAGACGACGACGAAAAGAGGAAAAAAAGACCAGAAAGTTGAAGAAAAAACTGAAAGGATCCTGTCCGAACGATGATCGAAAAGTGATTCAACAATGTCTTGACGACTTACTCAACAAAACTGTTGCCGAATATGAAAACAAAACCACTTTGAAACGAACATTTGATCCTTCAGATAGCGAGGTATCGAAAAAGGCCAAATTAGATGAAGCGAATTAGAAGTATTATCGTTGTTTTTTTCTATTCACCTGTTGTTCGTTTTTTTCTGTTTGTTCACTCACTCTGTCGTTGTACTTGTATGTACATATCTATACGTGTTTTCTTTCATACATATAAAACAAAGATTTCGAACTAATGCGGTCAATTACATGACAAATTTACTTTCCGCGCGACGCACGTGAATGATAATACTACTTCTGTCAAAAACCAATCTAAAAACTACCATTGATAGATAAATTAGACGAGCCATATATTTTTTTGCTTTCACTCCAACACGAACAGGGGAATCTGTACTAAATTTCTTTTCATGTCAGCCTGTATTGAACTCAAAACTAGCGCACTTCAGAAGTGTTTCGTATAGTTATAAAATATGTACGTGTATAAATTATAAATAGCATTTCAATCTCCAATGATTTGATCGTGTCACCGATGGCACTTTGAATGGAACAAAACAGAATAATGGCACACTTGAAATGAACGCATAATCGTATACTCGTACAAATATTCGCAGCATTTTCAAATACAGTACTGCTACTGATTAATCATATATATCGTTTCACGTGAGATATCTCATAGTGCGAAATGTACGCATTTGTTTAAGCGCGAGAAAAGCAAAAAATGAATGCACTAGACAATTAGTTATTCGATTTCCTATTACAAGACGGAAAGGTTCAGTCCACACACACACACACACATTCTTTATTCGCACATGAAAGAGTAATTATTTTTAATGAATAAGTTAAGTCAAGGCAAAACATGTTCAGAAAGCAGGAGGATGAAAATATCTATGCAGAAATCTGATCTAACAATTTTGTCTTTGTACACATAAAAATCGATTGCATCTCCAATAGACAATGTGTACATCTAGATCTTTATCGACATTCTCGAATTGGTGAAAACATATCGCATGATATTATAAAATTGAATGTAAACAAACAGAAAGTTCATTACGTTATTTATTGATATGCAACTAAAGAAACAATGGAAATGATAATTTCTTCTTTTTCTGAGACTTTCATCCAATCGAAATGAAATAGATCTGAATTCTTGATAAGACAGGTAGTTTACATGGTGAAATTGCTCTATATATGCTTTTCCTGACTGAAACGTGACTTATTACGAATATTACTTTGCTGATCGTGATTAGGATTATTCACCCATTCCTATTGGATTTGATTTCGACTTGAAAAAGCTGATGAGATGAAGAGAAGCAAATTGAACAAAGAGGAAACAACAGCAAAACGTGTTGATAATCATGTTTGTATTCCCAGCGGATTGGGACACTTGCGTGTATATAAATATGTGCATGCACGTATTCCAGAACAGCATATTTTTCTTCGCGACGACATTATTTTTCCAATATTTACTAAACCAGCCATCATGGTTGCCCGCTCGATCGTCTACGCGATGCTCTTCACTCTAAGTGAGTCACCCAGATGCAACTAACTTGATTTATATTTGTTGTTAAAGGTTTGACCGTTTTGATTGATCCGTTACGCGCGATCTCGGTGTCGAACAAAGATAATAACGATGTTGCCAATGCGATAAACATCTTGCATGATCATCAATTTACAAACAAACGAGGTTCAGATATGAATGAAGTCGATCCAGGCGAATTCTATAGTCTGTTGTTGGGCAAACGTCGACTTCCTTCAGAATCTATTCTGCTCGGCAAACGTCGTCTACCTTCGGAATCGATTTTACTCGGCAAACGTCGACTTCCTTCAGAGTCTATTCTTCTGGGTAAACGCCGTTTACCAGACGAAGCTGTACTCTTAGGTTGACGTTCTGCGCTTCACAAAGCTGTTCACCTTGGAAAACGACGAAAAATTCTCCACAAATTATAATAAAAGTTCAATTAAAGCAAATAAATAGCACTTATTTACATAATCATGTATACATACATATATCTATCTATATAGTGCTGTTGTTTTTATTATTAAAATTGAATGTCGAATCAATCTATTTCTGTCTGATAACATGAATGGGGAAAACACGTGATCACGGATACTTTTTTCTTTCTTATTTGGTCAAACTACAATGAGTACAGTATTTGACTAGAAGTTAACATGTATCATCAATGTCAAAACCAATATTTTCATCAATTACTAAATGAGAACAGATCTTTCTCAGATATATGCGTGTAGTCTGTCTTTGTTTCCTAGGGTTCGAATCAATCCGAGATAGGCCATCAATTAAATAATTAGTCTAGTAGCACTCTCCTTGTCAGGAACTGACAGGAATTGTTTTCTACTCACACGAATTATCACCGAAAACTTCATCAATGGGATTAGGACGGCAATCAACAATGACACAATGAATACATTCAGTTTTCCTCGGAGTAAATCGAACCACATTTTTGTCTCGTGTTACCAAAATAGGACTCGGTCGTAAAGTTTTTCCACAAACTCAGTTGACTAAATCTACTTACTGATGATGATTACCTCACCGATATTTACGATAATTCAGTCAAGCATATTCAAATTGCTATTTTCTCTTTCGACTTAATTACACTGGCATATCGAATTGCTCTTTATTTTCGCAAAAGGTTAACTATTCAGGAAACAATACAACCGTATTTTTAGAACACAGCTTTTCTGAATTCAACTTAGAAGAAAAAAAGTTGACTTGTACAACATGAAAACATATTCTATTTATTGCACAATGATGGCGCCAGTCACCGTTGATTCTCAACGGTAGAGATGGCACTTTTGCAAGAAAGAGAAAAGAAATCTACACACATTGCCTCTTTCGGTATACACAGTAACGAGTTGAGCAATGGCCATCGTAGAAGAATCTGTTACATTTCGCATGTAAATACACAAATCAAACACTCCCCAGAACTGATATTTTCTCACAATGATATGAATCCGATCGATGCTGATTTATTCGCATCGATTATGTAGATTATCCGTCGCTCAATGCCTACGATTTGTACTTGGATTTCTAATCATTTTTTCTCTGTTGTAGAATACTACAGGGTATTTATGCGCATATTATGAACAATATCAAGTTAACAATAGACAATTGATTGATTGTTCTGTTGAAATTGATGAATAATTACAAATTATATGTCAATTAAATTGATTCTGTAAAAGGTCAAGAGGTATGTGCATTTGTTTCGTCGTATAATTAAATCTCCTTAGACTCACTTGATGTACATCGTGAAGAGTATTGATTTTGATCAATTCAATCCACTCTTCTAGACATAAGATTGTATTTATCATTTGAATACATCTCAAATTTAATTCGAAAATATAATCCTCAACTCTTGTGCGACAACATTTGATCGTCACTTGACATTTCTTTTCAGAATGACTTGTAAAATTTCTCGTTTAGCTGTTAGATCTCCATATGATTATCAAGAAAGATGAAACATATCTTCGATGACTCTTCATTCTAGAGTGATTTCAAATACTTCCATTTCTTGACTATTGTATTGTATGAAAGGGAAATACATATTGACCTTGTAATTGTTCGATGGTAATCAGATATCTCTGACGGATAAATGTATGTATGTAGATTGATCAACTGAAAGAAAAGTAGATGTAATAAGTATGAAAGTCATCGTCGTCGTTCTTTTCTCGATGTATTTGTTGGTTCAATGTTACAACTACTCTGAGATGGTAATGCACTAATCTGATCCCTATTGTTTCTTTTTTCTTCCCTCTTTTTTCTCTTGTTCGCTGTCGTTCTCGATTGTAAGCCGAACGAATGAGCAAATCGATACATGCGTTTATTGAATTGACACGTTGAAAATTGTTGAACGAACGATGAACGACGTTGTTGTCCTCTTTCATCCTCCCACCTTCTATCGTTACTGGATTGCATCAGCGTTTATACTGATGTTAGTGATGTTCTCCTTTGTTTAGTTACTGAAGGATAATCGAGATCAACGATTAGGACATACACTTAAGCTATATCCATTTGCATTTATCTTCGACATTGAGGAAAAACTAAGAAGACGGGTAGGTGATCTCATTGCTTGTTCTTTATTTATGATAAATTAATCTGATTTTCAACATACATCGACGCTTTCTAGAAAGACTAGAAGATGCGAAGTAACATCGGGTAACCGGATCTGCTCACAGCGTGCTCGATAGACATGTACGCAGAGACGTACAAACTCTTTATTTATCAGTCTGTTGCTTTCTCTCGGCTTCTTTTTATTTTCAATGTACTTCGATGAAAACGTAAGGAACTTTTTTTTTCTTCCTAGTATGAACTTTGTTTCCGACGTAGGTAGTTAATCATGATTGAATGAATTTGTCATGAACTTTCTAGTTGAAGCACTCGATAATTTCTCTCTGCTGTTCGTGTTCATTTTTTGTAGATGCGCAGTGTAGAACATTAGTAAATATGTTAAGATGTATAGAAGAAGAGAAAAGAATGAAAATAGGGTGATTGAAATAACTCTGTTGTTTATTTTTATAGGAGGAGAGACAGAGAGAAGAAGAGATTGACTTCTTTCTATCACATATATTACTTCTCGGAACAATTTTGAGGGTTCTTATCGATAATAAATAGCAACATAAGAAAATAAAAGAAAAAAAAGAAAGAGAAACTAATAAGATAAGATTATATACGCACATATAAGCAAAGAGAGTAATGCAGTTAGTTACCGAATATTCTGTCCATGTAAGCATTTTTCACTTCGAAAAACAGGTAGAAACGTCATAAACATATGACGAGAAGCGTATCTTTATGATAGGAAAGAAAATAGACGATAGAAGACCTTGTTGAACATACTCTGCCTTTTCGATTCTGTCAGTATGTGGTTTCTATTCGGCAATCTTGCCTTCAATCTTTTCGCTCTTTACGTTTCAACACACGTTTGCAATGTGTAGATATATACATTCGAGTTAGAGAGAAGGTAAAATGTGTCAGAGAAAGTGTCCTGTTCTGTTGCTCGTCGTCGTCGGTGTCGTCTCTCTAATTTTAATCACATTTTACAAATGCAATTCTCACTTCTCTTCTTTCTCCCCCCTCCTTCAGTTATGTTGATGTGTGACAATTTTTAGTACAATCACATGCAGACACTAAAAAAAACAACATTAGATTATTGACCTTGTCGCAATTGTAGCACATTTCCCGTTTTTTCGAAAAATTTCATTTCGATTGAACAGGTATGTGTGACACGAGAAATCAGCCGATCGGACGTTTCACTCGAGATAAGAACCAATGAAAGCGAACTGCTTTTCCCCTGTGTTTTCCACAAGCTGACTGCGAGGAAAGGGAACGTCAACTTGTAATATGACGACAAATTTTAATAGAAAAAAACATCGGGCAAGGTAAACGTATAAAATTTAGTTTTGTATTTTTCCGTGCAAGAAGAGAAAAGAAACTTCTATTTCTGTATGTACGTGAGCTCGGAACGGTGCGTTTTCTATTTCTGTTACCGTACACGTATCGGTTATTTTAGATTTTTTTTCAGTTCCTTTAACTAAGGCATTTTCAAAACAGAAAATTATGCTCAAACTTGATCTGATCTGCGACCAATGATTGAAGTTATTACCAATAATCCATAGTTTATCTTAGTGAGTAGCGAGAGTTATTCGAAAATGTTGTCGATCTATTCATTACACAAATCTTTCACGATTCTCGTTAACAATTCCATGATATTTTCTTGTTCTATTTAGAAAATCATCATTGCTGTTTTGAACTCATATAAGTGTTTCACATCGTTCATATTCAATGTATGATTATCAGTCACAAACAAGTCTCCCACCGATTCGGGCGCGTCAACAACGACCAGCTGGTGTTCAAGTCCAACAACTCTATGAAAGTAGTCCAGTTCTAGGTGCAGTCGCACATCATCCATCGACGACACATTACTCATCACATAAACTAGCACATACCGATTCGTCAACTATCGTCGGTGGACCTGCACCTTCTGGTAGTCATACTAATGGAACAAGCAATGGCCTATACAATCATCCACATTATCAAAGCAGTAGTTCACAAATACTTACTTACCAACAACCTTTGGAGCAACCCCTACGGAAAAGCCCGAGTGTCGACAGTATGCTTAGCCTTCAATCCGCATCCCAACAACGACGAACGAATATTTTAGAACCCGATGCCGCAATGAAAGCTTACATGTCGAAATTGACAGCCTATGAAAGACATGAAATATTTTCTTATCCGCAAGTTTATTTCGTTGGACAAAATGCTCGAAAGCGCCAAGGTATCGGTGGTGGGCCCAATAACGGTAAGAAAATTCGCCTTGTCAACTCTTGAATTCTAAATAGATGGGGTGAGGGTATTTTAGCCTTTTGTACACAAAGAATTCTATCGAAACCTATTCTTCAAGAATATTTGTCTTCTTTTACCGATTGATAGACGATAAAATGTAGTTTATTCCTTTCGAAACCTTGTTCTGCTTCAAGCAAAAGAAACCTAACAACAGAATAAAGAAGCATTACATTAATTCGATTTTTTTACAATAACATCCACCCTGCAAATGTGCGAATGACCTTTCTTTTCTCTGGCCGATGCAAACTAATTGAATTCCATGCATCAGACTAAAAGATAAAAGATCTTCATCTTAATCCGATCTGTATTTCAGCTAATTATGACGACGAAAACGGCTCCTACATTGCTGTACAACACGATCATATTGCTTATCGTAAGTGTTCTATCGGCACTAGTTCACTCGAATTATTCTTGTGAATTTCGTTTAGGTTATGAAGTACTGAAAATTCTCGGCAAAGGCTCGTTCGGTCTCGTCGTTAAATGTCACGATCATAAAACTGGTCAACAAGTGGCATTAAAGATCATCCGTAATGAAAAGCGTTTTCATCGACAAGCGCAAGAAGAAATCCGTATATTGGAACATTTACGCAAACAAGATCGGGACAACACGT